>VXBO01002238.1:826931-852165 GCA_013400135.1 Rhinoptilus africanus | reverse complement strand
GGCTCCCCGGGAGCGGCCCGACGCCTCCGCCGCGGAGGGTGTCGGTGCGGGCGGGCGCACGGCCCCGTCCGAGAGGCCGTCGAGGGCCCGGCCGGGCCGGGTGTGCGCCCCTTCTCGCCTGGCAACTGTGTGGGAGGAACGGCTCCCGACCCGCCGGGCTGACAGGACGCTGGTGGAGGCGCCGACTCTCCGGGCTCCGTTGGTCAAACGCCCCCGGTAAAGGCACCGGGAAGCTCTTTTTTTGCAAGTTAAAAACTCCTCACACCTGTTGCAGAGAAAGAGGCCTTTTCCCCCTCCCGTGGAGGTGCGGCAGCGGCCGGGGAAGCGCCCGCCAGCCCAGAGGGGACGGGGCAGGAAGGACCCATGAGAGGGACCAGGTCAAACAGCACAACACGGAACCCCACGAACATCCCTCTTTACCTCAGGGTGTTCAGGGTAATACAGAACCACCTTCACTCACTGGTCCCGTTCAGCGGCCACGGCTGGAAGAACTCAAAGCTTCCCCTGCCCTCACCAAAACGCCACAGAGAGTTGAGACATTCGGTGCAGGCGAAGAACAAGGGTTAGAGACCATGGCATTTTTAGCACAAGTTGCCAAGCTTTTGAGGACGCATATGTACTGAGTATGGATGCTTTGAGCTTCCTGTAAGGATAAAGAATAGTGTGGCAACATTGCTTATGCTTCACAGCAAACTCCCATCTGAGTTTCCAGCGCTGATGTCTGTTTTTATCCAGTCTTAGGAGCAGAACAATACACGGAGAACTATTTAAAGGCCAATAAACCCCACAACATTGAGTAACAAACAGCAAGAGAAGGGCATCACTGGTTTTCTGTTTTCAAAAAGCCAACACAAAATGAAACCAAAATATATTATCTTTTCTGGTTTGCATATCCCTAAGCGTTCGTGGTACTATCTGTACCCACTACATGGAGTTTAACCACACTGAGCTTGTTTTTCCTAGTTATCTCCTACAGACTTCTTAGTACCTGGGAACAGACCACGAGCTAGGAAACCTAAAGTAAAGTTTTGACCGAGCTCTGGCACAGGTAGCCCAGAGAGCTCGTGGAGTTGCCATCTCCGGAGATAACTCCAGAATCACTCCCGGTGGCCCTGCCTAGACACAATGATCTCCCAAGGTCCCTTCCAGCTTCAGCCATTCTATGAACCTATCAGAAACTTAAAGTTATCCCCAGCAGAAGTCTGTCTGTCTCTTAATCAACACGTGAAAAGATAAGGAAGGCACACAGGTATAGTTAAGCCTACGTAAATATTTCAGTAACAAGCTGTAAACTTTCCATACAATAATGGCAGCTTTATTATTTTAGCAATTACCGCGTTTTGCAAATCCTTCAGTTTAAGATTGGGGATTTAAATGGCAGTACTTTATGTTAACAATAAAGTATTGCCAGCCTGGTATGTAATTACAGGCAAATATAAGTCTGCCACGAAGTATGGATGACAAATGTATTCTAGTAGCGAGGCTGCAAGGGAAATGAAATTCCAGCAAAGATTGTGCTGCTGATCAAACAATACCAGCTCCTGTAGCGCTCCTGTCCCCTCTGCCTCATGTTACAATGGAGGTAGAAGGAGCTGCCGAAAGACGACAGGCCGAGGACAGACTGATCACTGGAATTACTCTGTGGACACTGTTAAAATTATGCGAAGGACAGTTTTGTCCAACTAAGTTCAGTGGCTCGTGAGGGATTCGGTACACTGACTCTTACCAGGATTGTATTTCCTCCACAGCTGAATCCTATTAGCAACATCTAAGAGTGCTGTCGAGGGAAAGGAGCGCAGCAAAATGGAGAAACTGGAAATAGCAGGGGAAATGAAGTCAAGCTAAGAACTCAAAAATTAGGTTGACTTGGAAGGGGAAAGATCTCTTCAGGTACCAAGGAGGCCTGGGTAATTTTCCCAAGTGAAAGAAAACGGAAAGACTTCATGTGAAGGCAACTAGCATCATAGTCTGTGGGCTTTTGTTTAGTTTTTTGGGTTTTTTTGGAAAAGGAACACTCTAAACTGGCACTTGCAACATTTTACATTTGATGGTTCAATTACAGCAAAGGCTGTAAAGATCTTTGTATCAGCAGCAAAAAAAAAAAAAAAAAAAAGTCAGTCTCAAATCCTTTAGAAAAGCTGTTTCACAGTTCTCCACTGAAGGACGTTTTTGGGAACAGATTAAGGGTTGGGATGATAAATGCGTGTTTACACTTGGTCCCTATCACACACATTGAGCCAGAAGGCATTATAATGCTAAAGAATTAATAATGATCCCATACGTTTCTCTTCTGCCTACAAGGAACAGTGTTAATTTCTGGCTTTAAAACCTATAAATAATCTGCACCGGTTAGCTGTGAGGCTGAGGAAAAGATCCACTTAAGCACAGAATGAAGCACGAGTATTGTCACTCCTTTCTTTCGGACCTTTCCTGTTTCTACTCATGGTTCGCCAGCTGTTTTAACACTGAGGTTAGCTTCAGGTTTAAAGGTGTAGAGCTATTCTAAAGGTGTAGATTTTAAAACTCATTAAGGGAGTTACTAGAACCTCACCAGATTTAAAGCCTCTGGCAAGTGCAGGTTCTTAGAAACAACACAACCCTGCTGAGAAGTAGATTGTCATATTTTCAAAGTACAAATGAAGCCTCAGCTTAAAAAGTAAAAGTGTCACTCCAAGAGCCAGGAAACCACAAAGCACAGTCCCAGTCCTTGTGGGGCTCCTGAGTGGCTGTTTCCTGGAACATTACTTATATTTTGCTGCTGTTATTTTTCTTGAAAAGTAAAAAAAACCTGCTAAAGCAAAAGCTGATGCCTGCTGTTTTGATTTGCGCTCTCTGTTTTCACTTAAAGATACAAAATGAAAAGCTAATAGTACCAATAATAGTTATGCAGGTGCTAAATCTCTTTCACAGCAAAACATTAAAATTAGGCTCATCAGTCACATTACTTCCATGTTTAATACCAAAGCCTCAAGGGACACCATATTGATTTTAAATCTAATGATGAAGAAATTCCCATTTTCTCTTACTGCTCAAGTGGAGGGGCTTCACTACCACCTGACTGCTCAGCAATAACCGTACACGACTAATGCTAGGAATCCCTACACATTCAATACGCGCTTTAGAAAACACCATTTTTTTTTCTTGTGAATTTATTTATCCTCCAAGCAGTGCATTGCACAATTGTTTTCAAGCTCAAATGCACCCTGAAGGAAAAACACATTCACAATTTTTTTAGGTATTATTTTATTTATGGCATTTAAAGTCATAAAGCTTAAAGAACAACTGAAATAACAATGCACAAGAACTGAAGACCGTTCAAAGGTTTCTGTATGTGCACGCATACAATCTACTCATGGTCTGGTTAATTTTTACCAAGAATACCATCAATAGGGTGGTCAGAAGATACCTCCATTCCATAGTCTCTCATTTTTTATCTTATGATAAAGTGCCAGATAAAATCGGTTTCAGGTATAAACGAATTTTCCTCTGAACAACATCATATACAGCTTCGAGGTGTTTTGAGATAGAGAGGGTGGTTGGAAGGGGGGAATCTACCAGCTGGACAAACAGAGCAGATGGTTGTTCCCCTTGTAGATTTTTAGATAATTTTTAACTCTCAAGACACTGTTGCCACACTCCGCTATCAGTGTCACAGTGATTACACGTAAAATCCTACAAAAAAAAAAAAAAAAAAAAGAAAAAAAAAAGGAGGACCTGTTCCTGTATGATCCTAGAAAATGAACGAGAAAATATTTGTGTCCACATATAATTTCTGAAGCACTCCAATACCAAGAGAACAGTATGGGAACCTAGATTACATAGATAAATTCTTAAGATTTAATGTTTTGAAATCTATGGCCTTAAACCATCCTCAGAAGTGGGAGGGCATCACTGCAAAGCTATTTAGTCCCAATTCCTGAGAGTGATCTAACCTTTCTTGGGGCTGAGGATAATACTCCATCATCTTTTACATTAAACTCTCATGTCCTAGCAGAATATTCTTTCAAAGAAATGAAACCTAAGGAACACTTTATGGATCCATTCGCATAGGAGACAGTGATTTCCCAGCTGGTATATTCTGTAGTGTGAAAAGGTAATGATTAGGCCAAAGTGACCACTGCAGAAAGCACTTTCCTCACTGTTAATGACTGGCTGGAGAAACCAAGGGCCAAAGAAAAAGCCAGACAGTCATTAACTGCTCAAAATTCCTGACCTAAAGGTCATTATTACTATTACAAAACTGGAAAATGAAAAAGTAATTATTTTCTTTGGGTTTTTGTATGTACTGAAAAGATGAAATTCCAGTGTCTGTTGCTGTGGATACTGGTCTGCAAGATACTTATCTTTCCCATTCTGGCAGGCTACGCAATGGATAGATCTGGGACTGGCAACCCTTCAAGAATGTGTGCCAGACTCTATTTTCCTTTTCCAACCCACAGGTTAAACGTGCCCACAGAAAGTCAACAGGAATCAGGAGACGCTGCCAGTCGGCGCTGTCTTGCCTTGGTGTGAGACAGGAATTCTCCCCGCTCTCACCCAGTCCTTTGCTCAGCGGGAGCCAGGAGCTGGATTGTCTGGGAGCTGCAAATGACTCTCAAATTGTCGTGACTTTCAGCTCCCACCCTGCTGCATACCATACAAAATCTTGCTAAATACCATCTTCTGTGCCCAGGCGGTATTGCTGTTTTCCATGCTATAAACTTCTTGCCTGAGAGGAAAGTAATAAAGACATTTTCTTTGAGCTGACTTGTGTGTGCACTTACCTTTAAAACACGTTCTTTTGATACCACTGCCAAGGTCTTCAAGAACTGCTCTGAAGACCATGTTGCTGTCACAGCCCAAATGATCTTTATTGCAACTGCCATCCACTGATGGCCGCAGCCTGTATATTTTCACTCTATCCAGAAATTTTATTTGAGATTTTCCCATTCTTTTTTAAAACCAGACTTTTCCCTGGCTTTTGACAGACATTTTACTAACATGACTCTAAAAGTAGCTTTACATACATAGATTTTGCACCACTGCAAGAATTTGATGCCTTCTGTACCTTAGATGACAAAGTGACTTGCATTTGGCAAGGACTAAAGTCTTTTTGTAACCTTTGGGCTTCAGTGTAAAATATCATTACTAGACACTGCTAGTGATTATGTTATGCTTGAGACAGAGCTTCTGAGCAAGGCGGTATTAACGACCCTTTTTCATAATATTTCCGTTTTGGTTTTCTATTCTCACATCTGTACAGCACTGTTCTGACTTGAACGGGTATTTATATCTCATACTGACAGGGAAAACGATCCTGCAGCCCTTTTCTGCCCAGACCAATTCTGCTTGACAGGTTCGCACAAGTAGTATGGGATACGCACAGAACTGCTCCTTGACTGCATTTTTTTCCTGAATGGTACCTCCACATACTCACACTTCCACTTCCCTTCAGAAGTCTGATTTTAGCAGGAGGCTGGACAGGCTCTAGAGATGGTTCTTACTGTTCTGGAAGGTTCTTGACAGTCATCATCATCAGGAATGGGATTGCATGAGGGCAAAGTCAAAACTGCTTAAAGAGGTACGTTTTCACACCCCAGTGCATTTTAATTCATACTCTTGTCATACTCCTCCTAATCCCTTTCAGGGCTGGCTATATTTCAGTATAAAGTGAGGTTTTAGAAAATATTCCCAGGAATTAGTGCTCACATCTCCCCCCTTCAGAAGAGAAGGTAGAGCTTTCTACTGCTAATGAAAGTCACTATCAGAGGTGGACCAGCAGCTCTTCTGAAGAACATCAACTAATGTGAGCACATAAAATCCTGTTGTGGAAGGTGAACAGGAGATAACAGAGCAAGAATAATCCTCGGAATATTTCAGAAAAGTGCCTTCCTCAGCTGTGTCTCGTTAATAATCACATTTAAATTAAAAAACCATAATTATTCACAGTTGGCAAACTGAATGCTGAGGCTGCCGGAAACTGAAAGTGCAAGTGCTCACTGGTACAAAACTCTTCACTATACTCAGTGAACCTCTCCACTCCTACTAAAACAGGGCATCTTTAACATTTACATCTTACAAACGAAGTTCCACCTGATCTGCACCAGTAGGTGAATTAAAAAAAAAACACACCACACAACAAGCAAATGTTAACTGGAAGGAGATGCTGTCACCCAACTCCCAAAAATTCATGGCATGGGATAACTATAATAGACCCCAAGAGGAATTCTTCTAGATCTTCAAGGAAGTCTAACTACTTTTATCTCACACAGCATAGAAAATCGTCATCCATCTTTGCCCCACTTTCAAGGAAGTTGTTCCCTCAAAATAGAAAATGGCATAGGAAACTGATAACCCAAGAGGTGTTTGAAAGCTCAAGGGGCTTCACGCTTTGCTAGTATTTTCCACAAAAGCCTGAGCAACTTCTATTGTGCAATAATATTTAACATTCAGGGGAATCTGGATCTTTTTTAAAGTGTGATCAGACAGGAGGGCCCTTCTTAGGTTGTCACAGTATTCCTCATAACAAAGAAAGCTTTGTTTCATAAAGAAATATCTTGTACTAGAATACCCTAGGGAAACTACAGTTTTGGTTTTTTTAAACAAAGACGGGAATTTTCAAGTTCGAGGTTCCCTTTAAGTGCTCTTCTAACATGAATATATTTAAGGATTCTCTATCAAGTTCATGCACGAAATGTCATCCAGCCGTTAGTATATTTCTATGCAAATACAGCTGTGAAAGCTAATAACTGAAATCTGCATTTTTTTCACATTTCCAGCATATTATACAACTTCTCATTCGTTCCTGTTTTGTAACTCACGTTAGCCTCCCGTATCTATAAAACAAAGCTCAGGTTATATTGCCTCCTACTTAAATTCTCTACAGACATCAAAGCTGGACATTTGAATAAGCAATTTAATGTATACATTTTCATTCAGTTCAGTACACTGATATTCTCCTGGTAGGAATAAGAATTCTGCAAGATGACTGCAGAGAAACACACCATTCAGAATATGAATTGGAATATTCTCACAACGTTTTTCAGGCAGGATGGTGTGATATTAAGATTAGATCCTGCATATAATCAAATTTTTATGCTGGTACACATAGTCTGGTATTTCTTTTCCTTTATCAGGTTTGTATGCAAAAACACAGCAATCCAATATTTGGAACATACACTGTTTGCAGATACTACACAGTCCAAACCGATGAAAAAATAATGTCAATGAAAATAAGAAACTGTCTGGGGCACTGCAGTGTACAGACTTTGCTAAATTCATTGTAACTAGTTTTACTACTCTGAGGACAGAAAATATTGCAAAACCAGTCTTTCCAGAATGGCTGGAGTAAAGAGGGCTTGTGTCCATCCCTAAATTCAATCTTGGTGTATAGATTGACTCTTTGGGAGCTGTAAATATTTCCATAATCTTTCAAATTCTCTGGTATGATACACGTGAAATTTCTTCCAAGTGGCCCATATTTTCCAAATTTGCTCCCTTCTTATTTACCAGTACATATAAAAGGTAATAAAATGGAAAAGATAAGATATCTGAGGAGACAACAGGGATTATATTACAAGCAAAAGGTGGCACTACTGAGAATATATCACAGTATTTAGTGAACATAAATAAGCATACCTACAGTTTTTATCCACAAACACAAGAGGGAAAAGACCACGGAGCAAAGGAAGTCTCAATTTTGCCCAAGGGATAAAACAGAAACAGCACAGTGCAGTCAGCACAACAGAAGCACACAGCAGCACAGCTCAAGATACTGCTTTAAATAGTTAACTGGATGAGAAGTAAGATAATAATAGTTTAGATAAATTCTCACCTATGAAAAGCGATGAACTAACATATTTCTTAACAAGTAAAGACAGTTCAGCAGACACCATTATCTGCCTTGCCTATGACCTGAAGGGACTATCTCTTCAATGAAAGGCACAGTCAGTCTCCAAGGGCAAGGAAGTCTTTAATCCCGTAGTAGGATTATTAACAAGGACACCAATTATCATCTAGCAAAAAGTGGCGAGAGCAATTTCATTGTACTGAAGCTTCTATATATACTTTTGCGATCAGGTACTGCCCACACAGGCATTTCACTGATTTTACACACCATGTGTGACACAAATATTTTGATTTTCCATGGCCTCTCCAAAACTCACTGAAATCAATTCTGACCACTATCACAGTATTTGTTTTTTTTAAAAAAGCTATTAATCAAAAAGAACAAGGACAGTGACCGCTCCTGTTCACACTTCACATTGTGAAATGGACTCAAAGAGTGGTTGGACCTAGAAAGAACTCTGGTGGACCTCAGATACCTATATGCAGCTTTATAGTCCAAGAAATCCCACAGAGTTATTGCTTACCCTGCAGGGCTTTCTCAGAACAAGATCTCAAATACCATCTGCGCTTAGGATGGAAGCTGCCAAAATCCCATCCGCAGAAGCCGTGGAGCACACAGCACTGTAACTCCCATCTTCCCCCAGAGTAAAGACTGAAAGAGAATACCTCCATCTTCTTACTTTAATAGCCTGCAATTATCACCTGAAGGTAGGTAGATGTAAGCCTCCTTTCAAAACCCAGGCTGAGAGAGATTTCTTTCAAAATCAACTAGCAAGACCAGGAGGTCTTGGGATGTCTCCTATCTTCAATTGATAAACTCCTCATTGTGGTCCTTGCCTGGCAAGTGCGATGCCTGGCTTTGGTTCCACCATCTGGCTGTAGGGGTTCAAGTCTTCACTTTGTGTCTCCAGTTGTAAAAATCCTTCTCTTCATCTAGCCACATATAACTTCCCCAGGTCATAACCTCCAGGAAAGGAATGCATGTGTCTCCCAGTATCAAGCCCAATGGATTATATTCCAGTTGACTTTTTACTGTCCACCTGTAGGTGACCAAGCTACTGCAGGGTAACATATTTCTTCCACTGAGAGTGAACTACTTTGAATTAACTCATGTTTACCAATTGTAAGAGCACATGTTACTGTAAATCAGCTGATTTGCAGGAAACTTGTTATTCATTAGTAATTTATTTAGGGGCCTGTATTCCAGAGAGTTAAGTGTTGCTAAAGTGGGAAGTAAGAAATGTAAGTAACAATTAGACTTACTCTTAAATGCCTCTAATAGCTCCAAGGTTATGTTTCCTCTGACAAAATATTCTCTGTGAGCGCATTTGCTGCTCTTATAGCACATTACACATTTTTGGGTGGTTTGGGGCTTTGTTCTTTTACACCTTCAGATTTTAGGTCAATTGGAAGTGAGAAAACCTGTTTACATATGAATGCTCCATTTTAATTGTTTTATGCTTTGCGTTTTTTTTAATTGTGGTCCTTGCTGAAACGGCAAGATCAATATAAACTCCATGCTTGAAAAGCTAAGAATATTAGAATCTCTGCCTTAAAAATTCCTCTAAAATGGCAACTATTTCTCTGGGATGCTCTTTAATGAACATCAGTGGAAGACTGTCAGTAGTCAGTATTGCTGACTGGTTTATATGCTTTGAAAGTAACATGGGTTTCGGTATGTAACTTTAATCTTTTAAGTTTAGAAGGTTTGGACCTATACATATAATTCACCAAGTTATCTCTAGGCAATTAAAATATATTCTACAGTTTAACCTTTGGATGATGTATAAATACACATAGACACTCCTACAAGGCAATTTGCCTGCCAATCTGGAAAACGCTAACGTTACAGTCAATAAGTCAACAGTCTGCAATGTTAAACTATGAAATCAGGAAGAAATCTAGTTCACATTCAACCTGAATATAAAGATCATAAGAATTTCCAATTTTCTGTGTGGGACAGTAAATTTCAAAGATGACTGTATTCTGCCCCAATAATCACGATCCACACAGCATGTTCAGGTATTGTTGGAGAGATTAAAAACACAAAACCAGAGCAGAACAGCTCAGCATCAGATAATCACAAGCCATTCTATGTCAGCAACAGACAGCTGGAGACATATGCCAGCAATATTGCAAAAGTGGTAAAATGGAGATTTCGTGACAGCAAGGACGTGGGATTCATACATTAAGGTAAAACTCAACCAAAACCATTGAAATTGTTGTTCACAAGTAACAGTTCTCTGTCACAGTGTTCAGAAAGTCTACCATTTGGCACAAAAATATTTAAAGCAAAAATTAAGCAGCAGCAAGTATTTTTTTCTCTCTTTAATATTCATCACGTTGAACATCTGTATGTTTTCATTGTTATTGATTATCTTGGACAAAGAGATCAGAATAATTTGTCCAGATCAGCTGGAAGAGCTGTCCAGTTATGTAGCAAACTCATCTTTAGTGAAAATTTTGTGTGAAAAAGCAGTTTGATGGAATTTTATCTACAAATATTTGTTTAAAGATTTTTGCTTCAAAATGCAGTGTAAAGGAAAATGAGCAACGCTGTTTCATTTCACTTGACATAGCTTGAGTCATTCCCTTCCCCTTGAGTTTCAAGTGTCCATCAACTGTTACACTTCTCTGATACTCATTCCCTGCTTCTCCCTTTCACTCTTTTTAATTTAAACATCTACTGCTAAAAAGTCAGTCAGTCCAAAAAACAGAGGCTGAAAAATCCTTTTATATTTGTTGTTGTGAATGAGAAAAAAGAACAGGGAAAAATACTTAGATTTCTATGATTCTATGAGTCTATTTCTGAAGCAAAAAATAATCTACCTTTCCAGTGCTTTCTCTCAGAGCCTCCCTTATAGTCACCCTGAAAACCTTTCCTTCCTTCTTTTGTAGTTGACCATGTAAAATTGGGATAAAAAACTTCAAGCATCTGAACCTGAAAAAAACCAGGTTTCCTACTTTAACAAACAAAAATCTCTCAGAAAACCCTTTGTATATTGGATTTCCTACAAAAATGGAAAATAGCTTGAAAATATTCACGAAGCCTCTGATGAGTTCACATCCCCTGCATACAAACAAGAGTTTCAAAGCGATGTTTTATAGAGGTGGTTGGGTCTGAACTCACCAATTCTGCTTGAGGCTCTGCCTTTGTGTCTCAAGCGTTTTGTCCTGGGATCTTTCCACGATAAGATTCCTGAAGCTGCCACTCTCAAGGAGGGTAATGGAGACAAGTGACTTGTGAAGAAACTAAGGCCCAGGCCCTGAGGTCTTTGTGTTTTAGGACCAGGAGCTTGATGCAGATTGAAGAACAATGTAATGCTTGAGGCACTGATGAAAGATTTTGAAAAACCAATGCAGTAAGAGGCGCCAGCGGGGAATGGCAGATTGATTGCAACAACAAATGCCAAAAAGTTCTGAAAACAAAAACGTAGTGCTGAGCAAAAGAAATAAAGAAGAAAAGAGGGAAAGGATACTAAGAGCATGCAGGCCGCCGGCAACTTGCCTGCATATCGATGTGTATGTGGGGCAATTAATCAAGCAATTTTCATAACTGTTTTTTACGCTGATGTGTGAACTTTGATGGTACTATTCACTCTAGTTCAGTAGGTGGGGTTGACAGGATCTACCCTACACTTTAACATACTAAAACTTGAGCAGCTCGTTGAAGCTCATCTTTGGGTCAAAGGAGGGCCAGCAGCTCTAGAGGAAAGATTGCCCATTGATTTAGGGATAGGAAGAACCACTCCCTCCTGAACTGGTATTGGTTCCAAACATGTAGCACAGATCAGACACCTAGTCTTGGTGGGCCTGAAGCAAGTTATGATGAGCTTTAACCTACACATTCTCCTTTCCCCCCACATTAACACCTCAGTTAATATGGTAGCTTTTATAAACAGGCAAGCACACAAACTCTAGTTTTGGGATGTAGCGAACCACAAAACCATCTGAATGGAGGCACAAAGCCAGCATACCTAGCCGAGAGTCTCACAGTGATACACAGATGATATTCCAGCAGCACAGAGCCCATGCAGCGCCCGTCTGCTGTCACAGAGGGATATGGCTGAGACAATCCTCTATCTGATGATGAAAGTCTGTTTTAACTTGTCTTTAGGGTCACTACAATGCAAAATACATTACAGCGCCCTCCATGCTTCTCTTATCTCCAGCTGGAAGCCAGCCCACCAGATCAGCACTACTGGAGAAAGACTGGAGCCACCTCGCAGCCTCACCTTACCCAGGCCAGAATGCTGACTGCTGCAAAAAACATGAATCGGGAGTAAAACAGGGCGTTGAATACATTAATCAAAATGATCACCGTTGCAAGATCTGCTAAGAACAAAGAAAACAAATCCAAGGAAAGTTAACACTAGAAACCATTTGCAAGGCTCCATGAGTCAGCTAATGAAATAACTGTCAATTGTAGACACGAACCTTTTGTGCTTTCACACAATTTAAATATAAAGTAATTTGCATTCAGGAATCCAAGTCTCCCTGAAAAAAGATTAACAATAGGATTCACTTTCTTTCCACAACCTTTTTTCTCCTTCCCTTCCCCCGGGGGTGGCTCTGATAAGGTCACCTTATTAATGCAGATCTCTGTTTTTCAGAAAGCAGCCAGGAGTTTAACTGTTTCACTGTGAAATGATCTATGAGATGAGAACAGTCCATTTTTTATCCTTGATTGATCATTTCAGCATGTATAACAGCAAATCCTAAGGGACGCCGCTCAAATCCCTGCTTCAGAATGACCTAGAGACTCAACGCTAAAAAGTGTTGCGCTTCACTACACAATCCTTCATCGTTTTTTCTTAACTTAGCATTTCTCCACAGAACATAATAAAGTTGCCTTGCATCATTACAGTTCTCTATACAAAAAAACCCCACCTTATAAATAAACAAAAAGTTTTAACAACTGAGAGCTGGGTGCCACCACAGCCAGCAGAGGAACTGAGGCGTCAAGCGGTTAATACCTTTTCTCAGACACAAAGGCAGGAGCAGGTCTGTGATCTCAATTCAGGTGTCACGGCTTCTCATTTCCATCCCCGGCCACCACACACCTGTTTCCCTGCTCTTAATAGCCTCTGATGGAACTGACTAGTGCCCAAATCGGAGCCTCTGGCTCCTATATGCTGAGTTGAAAGTAAAGCTGTTCTCTCTTTTTCGTTGTTGTCTTTTAGTTACTGTGTATAAACTTTATCTCAACTCCATTGTCGGGTTATTCTTCTCTATTCTATGCATTTCCAGCCAACTAATCTTCATTTTGCTTTTTGTTTTTGGTGACTTTTTGCTGACGTGTACAGAGTTCTTAAATAAATCATTATGAGTATAAATAGCAATGGCTGGATTACAAAGGATTCTGGAATGCTTGCGATAGTAAATTAGCAGGCAGGCAAACCTACAGCTGCCAGCAGTTGATGTAATATTTTATGGTATTGTTTTCTAGATTGCGTAAAGGAGAATTATTGTCCTTTGAGCTTCGTTGTCTGTTTCTTTCAATCTGTCAAACAGTTCAACAATTTGAAGCTCACACAAAGTTCACAGAGAGACACTTGGTGGAATTTACAGGCAAAGGTTCTCTGTGCTTATAAATCCCAAATTTCATATAAGCAGACTGGGGGAGATACAAGTGTGAGACACAAGCAGCTGCTAGAATTTGGGAAAGAAACCTCAGAGACATCTTTCCACTCTCAAAACTATGTTTAAACAGATGGACATTATATCCGTAGAAAGAGCTAAAACATCAAGAACCATTTCACACAACTCTCCCCATTTTTCTTCCTATCCTTTCTTCATAAATGCTAAACTCAGACTGTTTTACCATGACAGTACAATCTATAAATTCCTGTAATCAACTGATGGAGCCACATTAATTACGGAGACTTTGTATGGGCCACACACATCTTTACATCCCTTTATAAAATGCTGACACGTTCCCTATCTAAAAGGGATTACAATCATAGAGGTTGATCCTGCAAATACCTGCTATTGAATGTAGCATTTGCTATCATGAGTAAGCCTACTGAAGCTACCAGCAACTCACATGGATGGATAAAAAGCTCTGATTCACATATATGACTAACAAAGACATTCAGGCCGCAATATTTTCTCTCTCACTCTGCTTTTGCATGCTGAGATTTAGAGGGTTGATGCTTTCAGGCTTGAGAAAACAGCCCAGGACAACAGGCTGGCTGTGAGATGACGCAGGGAAGAAGTGCAGGAACAGGTAGTGGCTCCCCTCAGAAATAAGCTTAAAGAAGGAAAACAAAATTCAGAAAACTGTATGAGGAAGGCACCAGGTAGTTACGTTAGGATGATGATGGTGATGAAGTTGAGATGGGAGATGTATACAGAGTAGAGGGGATACAGGAGATCATTGCAGAGATGTACCAAAGACAAGATTTGGATTACGTGGAACTTAGACAGCAGGAACAGAAGGCTCAGCACTAATGTGGAAAAGATGGAGAAGCAATAGAAGGATTCAAAGAACAAGAGGTTTACTTGTGAGCGGCAGAAGTGATTCTTAGCCCGTCCATTGCACTTTGGTAGTAGCTGTTGGTCCCGAGCCAGGATACAGAAGGTTACATCCACAAAAATGTCTCATAAAACTCCCTCATTACAGAAAAGACAGTCTGCTAGATTGGTTTCTGATCTGTGTGCCTATTTCAGCAAGTGAGTATGCAGTGTAAGTCATGCAATGAAGCAACCTTACAAATACCATATTTAAATAGCTCATGTGGTGAGCACCCTGAGATGAAATGCCCTTGAATTGAAAGGAATATGCTATTCCCTGGTACAACATGTAACTGCCTTTCACTCGTCTCATTTCCAGAGACTGATTTTAGTCTTTGGGAGCAATGAGTGGCACATGTTGTAAGTATTTTGCCTACGGTGTGCTATTTCATTAATTGACTGTTACTTAACAAAATCCCGTTGTTTCAGAGGCACACTGTAATAAATCATTTGCAGGTTATCACTGATGGATACATAAAATCCACTGAAAGCATGAACTGTCATTCAGCAATAGCATGGCCTGAATATTTATTACCTTTTATTTACATTATGCCTATTCTATGTCATGGACAAGTAAGAATTCTAAGACACATTAAAAAATCATTTCCACTGATAAACACCCACAATGCGAAAATCAATCTATTTTCATCCCCACCCAAAACAAAGTAATTCTCTCTCCACCTGTGCCCTTGCATTAGTAAAGACCTGAGTTTAGGGAGAGTTCTTGCTACGGTATTATTTGACTCATATTCTTCCACATGCAATAATAATCTCCCTAAAAAGTCACCAATATCATGCAACAATCCGGGGATAGAATAAAGCAAGAAAACGAGATTATGGTAACAATGAGAAGGTTTAGTGTAGAGCATTATAAGGTCAAATTTCTGGTTGCTAGTCTGGGTGACTATTTTTACAGTGCCGTGTAACTGAGAAAGGGGATGCTGCCTATTCTAAGGTTTGCGTTAAGGCTCTTGGTATGCCCGCTGTGAACGAGAGCCTTCCCAACAGCGCGGCACCACACTGAGCTGCCTTCACCTTCATTTTCCAGGGTAAATTACTGCCTGTTGAACATTAAAGATATACTTTCAGTAACATGCTATGTAAATAATAGCTACATGATTCTGAAAAGCTTATGTTTCCCAAAGTTTGGGGTTTTTTTGGTTTTGTTTTGTTTTTAAAAGGCTGTTAATACATTACTGAGAGAGATACAGGTCTTTGGGGTGACAGAGCCTATTTTGAGGTGACACAGCGACCTTTAGATGAAACACCAAACAGCAGCATGGCTAGTAAAGATGTAAAAGTGAAGAAGAGAGAAAAATATTTTTAAATTCCTCCCGCAAAATAAAGCTTGAAGTCTCAAAGATGTCTGTATTAAAAGACGAAATCTACACTTGTGTTCAAAAAAATTTTTTTAAAGAATAAACTAGGAAGGGATTCAACGAGATCTTAAATTGGTTCAAGAGAGTTGAAACAATGCAAGATAAAGGGTTTTTACTGTTCATTTCTTTGCAGCAACATGAACTTGCATAAACCTGGGGGCGATGGGTACAATCCCACGAACGGCAGTAAGTCAAAATTCAACTCGGCAACAAATGTGTAATGCTCACAGCAAGCTTGTATCGTGAAATATAAAACACTACTGCAGAGACAAGGAAGGCGGAATGGTTGCACTTGTAAAAATATACATAATTCGGTTCACTTTTCTGTCATTGAGTGGGTTGGATTTTGGTTTTGTTTGCAATTTGCATGCGATATCCTGAATCAAGCCTGGGTTTCACTGCAGTAAATAGACTAATTTTTTTAATGACCTTCACCTGCTGCTCATATACTGGTCTCTTAGGTCATAAGAGATTTGGGGATACAGGGAAAAAATAGAAATCCAAACCAAATAAAAAAACCAAGCTTAACTGTATTAAAGTAAATAAGCCTATGTATACTGTCATCAATTATTGACAACTTTTTGAATGATTACTTTTGAATTTAAACTGACATGCCTCCATGTATTCAACTAAAGCAGTTTAAAGCTAATACAGTAATTTAAGGGCTCAACTCCCTCCTTAACATAAAACTATAGTGTTTTGATACATTGAAACTTGTGCAATTAGTAATTATACATTTGCTGACAGGTCTTAAGCAGCAACAATCACAAACACTGTACACATGCTACTGGATTTATTTGTCAAAGTGCATGACTTTTAAAACTGAGTAAAAATGGATTTTGTAAACTGATTGAGATTAATTAAAGGTATAACTCAGGGAAGGAAAAAAAATGACTCACTGCACATTTATTTTCAGATCATTTTTCACTGGGCAGTTTGCAGGTCTGACGAGCAGAAGCTACTGACACAGCGTGCAAACATTTCTGCTTTCACATCAGGGAGAAAGGGATTTGGGTTTTTTCCTCATTTTTCTTTACTTTGGCTGTCTAAAAGCTAGGTGTCTAGTCCGTGAGGTTCCTGCCAAGGTAACAGGAAAAAATGTACATTTCTGGGGAGAAACTGATATTACCTACTTTAGAAAATAGTCTCTGTATGAATTTTCTCAGAAGGCAAATATAGAAGAACTTAAAATATGTTTTTAAACTTCGATATTTGCTCACATATTTTTTTAATGCTTGAGTCTATAAACACCAAAGAAGAAAAAAAGTGATGTAAACTATATGGACTTCAGCAAGGGGTCCCAGGCTGCAGTGTCCCAGGGCAAGCCTATGGGTTTAGCACCTTCCCCAGAAGGTTTTTTGTAGAACTGAAGTTTTTATTGTCATTTAAAACAAAACAAAAACCCCAAACCCGACATATTTGTATTTCAAATGTCTCAGTTATTGTAAATTGTTACCCCAGGAAGTGGCTGAAGCGATACCAGTTTGCCCCAGTGCAAATCATAACTCCAGTAGAGCCCGGTGCAGCTGGTGAGCTCTGCGCAGCACTCAACCCTTGAACCCCTTACCCAAAGCACTGCTTCTCCCCTGGAGAAGATGGGGAACAGCCCTCATACAGCAAACACCTTTCACACAGGTGGTCAAGACCCCTCAGCCCCTGAAGCAATGGTGCCACAATAGCTTATAGGAGCAGCAACCTGATTTCTTCTTGCAAGCAAGAGCAGCCCATTCCTTCCCCTTCCTGGAAGCAGCATTTTCTGTGGGACAGGCCAGGGAAGTTCAGGGAGGCAAGTTAGAGGGGGTGAGAGGATAGGACGTAGTCCTTGGGATAGATCATGGTGGGAAACGAGTACTAAACTAGCAAAAAACATGACTGGTTCTCCTATTATCCAGTGTGAAACTCATCAGAGATACTAGGGCTTAGCATGATACTGCAAAACATCAAATTTATTAGTTGTGTTCAGACCTAAGGACAAAATATTCTTTATTTATATATGGGGCAAATACTTTAATGTTAGACTGGGCAGCTGGGAACAAGGTAAAAGGACTTCTTTTTAAACACGATCCCTAAAGTTCCTTCAAGTATTTTTAATCAGTGTTTCAAAGAGCTTGTTAACAGACAGACTTCTCAAAGCCTGTACCATTGCCATCCACACCACCGTGCCTGCTCAAAGAAGCAAGTCCTCAAAGGCAAAACATTCGAACAACGTAAACGAATGGAAAGTGAAAAGAAAGTTCAAGTCAGAGCTGCTGTTCATGCTCGGTTATCCTGGTATTGCTCTCCCAGGAACACTCTGCTCCCCGCCAGCATCTACCCAAAGAGACTCTCACTACCTTACAGCCAGGCCAAAAAGGATAATCAATCTCAGTACCTGTGAAAATCACATAATCCTTTTCCATCAGGATTAATATCCAATGCCACGCTAGTCTGATACATACAGGATGAAGTCTGACACTTCTTGTTATAAGGGTCACATGAGGAAACAATCTCTGCAGTCCCCAAACCAGAACCCTCAACTGACAAATTGCCATTCCTCCCACTATATGTGTTAAGGAGGCAATCTTCATCATCATCATTTTTATTTATTCCAGTTAACAATTTTCACCTGGCGAGCTTGGAGCCTGCATCTGAGTAGGTTTGTTCCAGCTACAGCAATAGTTTAATCAGAGTAAACCTAACGGCAGCATCTCTCCTTCCCTTTGCACTTCAACTGCTGACTGTCCCCCTGCAGAGATACCTGTTGTGATTCTTGCAGGAGAAAAATGACCCATTTTCAGGTACACACAAAGAAGCATTACAAAATAAACCAAACTACTGCCTGCAGTTCATCACAAGTTACAGAAACCTCATCACCTGCAGAAAATGTGTTATTACATATATGAGGCAGATCATAACTGAAAGTTGGAGGCTCAATCATCATAAATTCAGGCACAACCAGAAAGGAAATGTATTTTCCCTTGTTCATTTTTAGCCAACAGTATGTGAACAGCAGTTTGAAAAGCTGGTGAAGCAAGCAGGCTTGGAACAACTACAGCACATTCAAATGACATAAGGATGGGATCAGGTCTTGTTATGTATTCATCTTATTCTACCTTGTTAAAATCTAATCCAACTTGTACCATCTTCAAGACCTGGAGCAGGCCCAGAAGAGCAAATCAAGATTTCCTAGATGGCACAGAGCAGGCAGGTCCTGCCATTTGGGATTATTAAAAGATCCCATTTTACATCCTCACCCTGCAGGCAGAAACACGTCTGCAAGTCACCTTACATGAAGAAGTGGAGGAAGGTGTTACATCATTAAAAGCTAGGCTAGTATTTCTAAGTGTAGGCACACACATTGACTAACTGAATCACTGTCTTCTCACTTTGAGAAGCCAAGCTGCTGTTACTCCGGATTAAATTGCAAATGTTCACCATCTTTGAAATAACAATATAAATTTGAAGTTGGGGATTATCCTTTCTGTAGGCTTTAACTGCTCTCTCTGCACTCCAGGCTTGCAAACAGCCAGTATTACTCTGATTGCTCAGATTGCTGAACCCAGAATATCTATCCATACTGTTATTTTGCCATTGTTTGTCACCTTCAGCTCCAATGTTTCATAATTTTTCATAACAGTTCAATATTTCATAAACAATGTACCTTAGGAAATAATAGCTATACATACATCTTACTGATACTGTGGGCATCAGCTTACTAACAGCATTTCATAGAGACCAAACAATTCATAATAAATGACAGAATTAGGAAATAAGTTATCCAGACTGAGCATCCTGTTCCTCCCCCTTCATCATTTTCAGGGACTCTGTCATTGGTATCAAGCTGAAAAGACCACAAAAATATTGTAGGACAGGATTAAAATTCAGAATGAGCATGACAAATTGGAGAAAAAGCCTGATGAAAAAATGGTGACAGATCAATACGGACAAGGTTATACATAAGGAATAACTAACTGAACAAATACAGCCTGGAATACAACTT
This sequence comes from Rhinoptilus africanus, assembly GCA_013400135.1. Taxonomy (NCBI): domain Eukaryota; kingdom Metazoa; phylum Chordata; class Aves; order Charadriiformes; family Glareolidae; genus Rhinoptilus; species Rhinoptilus africanus. The sequence goes on along the minus strand of VXBO01002238.1, from coordinate 832,464 downwards.
GAGAGAGGTTTTGTAAGAAAAATTGTGGCTTATTTTAAATCAGAAACTCAATACAAATCAACAGGCAAATATTAAACATGGGATTTCATCTGCTCACTTTGTTTGGCATTTATAAGGCCTTAGTTGGAGCAGTGAAGAAAGTATTCTGCAGGGAGTCCAGGGGAGAGCAAGGAAGTTTACAGAGGTGACACACAGCGAATGGCTGGAAGGAGTGAGGTTGTTCAGTCTCAAAAAGAGCAAACTTCAGATGTTTAAAAGTCTGTTGTGAAAGGAAATGAATGATTTATTCTCTGCAGTGGAGAGGGCAGAAGCAAAAGACTTCTTATTTCAGCAAGGTCAATTTAGTTTAGACATCCGTAGACCACTTTGACCTGAGACTGCAAGAAACCATGGCTACTCGCTACAAAGAACGGGGAATCTCTGTCCCTCAAGGTTAGAGAAACATCCCTCAACCACGCTACTTGTTTCTCTGGCTTGGGTTGGGTATTGGACCAGATGATGACTCCGGGAATTTCTTGGGATGACTTTGTAGCAGGACCACTTGTTAGGTGCTAACATAAAGGAAGTAATTTACAGTGAAGGGTCACACTTTTCTGGTCCTGAAAAACCCCCAAATTACGCTATATATTCCTGAGTGTATTTGAACCTAGGCACGTGGCATTTTAGGGGAGACCAGAAGCATGATGGTGAGATATTTCCTCCACTATTTTGCCTGCAGCAAACCCAAATATATCACTGTGCCGTGTGGCCATGCATATCCTGCAGTGTTGGAGAATACCATCAAGTAAACATCAGGCAGAGAAGTCAAACAGGCTCCTTTGGATGCTGCTGGGGTTTACAGGCAAAGAAGCTAAAGGCTACAGAGCAATGTGGTCACACCAGTCGTGGGCTGGGAAGACATGAATCTGTCTTCCTGGGCTAACGCCCATGGACAGGCTAGGAGATACAGATGTGGCTTATATGAAAGAAGCTTCTCCAGCAGGAGGAAATAGGAGGAATACAAGCATCTGGACTAAAACAATAAGTTGATGGCAGGTGTGTCAAATATTCCTGTTATTTAGTCAACAACAATCCAACTCAATATATTTGCTGTGAAAGAGGGAAAGCAGGAAATAATAAAATGAACCCTGGAGGGGTAGAAAAAAGATCCTTTTTAATGGTTTTTGTGACCCATATTTTTAAGCATTTATTCACATTGACTTTTTAAAGCAGAGAAATACACATAATTTGCACTTTGGGATAAGTTGAAGGTGTCCATGCAATTTCATGGATGGCAGAATACCAATTTTGCTTAAATGATAGAGTCCCACCACATGTCTCTTATTTAAATGACCTGAAAATAAGAGATATGAAGGCATACGTAAGAACAGAAAATGAACCTAAATATATAAAACTAGTGCATTCAGTGATATTTCCCAGTGTATGTTTCACTGTGAGCACCAAGCCCACTCTCGGAGATTGTTATCCCTCGCATTAGCCCTCGTCAGAGCGGTCAGCCTCATCACAAGCAGTACAGACTTCTGCTGGGTGTACACAGAATAGCTGGTCACTTCGGGTAAAAACCTTACACTAGTAAAGCCAGGAGAGGGAAGTTTTGTTCAGAAAAAACACATTATGATTTGTTGGAAGCAATACAGTTCTTCTGTGGGACCCACAGTACAATAAAAGAGGCAAAAGCTGGATACCATCCAGGATTTGAAATGTTGGCATTGCAAGTATTTTATTTCCAAGTCAGAACAAACAAATAAGCAAAAAAAAAAAAAATTAAAAAAAAAAAAAGATGAGATGTCCTGAGGACAATCATACCAGATTTGTTTTCAAAAACTGAAACATTGAGGTTTTATATCATCAAAAAATGATTTCAAACCTAGCATAATTCCATGTTTTGTCTCAACTTCATCAAGTCAACTTTTATTTCATCTACTTTAACTCTATTCCCCTATGCATTTTTTTTGTCTTTTATACAGTTTTCCCCCGGACACTGCTACTTCCTCTCTCACTTTTCCTTAGCCTTTCTTTGTTCCTCGGAGGAACAGGTGTTAGTAAGTTTTAATAAAATTTTCCCATCTGTCTCTCCTAGTAACTACCATGAAAGCAACTGTCCATCTCAAATGCCACAAAACCTTCAAAATCAATGTTCTTGGCCTCAATTTTGCCTACTCACTGTCTGCACCTAGCTTTTACTCTCATACTTCCGTCAAAACAAAAAGCCTTGCCTGGTTATTAGGCAACATCTGAATTAAGCTTCTCGACACCAAAATCAAACTAGGATGTTTGACTCCCAACAATAGTGCCCTATATGCTGCTGTTACCCAGGAGGTCAACTGTCTTCTTGGTCTTTTAGACCCCATGCACATCTGTCAATCAACTTCTTGCCTGCCCTTAATCTGAGCATGAAACTCTACCCACACACTTTTCTAAGACAGTACACCAGTACTAGCCCCCAGAAAAAAGTCTTTTAAAAATTCAGAGTGAGTGAAGTTTAACCACTTCTACTTGAAGATTTAATCATCATCAAGTTCTCTGTCATTTGGTGTTTTTATTTATTACTCCCAGGTAGGATCTATTCCTGGTGTTCCTCAGGGCTCAGTATTGGAGCCAGCTCTTTTTATTATCTATATCAATGATCTGGACAAGGGGATTGCGTGCACCTTCAGTAAGTTTGCAGATGACTCCAAGTTGGGTATGAGTGTTGATCTGCTTGAGGGTAAGATGGCCATGAAGAGGGATCTGGACAGGCTGGATCGGTGGGCTGAAGCCAATGGTACAAGGTCAGTTGCTGGGTCCTGCACAAGAAGGCCTGTAGCATCCTGGCTTGTATCAGGAATAGTGTAGTGACCAGGACTAGGGCAGTGATCATCCCCCTGTACTCGGCACTGGTGAGGCCCCACCTCAAGGGCTGTTCCCAGTTTTGGGCCCCTCACTCCATGAAAGACTCTGAGGTGCTGGAGAGGGTCCAGAGAAGGGCAACGAAACTGGTGAGGGGTCTGGAGAATAAGTCTTATGAGGAGCGGCTGAGGGAGCTGGAGTTGCTCAGCCTGGAGAAAAGGAGGCAGAGGGGAGACCTTCTCGCTCTCTACAGCTGCCTGAGAGGAGGCTGTAGAGCGGTGGGGGTCGGTCTCTTCTCCCGAGTCACAGGTGATAGGACAAGAGGAAATGGCCTCAAGTTGCGCCAGGGGAGGTTTAGATTGGATGTTAGGAAAAATTTCTTCACCAAAAGGTTGTCAAGCTTTGGAACAGGCTGCCCAGGGAAGTGGCTGAGTCACCATCCCTGGAGGTATTTAGAAGACGGGTAAACGTGGTGCTTAGGGACGTAGTTCAGTTGGGGACTTGGCAGTACTAGGTTTACAGTTGGACTTGATCATCTTAAAGGTCTCTTCCAACCTAAATGATTCTATGATTCTATTCCTGTTTCCACTCACCTCAGTGGGAGCTGGGTGGGCTCCATCGAGAACAAAGCCAATGTTCATTTAGCATCGACTAAACTGGCAGAGTGCGTGCGTTATCCATAATATTGTCAATAAGTAAATTGTTCTTTTCCTGCAGGAGATCATTCTGTGGGGTGGTAAGCGGAATCCCATTTTCAGATTTGATAATTTCATACATGATACCTTGGAGCCCTGACTCAGGACACGTAAGGCTCAGAAGACTGTGTCTCTCTCACCGACCAGGAGGCTGCAGTAAGCAGCTTTCAGATAAATGAATCAGTGGTTCATTTTTTCCTGCACATTCTTTGTTCACTGTATAAGCATTTAATAAAAGCTTTACAGTAGCACTTTTATTTCACCTAATTCTTTTTAATTTTCCTTCACTTTAATTAGCTGCATTTAATTCACACAAAATAAAGTATTAGGTTTGTGCTTTCCTTTGGGCCAAGTCATAGCACTTCCAGGAATCATTAAGGTACACATGGGTCCAGCAATGTAAATTTACTTGTAATATTAAAAGGACTATTTAACAAGAGCTGTAACTGTCGATTTCCTTTCCAGATTTGTCACAGATCAAATGCTGAAAGCGAGTAAATACTATTTTGACATTTGTTCAAATAATGTGCTTTGTTTTGTATGACCTTAAGAAAAACAAGTGCCTTACTTCAGCGCAGAATATGTCCCTATGACTTTTAAAGAGCAGCAGATTCCAACACGGTTCAGTACTAAGACATTCTTGTGCAGTTCTACTGTAATTACCTTTCCCATTTTGGGGGGTATTTTTGACACTTCTTAGTTTATTATAACTGTGTCATCTCTGTAAGCTGAAAAACAGTCGTTTCATATTATAAGGAAAAGTATGTTAAGAAATGAAGGGTAGCATGTTTCAAGTGTTCATTCCACTTATTGAAACGAATGCATTTGCTAGAGCCGCCCTAATAATGCAACAGAGCATTTCTGCAGCACCGAAATACCCATCCGTTCCTGGGATGGGTTAACGCATAAATTTTAGAAGACTTCTAAAAATGTAGATGGGTAATTCTAAGCAAACTAGAACAACAGAAACATTCTGTTAGACACTGCACAACGAGCGCAGAAGAAATTTCATCTTCACCGTCTCTAATTGCTCTGAGGGGAAAAAAAAATTCTAATGTTGAATATTCACATATAACTGAGATATTATATTCCGTGTGAATCAACCCCTATTTGTCTGCAGGTTTTTTTCATGGATTACCTGTTAAAATGGTATTATTCCTTGACTTTGTCCCTGCTGCAGAGTACATTAATTGAAGTTCTTGTGCAAAGCTACGATTCTGCAGTAATACTCCCTACCCCCAAGTCAGCATGTCCCCTTTAAAACAAGCTAAACGAAGCAGCCTACAACCCTAGTGAACCGCTTCGTCATATTGAAGCACTACAAACCCACCCAACAGTAACATCCATCACGTTATAAATATCCCATTCCCATTCTCTAGCAGATGGAGCACAGCACTTGCTTCACTAATCAGCAGAATATAATTCACCTAAACTCTCAAACCAAATACATTCTCGCAAGAGGAAATTACTCAAATTCACCTAGTGTTTTTCTGAAGAAATACAAACCGCAGAGGGAAGTGTATGCCTTTGCTGACAAAAGCTCAAAGGAAAATACTGAAAAGTAGTGAAAGACAATAAAGAGGAAGCCCCATATGTTGTGGGGGAAATGAAGAATAAGCTGTCGTGCTTACTGGCTTATCAAAATATAGATTTAATTTACTTCAAGAATTGAGGTATTTTCTGTATTTTAGTTTAAACAGCATACAGAAAGTACCATTAGGCAGATTTTGGAACTGTTTAAGCGTAAAACTTTTACTTCTAAAAACCAGTAAGTTTACCAGACATTAGAAATGAAGCTGTAGTTCCCACTGAAATATTTATTTGTATTTTTTGGCTGTTCCCACGCTGTTAGAATATGCAGCAAGCAAAGGTGGGGAGCAAGAAAGGGAAGAGGGGAAATGTAAATAAATTTTAAAAATCCAATCCATCAATACTGTTGATTTGGAAACAAAATGAAAGGCTAAACCAGCAAGGTTCAAACTCTGAAAACAGACTGCTAAACCACAAAA
>VXBO01002238.1:740298-826880 GCA_013400135.1 Rhinoptilus africanus | reverse complement strand
CAAAAAAAAAAAAAAAGGTTTCAAGTGGAAGCTTCTTTCCTGTTTCAACCCAATTTTCAACTTTTCAATGCCAGACATTGGCAGAAAAGTGCGGTAACAGTTTTTTTCTTTCCTCCCTGGATTCTCACCTTTCTGTACCAGGTCACATCGATAGCCAGTCTCAGATGTTCAAGAGAGTAAGTGAGCATCTTAGTTCCTCTCACCACGATTAGCATCTGGTATTTCGAAATCTCATGACTCAGGCTTCATGACCCTAGTGCAGAGGGAAGTCATCTAATAGTGATAATTAAAACAAAAGTTTCTACCCCGCTTTACTCGAAATGAGACAGATGGAGAACGCTGCTCCCTGCAGGTATTGTTCTATATCGTCTGGTCATCCCATATCTGGTGAGACAAATGAATTTCTAGTGAAAATCATGAACTGCAATAGCATCAAAAAATTCTGCAAGTAGCATATTGCTAGAAGCACAGAGATTGCTTTTGACCTTGAAAGAGAACTATCGAGAGGAGAATTATATAAAATTCAGAAATCAGGAAAGAGCCTGATTTGATTAAGCTATACATCTGAGTAACCGGAGACTTTACAGAATCAGCACTGTAATATGTATGCATGCACAAAGGGCTCAGTGGAAGCCTGCAGCATGCGATACTTGGGAAGCGAAGGTAATTCCACCTAGGGGTGCGCTCAAGGCCAATTTACAGCACTGTGTAAAGGTCATATTTTATTTAACTGAAAATATGGTGTAAAAAGGGTTACCTTGCCTCAGCTGAGGACCTTCTGAGCCATGACTTATCTGCTTCTCCTCCAGTACTCAAATGAAAATGCCATCCTACCTACTGGCTTATTATCTTACCGGGACTGGGAAATTAGACTGGTCTTCATATACAGTTTGTGTGCATACACTTTTACCTGAACTCAAACCTGTTTGTAAAACTCAGGTGGAACTTTGATTTGCCTGCTTGAGCAACAATTTCTGCAACAATGGATTTCTGTGGTCCTGTTAATCTAATCTTGATAAAAATAATTAAAAAAACCCAAACAACAACCTGATGCTTAAAAAGAACCAATTCTTCACAGCCAGATAATCAGGCAAATTTGAACCATGGGAAACCTTTAAACTTTTTAAATGAGAGTGATCTGAATCCTGCCTCGAGCAGACTGCAGCTAGCTGCCACCCTTGCAAAGGCAGGTGGGATAAACTGCCACCAGACTGGAAATGGCATTGGAAGAGCTGGAGGGTGAGACACAAAGAGAAAGAAGGGACCTTACAAGGCTTGGGTGGGAAAGAAAGGTCACGCTGGTATTGGGGAAAGACCAGGAGAAAATTTTAAAAAGTTATCTCTATGCATATGAGCCATAATGAGCTTAGCTGTAAAGCTAAAGGGCCAAATTATGTATTTTGAAAGAGTTCTAAATGAAGGAACATATGCGTTAACATATTTCAAGTGATATGTTTTAAAAACATTATCAAGCTTTTATGCACATGTTGCATCGTTCAGCTCCTAAATTTTGCTGCGAGATCTGTGGGAAGAGCTAGCCTGCTTGCTTTGATTCGCAGCCTTCATTTTGTGCGCTGCCTGAACACATTCCCAAATGTGCTTGGAGAACAAAATTAACCCTTGATGGGCAATCACACAACACGTTCACATGGCACCTGCTAGTTCTGGGAAACAGAGTTGTCTATGACCTGTTAATTCATCACCAAGTAAATCAGCAATGCTTGTAACGTAGCCAGTGAGCATTAACGCAAGACCCAAACTGGTCTCCAAGACAGTTACGTAGGTGCCATTTTGCCTAACATCTACAGAGGTAAAATAAGAAATACCATTCACGTGCAAAATAATGCTTTAAAGCGCTTTATATCTATTTTTCAACCTCTTCATACACTCAGAAAGAATACCCCAGAGATCCTGAAGGCACAACGGGTAGGAAATGTTGACCCAGTCCTGATGCACAGCTCATGTTTGTTCAGTGCATCCTCAGCCAAACTACACAAATGCAAGAGACATTTCCCTAACAAAAAAATAGCTCAAGCCGATCCTAAAGCACATTGACACACACAACTGGTATTCACATCGAGCATTTCAGCATCAATTATGGAGATCAAGGGGTTTTTTTGATGAAACAACTTCAGGAGGTTGACAGGTATTTACTGTACAAGTCAAATAAAAGACATCTGAGAGCTGCAAAAGCACAAACAGGCAGTGACAGCAGGGCAGGACGCAGGAACTGGCAACAAAACTTCCCAATGATTATAAACCCAAAAATGATTGTTAGGGATTTTAAGACAGAAATAACTGTACAACAAAGCCATGTTCTAGTCGGAATGCCAACCTTGCTTTGTCTTTAAATGGACATTTTGAAGAGAAAATCTCATTTACTTGAAGGTAGGCAAAAGAAAGCTGAAGCTTATGGTTAGTGAATAGGTTCAAGAAGAGAGGCTGGGGTTACAGCAACAGGCAATGGATATTTTATGTTACCAGATGTCACAACACCACAAGATTTTCAGTGCTAGGGAAGAATGGTCTGACGACTGAAAATGGGAAGAGAGGTTGTAACAAGGATAAGATATAGTTAATATTATGGAGAAAAGGACTCTGGCTCCTGTTCTAATAATTTCTTTGCTAGCCTTAGTAGAATAGGGATCTTATTTGTCATCTTAATTTTCTTAAGATTTTTTTTTCTTATGAGTAGGAAGTTTAAGCTGGTATGTGGGTGAAAGTAAGAACTCATGAAAATAAACACGAAACAAACTGAATACAACACAGGTCTGATATACTGTGGTCTGATCCTATGCAACAAAACCTGCTAAAGCCTGCAAGGAGAAGCAACACTGCGCACAGCCCTGTTCTCCCATCCCTCTCTCTAAGCAGTGGTGACTGGCACTGCCAGGGGCAGGACTTTTCCTCGTCGCATGGGGAAAACCTCCCCTCTTTGCGAGGGACACATTTTTACCATAATCCCAAACAGGTCCAGAAAGTCTTTCCCATTGCGTGCCAAGAAGATGCAGAGATGCTTATTAAATGCATACATATGTACCCCAAAAAAAGAATTGCAGGGAATTTTTAGCAGCCAGCTCAAGACCTCGTGGCTCTTCATCAGACTCACGGCAGCCTAGACAACAACTACTGCATTTTAGTTGCAATGATATAGCACTATTTATGGCTTCTGAGTCCTGGTAGCCAGTCACTAGGAACACCACCTACACCTGGTTTATGAACCTCTTTGCTGCTGGATTGAAAGCACTCCTCTAGTGTGCTTTCACCAACATCTAAATGCTACAATAGCACTCACTAAATCTCCCATTCGTTACACAGCTCCACTGCCTTCCTCCCTAGCAAAGCGCATCCGCCCACGTTAGAAGACATGATAAACTTTGCTCTTCATCATAAAACTCCAAAGGGTTTGTCAATCAGGTGCCTGAATAGTTCATAGGAGTTAAAATTACAACTGTGACAGTTTTACCTGTTGATCGCCTACTCACTGATAGAATCTCTTCTTATAGTTATATATGCACTCTCTTTAGGAAGCAGCCAGTTTCAGTAAAACATCACTAATATAATTAATATATTTCATTACCTTTGTTCTGCTTCAGTTATTTTTCAACGAAAAAGCTGAAGACTTTCAATAGCTAGGGGAAGAAATAATGTCAACTTGAAACAGTATTTCTTCATTATGATTCCTGAATTTGATTTCCAGCACAGAAGTAGAATGTATTTGTCAGGATAATGGCAAAAAGGGAAACAATAGGAAGCCTTTGTTATTTTAAATAGTTAAGTTGTTACACAATATGATGGACTTCTTCTGTTGTACCTTAACGGATAGTAACACAATCAATAAATGGCTGTAACAATTTCGTTCTGCTTCACCTGCTGTAATTGAAAAATAACTCAAGCAGAACTTTGGAGTAGTTTGCGATGTATATTTTTTCTTTTGCTACCCCCCCCCCTTTTTTTTGATTAAGATAAAGATTACACTTTAGTGATTGGAGTAGGTGTAATTGTTATTATAAACACCTTTCAACAAGCTGTTCTACCCTGAGAACCATCCTGCAAGGCTACAAAACAATGAATGAAATCAAGGGGAAAAAACATGGATCTGAGTGGCACGAACAAGAATGTCATTGGTAGAGAGAGGAAATAGGAAGGAATGAGGTCCTGACATTCAGTGTCTAAGACAGTTCAAGCTAGAATGGGCACCACTTCCTCTGTTAGAAGTTGTCTAACAAAGAACTATTGGACTAAAGTCTACCAGTTTTGCTTGTGAAACACCTAAAGTAACTCTAGTAATTCCAGACAGATTATTTTTGACTTATAAATGCATGGGGGAGAAACTATTTCAGTTGTATTTTTGCCCAATTGCAGTATTAAGGCACAAGTACTGCAATCATGGCCAATTAATTGTGCATAAGAAGAGCTTCCATAAGAGAATTTAAAGTAGTGATGCAGTAATCACAAAAAGAAACACTACAAGCTATGGAAATTTGTAATAAAAGTTATATTTAAAAGGAGATATGGAAACAAAAAGCACTCAGAGAGCCCAACACACATACTTTAAGTCCATAGGGAAGATTTAAAAAAATATTAAAAACAATTTACCATTTATAAAAAGTGTAAAGTAACTTGGGACTACAAACACATCAAAGTTGCAAAGTAGGAGCTCCTGAGTCTCCTCCCTGGTACAACAGATATGACAAAACATCTCTAAGAGCTGTCTTGTTATGCTGGGTTGCTAATACTGGTGAGAAGAAGGAAGAGGTTCTATTCACTGTCTTTGTTAGTTTGTAGAGTGGTTTTATAAAACCACGGACTGCTGATCTATATTTCATACTGAGGAAAATAAGGCTGCAGAAATATGCCCTGGGCTTGGAGCAGATAGAGATGTGGTTGTTTTGCACTACTACAGATTTTTTTTTTTCACCACCAGTCTGAGAAAGTCCTGCCCTCCACAAATGAGTTTTCCTGTTACTATGAAGAGCAAGTTTTGTTGTGTGGAGGGACTGTCGCTATGGACATCTTACCTGATGAGGGGTGGCCTCGGCAAGTAAATGTTTGAATTTAATAATTTCCAGGTATGCCCCCACATTTGATGGCTGTAAACTTTGTTCAAAAGAAACAATAGCGACAGTTGTTATATTTTAATATTTCACACAGCAGCCATCGGTCACGTAAGGTGTTCAATGGCAGAATGATTTGTTCTATTGTGAAGTAAATGCAGCTAATGAGCAAGTCTGAGCTGAAGTAGCCAATGAAAATACTTAGGTTGCATAGTAATAAACCTTAACTTTAAAAAATCACAAAGTTGTCAGCTGTTAACTGATATAGTTAACTCTCATAGTAAACTTTTAGATTTAAATTGCAAAGAAAACACATGTTTTCTATCATATTTGTCAAGCAGCAATACTGTTTGGTTTAAACAGTTAGTATTTCTTTCAAACGAACATTTCAAAGCACTATTTTTTTCCCCCTCCTATTTAAAGAATTCTTGGGGAAAAATAATCCACTTAAAAAACCCCTTCCAACTTAAAGTCTTCTCTTTGGGCACTTCAGTCCACAGCAGTCTCATTTTCTGGGTTCCCTTACTGCTCGCTTCCCTCTAATTAGAGCCAAGAGAATAGATCACAGCAAGTAACTTACTCAACAAATTTAGCTTCCTTTCTGCTCTCCAAATGTCTGCAAGCAGATTGCAATTTCCTCAAAATTGTTCATTATTCAAATTTACTGTATATATTTTTTCTCCCTCTGAGTATTTCTCTGTGGATTGATCAAGAACAGTTTGCTTTAAGTATTCTGTATTCAAAATCCCAGCTGCCTTCAGTAGTTGTGATTAAATATAGAAGTCATGTGATATCACTCCTGCTTCTCAAATGCAAAAGCATAACTCTTTTTCAGACCCCAATTTGGCAAAGAACTTAAGCATGTGCCTAAAATTAAGCCTAAACGTTCTGCGCCACAGAGATGAGTCTATTTACCTCATTAAAGTTTTAACACGCTTTTAAGCACTTTCTTGGATTCAAGCCAAACAATATCCCCTCCCCCCAAACAACACAAGGAATTTTACTCATTTACTCAGATTATTTGTTCCCCTAGCTCCAATCTTTTACAAAACGTTTAATATATAGGACACTGCTAAGTTCATGATTTGCCTTCACTGAATCTCTCTCCCAGGCACATACGTGCTCAGTTACAATCATCTTCCCAGTTTGGGAACTGTTTCAACTAAATACCATTCTTAATTATATGACAGGGCTAAGAACACTCTATATTTAACATTATTATACACAAAAGCACAGTCCATACAAGAATCCAATACTCACCTGGTATTTCAAAGCAAGTTCAGATGGAACCATCAGAGGGCCCTACTGCTTAAATCCCACCAGCAGCAATCACTTGAAAAATCAGATGGAAATTATGTCTGTTATAATGGATAGCAGCAGGTCTCCAAGAGGTTACAGGAGAGTCCATTTGATAAAGTTTAACACCTTCACGTTGCGAGGGTTGACACATTTCCTCCATACATCTGCACCAAGAGATCAGTGTGTTCCTAGTGGCCTGAGGTGTGAAGCTTTCTTCTATCCCACAGCAAAAATGTTTTCAATTGCTTAATAGCAAGTAAGATTTACACAGAAGAAGGAAAAAAAACCCCGCACAACAAAACCCAACCCAAAACCCCAACCTTCCAGAAAGAGAATTAACAACTGTGGAGACAACAGTTTTATGACTATCTCGGTCTTAGAATTGCCTTTCAATGAAGAGTTTTAGCACTGATTTACCCAAGCTGTCCATTGGTGTGCTCAGGACTGTGCCCTACAGACCTCCTAAAAGTTTTCTCCGAAACACTTTGGCAGAAGTTTACTCAAAGACAGGAACATCACGTCGAGAATATATCCAGGTTAGGACTCATCAAAACATCCCGCGCAAAGATGTCATTGTTCATATGAAATAAATACAGGAGTCTGTGTTTCCAGGTAGGAGATGCATTTGGGATTAGTATCAAGGTTGTAATTCAGATATGGTGCATTCAACTTAAAAAAGAAAGCCATAAGCAGCCCAGTGAACCCCAGAGGGTGCAGTCATCCTTACGACCAGGACCAGGAGCATGACAAGGGTGAGGAAAGAGCAATTTGCAGAGGGCAGATCTGGAACACAAGGAACTTTCCAAATCCTGGCCTAATTCAGGCAAAAAGAAATCAAAGTTTTTATCCTAGGTCTCCTACTGACCTAGTATTTTGTAGTTCAACCCATTCTGGCTGAAGAAACCAAAAGTTGTTAACCTAACAGCAGCTTTAAAGTAATACATACACTTGGAAGACGGAAAGGAAGACCCTGAAGTGGAGGCTAAGTGCTGATGAGGGAGATTTTCCTATTAAACTGTTTTTTTCATGACTTGCAAGAGCAAAGTATCTCGTAAGAAGGCAGACTAGCTGAACGCTTTGAAGAGTTAGAGAGATTGTATCTAAGCAATGCCTAAGTGGTCCAAGGTATAATAATCAATGTGTTATGTGTCCAACACTGTGCATATACCTTTTACACCTTTTTTGAAAATGTATATATTCTTGGAGAGATTTTGTCATAGGTAATGCACCCATGCTGTGTATGACATATGCACCGATTTTTCACGCTTTCATGTTGGTTTTACAGATTTATTTCCATACAAGGTCATGCGATGGCCAGTGTATTCCTTGCCAAAATAGCAGCTGATTCTGTCTGATTCAGGGCAAGCGGTACACGCAACAGGAATTCTGAGGGTTTATGCTAGATGTTGTATGTGAAAGAACTGATCATGTGTTTTGAAATGGGCTGCAAAGTCCATGGCAGGCAATTTCCCTCAAAAGTGCAAGGTTCCACAAGGCAGAAGCTATTAGTGAAACAAAGCGCAAAAATATCATAGAATCACAGAATCACAGAATGGTTTGGGTTGGAAGGGACCACAAAGACCATCTAATTCCACCCCCCCTGCCCTGGGCAGGGACACCTCCCACTAGACCAGGTTACTCAAAGCCCCATCCAGCCTGGCCTTGAACACTTCCAGGGATGGGGCATCCACAGCTTTCCTAGGCAACCTGTTCCAGTGTCTCACCATCCTCACAGTAAAGAACTTCTTCCTAATATCTCATCTAAATCTACCCTCTTTCAGTTTAACACTGTTACCCCTCATCCTAGCACTACACTTCCTGATAAAGGGTCCCTCCCCATCTTTCCTGTAGCTCCTTTAGGTACTGGAAGGCTGCTATAAGGTCTCCCTGGAGCCTTCTCTTCTCCAGCTGAACAACCCCAACTCCCTCAGCCTGTCCTCACAGCAGAGATGCTCCAGCCCTCTGAGCATCTTTGTGGCCCTCCTCTGGACCCGTTCCTACAGAATATATCTCTGATCCTTTTCTCATACCCGCTGCTACAACCCGGACGCGCCCCTCATTCAACAAACTTTACGTGTTCTTTCAGGTGCTGTTGCTGAGCAGAAAGAGCAACAGCCATAGGATTTACTGGGAGAGGAAAGTGACCCAAAACAAAAGCTCACTGACTTAAGGCACCTTATGAAAAAAACCCAACCAAAACTTGAAGGACGGATAAATCCTGGAGTCATTCAGCTTTTGGTCTTGATGGCAATGTTCAAACCCAGTTCACACCAGATACTTCTCACTGCATGGACCAGTGTATCTAAGCATACCATATTCAGCATGAGTTACCTGAAGCTGGTATTTGACACACGCTAGTACGAAAAAGATGTTTCATGTCACCGTCTTAGACTCTGAGTTCAAATCAGCCCTAATTCCTAAACATAACCTTAAGTAACATACACAAATTGGACTTGCAAGCTCATTTAAAAATAAATTAGTGCATTCAGTGGATGACCAGGAGAGGGTGTCTTCATTGCCTTTCAGCAGTTCTGTGAGCTAAGAGGTACCCAGACATTTAGCAAGCATTGCACTGCTGAAACAGAAATCCTCAGCTGGTGGTGGGTTTGAATCTGTCAGTAAGCAAAGAGACAGTTTCAAGATAATCATTTAACAGGGAAAAAAAAAAACCCACCGGCATCTATTTTTAAATAAAAATGAAAGAAAAAGAGTACACAGACTTTAACAAAACTCAAATCTCAGAATTCCTCTGAAGGTCTGGAAGGGTACAGTAATGCTGGGGGGTACTTAGCAGACTGCATTGCTCAAGGTGCCATCCCAGTAGAGTGAAATGTAGATTGTGATTACACTGTCAATTCTAATTCAAGCATTTGCTATAGCCTGTATTTCCACAAGTCAAAAATATTTATATACCATCCATTTATGTCGCACCTTACATCCCACAGCATCCGAGATCGCGAGCCGAATTGATATATCAAGTATACATAGGGATCGCTTTCCCCACCACTGAAATGCAGCAGCTGTTGGACTGCACATGGCAATCCGACAGACCTTTTTATGAGAGGAAACAGCATCAGACTGTATGCGTTGGAAACGGATTTGAGACCAGCCCAAATGTAATTGCTTAGATTGCGATCTGGTGCTAGCACACTGAGAAAGTATCTGAGCACCGTTGCTGCATTATCATTCTCCAGGCGGGTTTAATATTCTGCAGGTAACTTGTAGATTTTCAGGATAGTACCCTAATTTATCTTCCAGTGCCTTTTCATCTCTAGCCTATAATTCCTACATATTTGGAAACAGTTTTAATAAAGTGTGCATGTCACTTTAAAGTAAGAACTAATGATACAGCAGATTTTATCCTCTAGAAGCCACAGTTTCTAAAATGTATTTTGGTGAAACCTTTGGCAGCTAGAGGTCAGACTGCTTTAATTGTACATCAGCAGAGAAAGAAAGGACTAAAAAATATACCTGCACCTGAAAAGGCCACAAAAAAATGGAGAAAATGCAAGTGTGAAGCAGTAAATTTTTTAATGCTTATCAGCTGCAGAAAGGTATCCAAATAATAGACTTCACAGGAGAAATTTATGGTTCTGAAAATGTTCCCTTTGTTTAAATCACCATCCCGGTGACTTGGTATCTGCAAATCGCCCTAAAATCCTGATGGGCTGAAATACTAAGTGCCACAATGGACCATCTCATGTTCATTCTTCCTGGTAAACAGGGAGGAGGATCTATCATAATGACACCGAGGCCTTTTGAGGAGCCCAAGGTCTGGCAATTATGTATATGAGGCTGAGTGTTTAAGTCCAATAATGGGGCTTTAGTGATGGATGGATCATCCCCTCCTGTACTTCTAAGATGCTTGTGATAGCTGAATTGTCCCCAAGTGGCACCCATAAATTTTGGCCTTTCAGAAAAGCCCACATATTGTGTAGGTATCACCCAAAGCCCTCATTAGTTAGACTGTGACCTTTGCTGCGTGACTATCCGGCAAAAGCCTAGAAAAGGCCTGTGTTCGATTAGCACTGCAATTTGTTCATTATCTCCTGACAGGAATTTGCAAGTGTCAAAGACAATTCTGTTATGAAAAGGTCAAGATCTGAATGGTGGGAAGAGAGGGCATCATTCTCGGAAATTCTGCCCCAGCAGTAGTAACCACCACCTGAACTGTCATCCACATCGTTCTGGGTACCAGGAGCCAGAGGCAGGTAAATTGCAATTTCACATAATTCATCTTCACAGGAGTTAAATCACTTCAGGATAAAAACGGGTTTTCTGCTTTTTTACTTAAAATTATGGAAATTGTTTCTGACAGCAAATTGCTCCTAATTAATTTACGGTCTCTGCTGGGAAAACGCACTGTACTGTTGATTTCTACCTTCTACAGACTTAATTATGAAAAAAGCAAAATTTTCCTAAACTATTAACTTCTGTGCTGCCAGAATTAGGAGTTATAGAACTGCAAGGGAGGCTGTGTCTGGCGTGCAACCAGTTTGAGATTACACAGCACACTCATAGATAAACGATCCCCTCCAGTATCACCCTGGTAATATAAGGAGGATTATCGCCATTTTAGAAGACTTGATTTTGTTTCATTTTGGACAAAAGTCAAGCTTCTACAATTGCAACGTTGGCTGTCACACCACTAAGCTGCCCTGTACCTCTGGCATCACTTCACCATTGCCTTGGATGAACTGAGATCTGCTGTGGATGATGGATGTCCAACACTGGTTTATCCTTAGCTCTCCGTTCTCCTATCCCCCACCTGAGGCTGTGAAGCAGTTAGCAACACTATAAATACTTCTGTGATGACAAGCTGTCGTGCCACTAATACGAGAAGGGGAAAAAATGACTGCCCTGAGAACTCCAGGTCCACCAACTTGTACAACCCCCATGACAGGGCAAAGTGGACAAGATGGAAAACATGCAAAGCTACAGACTCGCAGTCAGATGAAATGTAGACTGCAGCAATAAAAATTTCATCATCTCTACCTCTCATGAGGGGTTGTGGAAAAGGGAATTGTTACTACTTTAAGAAAAATGGGCATTTTATCTTTAGGGCTGAGGACTGCAAACAACCAATAAGGGAAAGCAACAGAAAGATAGTAAAACCTTTGTGTTAAAATTAGGAGAGTAAGACTGCAAGGGAAATGGTCAAGATCAGGACTAGGCTAGTACTTTAGGGGAGAAAAACAGAGAAAAAAAATCTCCCTTTTGAGCCATGAACCATATTTCCAGTGTAGCCAACCTGCACCTCCTTGGAGACACCAGAACAGCCTCAAGAGGTCTGAGAGGGGCACTGAACTGTCTTCCAACATGCAAGCACAAAATTCTCTCTTTTCTGATATTGTCAACTTTGCCTTCTAGTCTCCAGCTGAACCACAGTGCCAAATTTCCTCATGGCAACACAGAGGCATAACACACACTGTTATCCATTCCTCCCCTGTTATTTTCTTGAGACACAGTCCATTCAATTACACTCTATATTGGAATTCAAAACTTGTACTTATCTCTTTGGCAGCTGATGATAAAACCTTTGATAGTGCATACGGGCGTTGGCAAAATGTCAAAAGACCTACTGTACAAGCACAGAAGATTTGACCCACTTTTGTAATACTGCGAGGGTCAGAGTTTTACATTAAATCCAGTGGGAAAGTTTGGCACGAGCCCATTTGATCCATGATATTTAATTCTATGAGTCAGATTTACTCAGCTGCTATCATTTTCTAATCTGTCCCTGCTGAATGATTCCCATCACTTGCTGCATGAGAGAAAGTAGCAGCAGATCACAGAAGAATCTAGAAAATGTTCTAATATTTTTTACATCACTCCTTTGCTGACAGCTATGACATTTAAGAGAAGAGAAAGACTGGTGAATGAGGATTCACAGCACTCTTGGTTACCATCAGGGAAACAGCAGCATAAGCACATAGGGAATGTGCATATTATTAAAGTACAAACAAACGCACTCAATCTTGTTACACTTTAAACCTGAAACTACAGGAAAAGGGGCATTGTTGCCATAAGAGCAAACACTTCGTGTTCTCAGAGAGAAAAAACCAGTAGATTCTAAGGGTATATATCAGCAAATTAAGGGCAAACAAAAAAACCCTGCAAAAATTTGCATAGCTATTAAAAAAACCAAACCAAAACAAATCGCCCCCCAGAAAACCCCAAAACCAAAACCCCAAACCAAAACCAAGCAATAAAAGCCCAGAAGAAGTAAATTAAGGCTGTGGCTAAGAGAGAATGATAAAGCAGGCCAAGCAACCCTAACTCTGCCCTTTTAGTAACAATTTGAAAAACAGTCAAAAAAAAAAAAAAAGCAAATCATTAGAAATCAGTATACGCAAGATTACTGTGACAAAAAAACGCAAACTCCCATAAAATATTGATATAAAATTGGGCACCCAATAATCTCCAGTCTTTCTTTTTTTTTCTTATAAACAAACACTATTCCAATTTGCTTGGCCTAAGGAGAGTAAATCATTTCATTTTGCAGTAGTAGTTTTTCTTAAAAATGTCAACCAGCGATCAATACTGCTTCCTACCCACACAACTTTTAAACATGTACCTCAATTAGAATTCTAAATAAAAATTTATGACGTTTATGAAGACACGCTTGATGTTCTTCACTGGCTCATGCAGCAGGCAAACACCACAATCAGAAGTCAGCTCCGAAAATTATAACCTACGCTTGCAGTCAGCTGGGGCTGAAATCTTCCTTCAGCTAACTGCTACCATTAGAGAAAAAGCCTGAACTGAATGACAATAGTATATCGTACAGCAAGTTCTGCCAATTCAGCTTGAAAGGAAGCACGACTGAGTTTGGTGTTTAAGAAAAAAGAAGATAAGAAGTTAATAATTACAAAATGCAACATATCGTTTTGAAGGGACTTGAGGGAATTTCTTGATAAAGGGAAATTTACTGTTCCTATGGATAAATGCAGGATGAGCAAGTGATTCACTAAAGATAATAATCCCAAAAGACATCAATGATAGCTAATGTGCTATCTGATCAGATACTCAGATGTGCTATCGGATCGGACCTCAAAATAGGTCCCCTTCATGCCAAGGGTATTCCCCAGGAGGCATGCAGAATTGTACTGGGAGTTGTATGCCAACAGGCTAAGGCAGCAACACTGGCAGGAACAGGCAACAAAAGCGAACAGCAAGTAAAACTCTTGACTACCGCAATGCGTGTGATGTGGGACTGACCCAAAGGACATCTGGCAGCTTCAGCCGGTGCAGGACGTGGCTGCCTGCCATAGAGGATGAGTAAATGGACAAGAGCATATTGCACCTGCTCTTGGGCTCCTGCTGACTGCCAGTCTCATTCCAGGTGCAAACTGAAGTGCTGGTTATTAACTATGAAGTCCTTGGTGATCTACCAACTCAATGACCTCAGAACGTCAAACACAATGGCTCTGTTTTCTTGTGATCTTTATATAGGGTAAAACTGTTGACCTAACTGAAGTATTCCTTGATTGCCATCCCAAGTGCCCAACGTCTTCCCATTACTGGTGCTGAAGGTCTCTGGACGTAGTGCTCCACCTAATGGTCCATCAGAACATGAACATCCTCCACGTGGATTTCATTAGATGAGGCATCTTGGATCTGGCTTTTCTATGACAGCGCTAGTGATTCCCTCAGGAATCTTCCTCAGAAAGATTTTATCATCAAAACTTCAGTATGAACAACAGTTTTACAGGTAAAGAAGACGGTGTTGAGCATGCACTATTTATTAAGAGGTAAGGTTTTGCCTTTCATTTGATGTTGTCACATTTGAATGCTTCTGTGATAGGCACCTTATAAATGTGTGCAACCATAAAAATGCAACGGGTAAGGTGGAGAAAAAAATATATGTAAAAATGGAACTGGAAAGAGCAGAAACATACTTCTGCGGGTAGGGGCCCAGGGCAGAGGCCGTGACTCCCACAGCCTGTTCCTCAGTCTGACACTGAGTCTCATCATACGAGTCACGTATCTCTGCCTGTCAATCATAAGAGATGAAAAACCCCCAGCTGATTCTTACATAAAGACTGAGATTATAAAGTGACAAGTTACAAAGTATACTGCTAATATTACCCCCATTAGCATTTGTGAATAACCAACTGTAACATGAAAAGATTTCCAACAACCCAAATCCCAAGTGTCAAAACAGCAAGTCATTTTACAGACTGAAGAGAACAACCATCAAGTCTTTCTTGTGCTCAAAAGAGAAATAACCATAGGCTCACAGAATACTCCCCACTTTTTCAAATGCTCTCCCCATGCAAGGCTAGGGGCCCTGCTGGCCAGTTATATCTCCTTTACCACTGTCGAGTGGCTCTATATATAACTCTTTAGGTCCTGAATTCTAGTGAGGGCACAAAATTTCACTATTCTGTACTACAGGTATAGTGACTGGAGCCAGAATTTTTCATGATAATTTAATAAAAATTTCCTAAAGTCAAGTGTTAGGCTACTAAATTCATTAACTTGGTCAAAGTCTTCCAAAGCTGGATCTTTATTATTTGTTAACACAAGGAACACTTAACAATAATTTACGCTGGAGAGAAATTACTGAAGCATATTGCTGGTTGCCAGCACAAACGCTCCAGGACAATGTCAGTTTGGCAGAGGTCAAAGATAACATTCCTATTTGAATTTGTCCTGACTATTTCAACAGATTAAGGAAACTGGTTTTTGCGTGGCATATGTATGCTTACTCTTGAACCTGTTGAACAAATTCAAGCTGTAAGACTAAGGGTAGTAGCCTGCAAAATCAGAAGTTCCTTCACTTTTTATGAAAATAGGCAGACCATTCGAGGAGACAGAGACTATTAAAATGTCTTCATCATGGGAAAATTTGTAGTATGAGCTCATGACTTACTAAACATAAAAAAATCTGTACTTGCAAGTAGGCTTTATTAGTCTTTCTGTGAACAGCACCGCTTATTCTAAAAGGATGCATGGTATTGCTGCACTTCCGAGACGACAAATTCATTAAACGTCAAAGTAACTGTTTATACATCAGAAATTGAGCAGACACAGGCACTAATGGGGCTTTTTGCATGCCTTAGGTAAGCTGCTTTCTCTCCAAACACTCACCCCGCGGTGTTGAATTCCTCATGATTGTTTGTGGGTCAGGAGATAGTACATCTATAGGATGAAGAGCAAATCTTGGGGAAGCAAAGCAGAGCCAGGCAAAATGCAGAGCCTCTGCCAGAAAGCTTTTTACGCAGACCTCACATGCCTTTGCTGGAAAAGAGGCGAGAGCTTTGCATCTGGCCAGTGCAGCTGCCAAAGCCACCCCAAGAGTGAAAGAGAAAAACATAGAGGAGGATTGCCAAGGGCAGCACAAATATCTCCGCCAGCAGAAGAACGTGATGCCAAGTGAAGAGCGCAATTGCATGCCTCCACCTTGAAAATGGCATGCCTGTTTAATAAAGTAAATTTGGATGAAGGAACAACTTGCCTGGGCACGTTTTGTTTTTTACATGTTTTTAGACTATGTAAAAAGAATAAGTGACCAAAACACTTGTGTCTGCACCTACAGCAAGCCCAGTGGTAGTGTGAAAGCTGCCAGCATAACTAAATGAAACCTGCATTGATGCCAACCACAATCCTCAACTGAGCAAAATATTGCAGAGCTTGGCAGCTGGGGTCTCTGATTGCCATTCAAACAGGTGGAGAGGAGTACAAGTGAGACCTCAGTATCTGGTGATCCCAGAGCCAAAGAATCAATGGATTGAAATGATAATGCCAGAGATTGCAGAAAACAAGGAAAAGAATAAAAAAGGTGGACAAGAGTGAAGCTAAACTAGGACATGAACATCCAGGGTACACCAGAAAAGCTTACATCCCTCAACAACCGAATGGTAAAATCGTACTGTATTTCCTATTTGTATTTAGGTCATGGACTTTTTTAAGGCGCAAAAGCACATTAGTATTAGAATAGCCTCTAGAGCAGATGAAGCACATTAACTCTCCAATTCACTGAAGATACGACATCAATGTTGTCATATATCCATTTGCAAAAATCCAGATTATTCCTTCCTTTGAACCCTGAAAAACAGAAGCCTCAGATGCCTTTGAAAAATATCCTCATCAATATCGAAGTACTTACAGAGCAGTCTACCACAGGGAGGAAAGAACTAAAACTGGAAAACGAAACGTTTGAACTACAGCCTTCCAGTCTCCTTTTAAAACAAAGGAATATGGGAGGTGTGCAGAGTCCACAGGGAATAGCAGTAAATTAGACAACTTGGTGGAAAGTTAGTGGGAGGAGTCCCTGCCCACAGCAGGAGGTTAGAACTAGATGATCTTTAAGGTTCTTTCCGACTCTAACCATTGTATCCTGTGATTCTGCGAACTTTTACCTTTGGGTCTGCCATTACACCATAGCCCAGGTTGGTGGTAAATGAAAGTCATGTCCATCTGCAGACTGTTTGCTGTCAGACTAGATTAGCAAATGCATTTGTGGCACCAGTCCCATTCCCGGCTGTCACAATTGACACTAATTAACACCCTTGCTGACAGCCTTGGGGGGAAAAGGCCAGGGGCTGAATGGGCATAAAGACTGGATTGCCCTCTTCCTCCTCTAGCTTTTCTCCTTCAGGGGAAGAGTCGGGGCACACTGGGACACAGCTTGGCCTGCCAGGGGTTCGTTGTGTCTCTTCTGGGCATGAACACACCCAACGCCACTGTTGGAAATTTGTGGTCTACCTGGCTCTCTGCAAATTCATTCACAAATAAAAAAAGGAATAGAAGGCACAATTTACAAATAGAGCCTAGAAAAGACGGTACAAAGCTAGCAACAATTGTTTGTCATCATTCAGCATGCTCTCCATTAAAATTCAAAAAATAACCCAGACCTCAAAAGGCTTATGGATATGAAGTATGGTTTATGCAATGTTATTTCTGCTTCTTATGCACAGGAGCATCTTTCTTCTAACACTGTTGTGGAAGTGTTAGGTTACCCTGTCAAATTTTTCAAGTCTGCCACCGAGAAGAAAAGACCAATGCTGTGATGAAACTGAAGAAATGTTCTCAGACATTTATAATGCACCAGCTTTTTCAGAAGGTAGTGACTTTGGTGTGTCATTGAATAAGGTCTTCACACTCTTAAAGCTGATCTCTAGTGTGTGAAAAGACTAGAGCCCTTATACAAATGAAGAGTAACCCTGGAAAGTGGACAATGTTTATACCAACTAGGAAATGACTGTTACCAAGTGAGAAGTTGTACATACAAATCTGCTAAACAGAGTAGTATTTCTGGAGTAAATTAGTCTCCCATTTGGCTTTACTCAGACTTCTACCAAATAGATTCTCTACTTACAGACCATTTAAGGAATCAAAACAAAACAGATGAATGAACACCAAAGCATAAAAAGCACTTTTCATTGTATTCAATCCACTTCGTGATCAAATTTTTCCTTGTTTCCCTCACTGCAACCAAATTAAAAAAAAATATCTTCATACCTTTCAGTAAGAAGTCACAGAAGTTCAAGGGGAGAAGAGAAAAAAGGTGCTTCATAAAAGGGAAACCTCTAAAAATAATTTGTGTAGAAAAAAACCTAAAGATCCATAAAAGATAGTATCAATGATACTTATGAAATCCTTCTTGGAGTGAGATCAATTGATTACAGAGAGTTCCTCAAAAACAAAGCATTACCATTAGAGGAACAGACCAGCGACCAGCTAACCTACTGCCTCATTTCCAGCACCAATCAATGGCAATCGCTTCCAGAGAAGAAAAATGCATTTGGCAAAGGAGTACCATAGAGTGCTGGTGTGTGTGTCAAGCCCTGATGCATGAAATGTGACAGTACTTCATAGCTTTCCTCCTAGGCTTTAGGAAATACAGCATGTAGAAATGCAATATTAATTCAACTCAGAAAACTAAAAAGGGTCTTGAAATTTTGTTTTGCCAGTTTTAAGAAGAGAGACTGTTTCTACATGCCCAAGAATCGACCCACAACAGGCTATTACCATACATGAGATGCAACTTAAGCGTATACTGCAGAATAGCTACTTATACACCTACTATATCTCATGGCAGGCCTTTAATGGAGCATTCAACTTTCAAGGCTTGCAGCCAAATTGCAGGGTAGCAATATGTGAATTCTTAGAAGGCTAGTGAGTTTGTAATTCTGGTATCATTTGTACTTTCTGATTATTCACGGCCCTTTTAAAATGGTAAAATATACCTTAAGGTGAACAAATTCAGGGCATGAGCGGATACTTAACAAACATATTAACAGCATTTCTGAATGGTTTCATATGTGAAGATCAACATCATTTTGTTTATCAAGTGCAGAAGGTCCAGCCTTCCAGTGACAGAGATAATAGCTACTAAATATTTTTCAAAATATAAACCAGCAAATACTTAGATGCTTGCCTTTCCACATGATGCATTACAGTAACAGCTGTTATTTTACTGTGTTAACAGTGATTTTTCTCTCACTAAATTAAACAGTACTAAAACCATTTCAATTTGAGAGCATTTTGGTGGTGCTCTGCGTAAAAATGAGTTTGGGAGAAACATGTTTGCTGACTAGTAAGAGATGTTTCCTTCCTCTGTATGACATCCTAAGCATTTTTAAGTTTTGAAGCCCGTCTCCTGATTATCTGCACTTCTTATGCTTTGGTCCAGATCACAGAGCAATCCTGGAGCACACAAAATGGATTCTTAAATTAGATTATGTGGTCCAACCACCAACAAGCATTCAAGTCATGGGAGCAGACTAGGGCTGGTCCAACATAAAACCATCAGAAACATATGGAATAGGCATGGTGTCTTCAGCGACAACTGTCCTGCTCCAAAAATCCACTTCTGTCAGTCCATACAATTTGCTAATCTAATCAGAGCCCGGGCAACATGAGTTGGGTCTCATTGGTTGCGAGTATTTATCCCAATTGTCTCCACTCTGGAGCCTCTTTGAATGCTCAAAGTAAATGTTTTCAGATATTTTAGTTGTATGGGGCAAAGAGGAACAAACATTTTGGTACTTTTCATTTCTTATAGCAGTGACGTAAGTAGTGGCTGATGGGAAACAAATACTGCAGATTCTGATTCCTATCAAGGCTGTTATTACACTGCTTACATACGAAAAATCATTTGCTTTTTAGAAAAAAAGTTTCCAAAATAACATGCCTGCTGCTTCACATTGCTGCTGTCAAATAGTGCCACATAGTCTCTATGTTCCAGAGTATGGCAGAGGATGGATCAAAATGATCATCTGGATTTCTGAGCGGAGAGAAAACATAGATCTGTACAGTGAATGGTGTCATTCTTTGGGGCATCCCAAATCTTTGAATCCCAGTTGCTCTTCATAATCACCCTAAGTATGAGCAAAAGCAGCTGCTTTCTTTTATTGCTTTTGCAATAGAAAAGGGGTGTATGTGTAACTTTTAAAATGAGTCTCTCAGGCATAGTGACATTCAGTACCTTGCTTTAATTGTTTTGAATCTGAAAGTTAAATTCTATTACCACCAACACAACTTGAATATGAACTTCTAAGAAACACTCGTATTTGTCAAGTTGGCTGAGCAAGGAGAGCACTACCCTTGCAGGGCTTCCAAATCAATCCTACTCCAGGAGGTAACTGCCACTACTAATAAGGATTTTGTTTGCAATTTGCTGTACGTTTCCTCAGGATGTCACTTTTCTCATCAAGCAAGCCTGCAGGCACTCACTCAACTCCAAACAATATGAAGCCATTAAATTATTTTGCCTTGTTAAGGGGAAACGCAAACTTCCAACCACCCAAATAAAATGGCCCTGTAAAGCAGCAATGTTCAACTTCATGTAAGCTATTTTTTCCCATGTTATTAGTTTAGCAATATGAGCTCCCTACCTCTAGTTTGATCTTTAACTTTTGTAAAGATGCTGTAACAGTTCTGCTTCTGAAATAAGAGCAATATGGCTCTGTCTCAGAAGCCTGCCTGCTCTGTTTGCTCCTTATTCTGCATGCTTTTAATGGGTTTTTATTTTCTGGGACGCTGCAATGTAACCCAAAGATTTCCAGCTGTAGTTCATCACATAGGACACTTTGTTCAAAGGGGACGAGGAAGGAAGTGCAACAGAAATGAGATTTTTGGTTGACTGCTCAATGCTACATCCAATCCAGCCATTTTTGCTTTTCTATGCATCTTCTCATTTGTCCATACAGTGCTATTAACTCCACACTACTGCAGCAGACAAATTATTATACTTTTCTCTTATGTTGCTCTCTTGTTTATGTCTTCCTTGCTGAACACAGCATGAAATATTTTTACTAGTTTACATGGTGTAATTGGTCACCTGAAAGTCAGGAAAAAATACTCCGGGTATTGGAGAGCTTACTTTTGAGCTCTGCTCTTGTGTTAAAACTACAGTAAAAGTTCACATATTCTATTAAACTCTGACTGTTAACACTTTTCCTTTGTAGCTTTTCTAACTCTACTGCTCTCTGCTAGCATAATAACTTTTCACTTTGATCACACCCTGGTAACACTCAGATATGTTTATTTCTTTTGACTAAAGGGCAGAAATCTATCTCTAATACTCTGCCCGTTTCGACAGCGTCTGAGCATTATATAGAGGTTCAGAGCAAAACAAAGCTGTAAATTATTTACCTACTTGAATCTAAACTCAGTCAAGCAATGATTTCATCCCTTCATAGTAAGCAAGTTCATATCATTTCAGCCAGCCTTGGAGAACACCATTTCAGCTTATGCACAATCCAGTGTAGTTAATATTACTATAAATACTGTGCTTTAAAGTCCATATCATATTGTACAAAAGACCTTTGCCTGTTGCCATGGGATTATGATCCTGATCATGAGAGATACACAAAATATCTTTTGACAGTTCTTTGCTGTCGGTATGTTCTTGCCTGTAAATTGACCTCTTATTTTGTGCGTACACACTGCCATTAAAGCCTTTGAGTGTGGCTCTCTCGTTTATGAAGACATGAACATGTACATGCACAAAAGGCTGCTATACAAAAGGTAAATCATGTATGAGTAAAAATCTAATTTGGATCAGTTGTCCGTATTAAAAAAAAAATATCTCATACATGCTATCAGAAGGCTCAAAGCCTAGACTTGCCTTCAAATGCTTGTCACATCACCGCCCTGCCTCATTTTTGATGAGCTAAACGAAGTTTAACATCTTCTATTTTAAAATGTTTTCTCAATTCCCCAATACAGCAAAGCCTTTTCTTTCTAAAGTGAATACCAGAATAGCACATGTTGAGGTATAAAGTATGTTGAGTGACATTTTTGACATTCTGATACATTCTGCTTTCCTGTGTATATCTGTATATTCAGGAAACAAAAATATAAATATTTGGTTTTGTATATAAATTTCCAGTCTAAATCCAGTTTAATTACTTGAGAAACAGAATCACAAATTCTTTTAGTCAATACTGCTCCATTCAGCAGGCTTCAGCTGCATTCCTGGCTTTAAGAAGCAGAAATCTTTTTTGTTATATTGAAATGTGTATTGTGTGAACGGATCCAGCCCATCAAGAGACCACGGTTTCACTGTATGACTAATCTCTCTACGTCTTTATTTACCACTCAACAGTGATGCTTTAATCACCAACAAATCATCATTAGAAATAGCATTGGCCCACTACCGTGAAAAGAAACCCATTAAAAAGAGCCCTATTGAAGTGAGATTCCCCCATGATGAGTGATTTGTGAGATGTGTCAGTTGACTGATCTTTAACCTATTTAATACGTTCTATATTTTTTAAAAGTTGTAAGGTACTAAATCAAGCACCTTAAAAAGATTATGCAGCTAACTTTATCAACTAAATTTATAACATACTCAAAGGCTGAGATGAATTGTTTGACAAATGCTCCTTCTCATGAAACGCTGACTGCCTTTCATTAGGGTTTAACTTTTGCTAACTAAACCTCCATCAGTCTTTTAATTAGTTTCCGGAGGGTTATTATCAAAATACCAGTCTGTGCTAACCTGAGTCACACTAGTTGCCTTTTTGAGTATTTGCACAATAAAATGGCACCCCCTGAAGTTCCAAGATACATTCCTTAGCAATGGCATTGGTCTGAGGTGATCCCAGCTCCTCTAGGACTCCTCTACAACAAACATCTCTCCTGGCCTGCTGATTTAAGAGTGTTTATCCCTAACAGAGATCAGAACAAAATCCTTTTCAGTTATTGCTAGACTTGAAAGCATTTCATCCCAAGGTGACAGGAGCCAAAAGAAACTCTTACTGAATGCATCCGCCTTTTCTGCATCATCATTACAAAGTAAAACCTGTAGAGTTTTAGTTTATTGAGAATAAAAACAACCCTTAGCAAATATTCTAAAACTAGAACTTTTAGTTTTGTCCATGTGGATTTTTCCTTCATGTCTTTTGTTTCTTTTCTTTTTTCCTTCTTTATTTTTCCCCCTTCTGTTTACACTTGATAGTTATTTATGCCCCCTGTTCCCATTAGGGATAAATATTTGAGTTTTACTTTTTAATGCTCCCTTCACTGTATCACTAAACCAGAATGGATTTTTAGCTAAAGTTGTTTTCTTTGATGTCAAGGCATGTGGGTTTGGAGATATACAATTAATACATTTCCTTTAAAGAAAAAAGCACTTTCTCTGTTCAAATATTTGCTAAGAAATTTCTACAGCTGTGGGAATTTAGTCCTTCTCAAGCAAACCATAGTACAGGTTGCAATAGTCTTCTCTTCACCCTTAATGAATATAAACTTGTTATGATCCCTGGGCCAGTAGTAACTTGTATTTATTGCTGCACTTATCCACCATCATGTGGTTCAAATACAGTTATGCAGCAGTGGCTGCAGCATTTTTTAACTAGGAAAAACCCCCATGAACTTTAGAAACTTAGTTCAGGTTCCATGTACACTAGTGGCAGAGCCCACAGAAAACTCACATTTCTACTTGATTTCTTTTCAGATGGAAGCCATTTTACTGATCATCCTTGTCTTTCAGAGTACTTTTGCTCGCTCTGCCTCCTATTTTGAGAGCTATGTATTGTTACATTTGATTTGTCCTTTAGTTTTCCTAATATTTTCAAATACTCTGTTTTCATTTTGGACTGCTTTTGTGCTCTGAGCAGATATTTGCAACGATTCTAAGACACCACTCCTGAGAGGTAAAAGCAAGGTCAATATTACTGCATAGAAATTTGGGGCAGTGTGCCCATTTATCTTAATGAGATTTTAGCTTCTATATAGTGAAATATAATCCTGGGAGCAGTGACTTGCTTTCTGGATTTCATCATCCAAGGTAAATCCATCACATATGAACATCACTCTTGCCAGTCACTTTTTAGGGAAATCAGGAGCATGCCAGTATTCTGGCTCTGGATCCCAAATGGACCATCTGCCTGAGCTACCTGCCCAAGTCCTGGAGGGAAAAAAAGTTCAATTGTGTCTGTGTTCTGTGTATTTCTCAGCAATGTCACAACAGCACAGGAAAGTCTGAGTTACAATAAAAGAAATCAGGCCACATTATTGGCAGTATTACAAACACATCTGTAATTTAAGTCTACAGCACTTACATGTGCATCTGAACTGGGTTAGGTATCTGTGCCCCAGTGAGGGAACTTTTTGAAGTTAGTATCAGGATGGGCGCAGTGTTTGTTTCTGGACCTGATCATCTATGAACAATGGATGAAGATAAAATACAGGAGAAAATGTTCCAGCTTCACCAGCCATTGATCTGTGAACCACTAAGCTGCATCAGGCAACACAATATCATTTAAAGTTTCAGGAACACACTGCAGATTTCCAAAGTCATTGAGCTGTTTGCTGGATAAGGTTTGAAGCTGGACTGATGAGCCATGCAATCTAATGCCCAGCTTTTCAACTGTTCCTATAGATAAGTCCATATAGATACTGTTCATATAAACAAGAGCTCTTTTTGGCATTTAACTTGGCAAATAAAGAAAGAGCTAAATACACAAATATATACAAAATTTTAATCCAAAGTGCCTCCTTTGCTGTTGAAAATGGTAATCAAGTTTGCAATAAATAAGAGATAAAAATATGTAAATATTTGAACAAAAATATAATTAAAATAAATGACAGAAAGTCTTGTTTTCACAGCTGGTCGTTGGTGCTAACTTCCAGGCTCATATTTCATCTTCAGAATTCAGTTGATAAAGGTAGCCATGACATATTTTCTGCCAAGACGCCATTCGTTTGCGTAAAGATACCTACACACGCACCCCTGCCCCCCAAATAACAAATTCAGTCAGCAGATTTTGCAAGACACACTACTGCTGCAGGTCCACTGATCATCATATAAGGGATTTTCTTCACTTGGGATATGTGCAAAAGCTTTTTACTACTTGTTGGATTTTATTTTTTTTTTTAATATCACATGCTAGTGGTTTTCTAACTCCTCACTTTCAAATGCAACTTAAAACCACTTAACCTACCGCCAACCTCCCACTAAGTCCATTCACCAGCAACAATAACTCTGGTAGAATGGAAATTATGGGAATGATGCTTCATTACTACTGATTTAATTATAAAAGCCATCTTAGTAGACTCACGCTATGCATCAAACACCAAGTGGACAGAAGCCAGGAGGCTCCTCCACTCCAGCCCCTGGTATATCTCAGCCTTGGTGTTGAGAAACTGTCTTCTCCTGGGATAAGAGGCTAATTTATCATCTATATAATGATGCATCTTTCTTGTTTCATCCAGCTGCCTTCTTTGGAAGCTAAAGAGACTTAAATAGATTATACCCTAATTAATAATTAACATTTAAAGCAGATATACAAAATGGCTCATAGCCAAATGGGAAATAAAGCCTTTTTTTTTTTAAAGCTACAATTAATTTCCTCTAGAGATGAAATGATAAGAAGTACAAAAAAATATTTAGAGACATTTATCTGCACATTGAAATAGAAGTATTACGACGTGAAAAATTATGGAAAGGTTCCTGACATCTGGTCCTCCTTGATAATAAATATTCTTCTATGGTACTCAAGCAAAAAGCTCAGTAGCAAATACACAACAAAGCTCTGTCTCCTACCCTGAGAAATTTGCTTTTCCCCCGGCTGCTCCTATTTTTTTTTCTCCTTCTTGTCTAAAAAGTAAAAAAACGTGTGAAATGAAGTCAGCGTAGAAAAAAAATAGCAGGATTCAGAGGGGAAATCCTTACGTCTGTACTTATTCTTCGCAAAGTCTGAAAAACGAGTGAGATTCAACATCGATGAGCTCTACAGAACCTGTTACATCAAGTATTGCAGGACCATTTTGCTGTCATTTTTAAACTCTGGGCTGGTAGGCTATGAATATAGAAAAGGATATTCCTTGCTATTTGAAAATAACCTGAAAACATGCTCTCTTTTTTTTTTTTTTTAAGTAAATAAAGCACTGTTTCCCCATAACTCCAGCAATGCATTTCAGTATGACTTGGTTCAGTCCTTACATTTGTATTTACTCAATCCTTTTTTATCCAAAGAGCATCTCCTCTTCCCTCAAAACCATGGCTGCTTAAATGCCAAGGACCAGAATACATTTTGGCATTGACAGCAGGAGCAGTAGCCAAGTAGCCAAAGCCAGACCTGCTACCTATCATATCTGATGCCACTACTTCTCCCTCAGATCTCCACAGATAATGTTACCCTCTGTCCTGTATATCTTTGAA
This sequence comes from Rhinoptilus africanus, assembly GCA_013400135.1. Lineage (NCBI taxonomy): Eukaryota > Metazoa > Chordata > Aves > Charadriiformes > Glareolidae > Rhinoptilus > Rhinoptilus africanus. The sequence goes on along the minus strand of VXBO01002238.1, from coordinate 800,900 downwards.
GCAGAAGGCATAGATAGGATGCTACATCTTTCCTCTTGATATATAGTATTTTGGGTGGAAAAAATGTGGGTGGAGGATTCAGTCAGAGCCTCCTTCTGGCAGATGCAACAACAGAAAGAACAAGCACATGAATCTTCTTGTACCTGCGGCACTCCTGACAAGACCTTGCCAGCTCCATGTGGTCATTGCTCCAAGCCTCTCCCTCCCGCAGTGCCCCCTCCCTCCAGCATCACTCTACAAGTCCCATCACCAACGCTGCTCACTGGCTTCATGACCTTCTCCTCCCTCTCTAATATTGCCTTGTCTACTCAGGTTGGAAGATTCACAGGCACCTGTGATCAACAGGTCTTTTCCAGATGGAGACTCTACCTAGCAAAGTGGAGGATTCACCTGCTCACTGATCCTTTGGTACCGCTGTAATAAGTAGGAAAATTACAAATTGTTATCTTTTGCCAACGTGTCCAGGCCAAACTGGACAAGATGCTTCAAATGGAAGCTGACAGCATTATCTTTGAACAGTCTGAACGTTACGAGAAAGGAAATAGACCTTATTTTTAAGGCTGTGCTAGGAAAACATCTCTTGCAGAAAGTGAATAATAAATATACTGCATGCCATAGTAATGTCCATGGGGGGAGGTAAGGGATTGCTATAAAACATAGTATTTTAACTACTACAGATGTTGCTGCTAGAATTTACAGCTTTCTCTGCATGCTTATCTCTCCTCACCAGTTTCTGCACGTTGAATCACATTCAAACATGGACCATTTTAAGCCATCTTTTTATTATTTTAACCTTTTTTTTTAAGCTACAATTAATTTCTTCTGTGCTATTCTGTAATGTTAAATAGATTCAAGACCTGTATTTACAAACCACATGCAATCCTATTTTGGCACATGTAAATTACATGCAAATACATTCTAAATTAGTTTGTTTATCATTCCAGAATTCTAATCCAAAGGTTTTGTTTTTTCAAATTTAGTTTCTATTCTGATATATTTACAAATGAGTTTGACTCTGGAAAATAACTTAATAAACTCAGGGTTAGCTATGCAATTAGAGGAGGCATCTGGGAACCATAAAACCTGGAAAACAATATTTACATCTTTTGTACATCCAAGATTCCACTTATTTTTTTCTCCCTTAAATTCATCATTTCAAAATATTGCAGTTATTTTTGTATGAGGACAAACAACAAGAACTCATTTTTATAACCAATGACCCCTCTCTCCAACGAGCAATTCAAGGGGTAGCACTGGATAAAATGCACAAAGTAGAAGATTTCACTATAAAAAAAGAAAATGAAAAATAACTGAATTAACATTGATCATGACTTTTCAACAGCATTTCTTATTATTACGGCCAGGCAAAGTCTCCTGTGGGCAGTAAAGCTTTCCCATGTATTATTAGCCCTCTACAGAAAGCTATGAAAAGACACAAATCTGTTTTGTCAAAGGACAGAAGAGCATTTAGTTATAAGAGAAAGTATGGTCATAATCCATTGTGGGGTTAAAGGTGAAGAAAACAGAACTATAACACAAAGCCTTAAGAGAGTAATACTCCTGCAGTTAATTCCTGAACACCGCAGCAGAGCCGCCTGGTTTGTGGGGAGAATACATTCCCAGGGCAACCTGACATCTATACAGTTTATATTTATTAGTAGCAGCACTATTATATAGCATCTCTATTTGTGCTAGGTACAAACACACCCGGCACCATGGCTCCAGCTTCAGGAGGCATTTGTTGAGATGCCACAAGTGTCCACGCGGCCGGTGTGAAAGCCAATGCTACGGCAGAGGTGACCACCTCTGCCTGGGTTCTTGGGGGCAGAAGGATGGGAACCTCTTGCTTGGCCGTGCTGCTGGAGATGGTCCATCCCAGAGCCCAAACCATCTGCCTCAGGTACTCAAACTAGATGATTTCGGAATTTTTTTCTCGTATATAGAAAGCTATTTTAGTGCTTGAAGAACAAAATTCAAGCCTACCCTCTGGAGCAGTGGGGTTCAGTTCAGGATCAGACGCTAACAATGCAGTGCGTGGAGTTGCTCTCGGTGTCAGGTTTGTCAAATCTTTGACAACCATTAGGGCTTTGGTCCAAGTAAGAGGACACGTAAATGCTCTGGACCAGATCTTAAAGCAAATTTGCAGTAGGTCTAAGTGACCAGAAAAAGATTCCTTTTGTATCCAGCCATGGCCCTCCATCCTTACAGTCCCTGGGAGGAACAGAAGGCAGGTGGGTTTAGCACAGGGGATGGCAGCAGCACAGCAGAATTTAATAAGGCTCTGAGGCTGCCCAGAGTATGGGCAGGAAAATCAGGGTCTCTACAGATAATTCTTCCTTTCTTCCTTCCGATAGTCCCCAGAGGATAAGGACAATGAATGCAGCTGTGTAATAGGGCAGGTAATATCATAAAAACATCAAGAACAATATAATCCCCTACTGTCTCCTAGATATTTCGAACACACATATTTTCATTTTGATTCATATGGCCGAGCAAATACAACCTTATGGTTTATGTTGCCCTCCCTGAGCCCCACCACAGACCTTCTCCCATCCTGCCTCGTGCCCTTTCTCCTGCCCTGCCTCGCTCCTCTGCCAGCACTCTCTGTCCTGGCACCTGGTGCAGCCCCTTGTACAGACACCACAGCTAGCTGCAACGTCAGAAGCAGACCGTGGTGTTAAAACAGTATTTCACCTTCCTTTAACCTGCTTTTTAAGGACACTGCAGTGATCTACCGCCTAACAGCACTCACGTTATCTCATTTAGCAGCATCTCAGATAACTCCCTCCAACACTGCACTGAGCTGTGTGATGAACAAGTCACTTTTCCACCATGGGTTATCCTGCTCTTTCAGTCTGAATTCACAAAACCATCACACCTTCCCCATTCAAATCTCTCCTAAAAATTCTTTAGTGCCTTCAAGTTACAGGCTCAAAATAACAATAAAGGCTCTGGGTTATCCTTTCTTGTGGGTTTCCCAGTGACCTTGGCTGACTACTTTAACGGAGAATGTTCTGCATACCAAAAAAAATGAGCCCACTGGCAATTCTTAGAAACAAATGAGCTAAGGAAAAGTCCTTTGTGCAGTTCCAGCTCCCCTCTTCCTCAGTCCCATCCCTTGTCGCTGTATAATTCATCACTGTTTTGCCATTTTCTGTTACATCAGAGACTGGAGGAAAGGGTTAGGCAAAGAGGCACAGGAATCTAGAAGGCGACAAAGAGAGTAGTGGGCAGCTTCTCAAAAATAAAATGCAGTTCTATTAAAATAATCTTTTATTTTTGACATTCTCTTTCCAGGTTTCCTGCCCACCGCCCCTTGCTTTGTCTATTTAAGTCACCAACTATTCAGAGGCAGCTTGGTGTCACACCGTGCATCCAGCACAATGACATCCTTGTGGACTGGGATACATGGGTGCTACTAAAATAGAAATGAAGCACAGTATGTGCCTGGTTAGGTTAAAAAAAAAGGAGTCACCAGCAAAGGTTCAGGTCCAGGTGCAATTCAGCAGTGTTGGAAATACAGCACCCTAAAGCCAGTAAATAAAAAAAAGTCATTTCTCCGAGGTGTCGCAGCCGGCCCACATGGCTTGTCAGCATCTGGACCCAGACTGGTGGGCCTGCCGCAAGTGCACGGCTCTGCCACACAGGTCTCTGCTAGCTCGGGCATTTCTGCGCTCTGCTCCACTTTGTAGCATCAACAGAATCCTCTGCTCTCTTCTAGGTATTTAATGCACCGATTTTCACTAAGTCTTGTTTAGGTCACTCAGCTGCTAATTAAACAAACAAGCAAATTCCTAAGTGAAGACACTGTTTCCATACAGATGCCCTTGCAAATTCGAATTTCATTAAAAAGGAAGAAAGCTTTCCATTCTCTCTAAAACTAATTGATACTCAGGAAAGGGTGGGGCTTTTTGGAGGGAAAAAAAAAAAAAAAAAGAAGAGATTATTTTAAGTTTTCCTCAAGCTTATGCAAAAAGAGAAGGAGCATAATACACCTGTACACAGAATTGCTCATTTTCTCTCTCTCTAATTGAGCCAGACGCTCACTCTGCACATTGTGAAGTAAACCAGAAAGCATTATGTGCAAACATTTACAGCATAAAAAGCCTCGTCACCTGGGATACTTGCTGCTTCTGAAAATTCTGATCAAAGATAAAAACCAAGACAACTCCTCGTAATCAATTATGCACAGATAGTCCTCAGCGTATGTGCAATTCATAAAAATAATACTAAAATCATAACATGGATTTACATGCAGAAATGAAATATGGACATGGACAGAACACTAATCTTCCGATTGGTATCTTAAATCGTCAATCCCGGTTCTTTAAGCCAGTCTCTGGCTAAATAACGCTTCCTTGAAAAAATTTCCAGCAGCCCTTTAGCCGCTCTCGCTTACGCAAGAGGCGCCGCAGAGACGCAGCGCAGGACGGAGTGAAGGTTACAGCAGGCTGCGGTTGGGGAATCAGCGCTACAGCAAGCTGGACGCAGGTTTTCTTTCTGCGTAGGCAGAGCTGATTAACACACACACCCCCCGCCAATCTGTGCCAAAAGCACTCGTGGTGCAAAGAAAGCCATTAGTGGACAATCCGGCCTTTTTTAAAAGAGGGACTGCAGCACACGGTGGCGAGCCGGCGGCGATGGGCAGCAGGGTCCCTTGCTGAAGTTCCCCTATGGGTATGCCCCACCTCTACACACGCCGAGCGGAGCCAAACTGCAATGATCACCCTCACACACTAGCCACTGACTTCAGAAGGGAATTTGAAGATATATTCAGGTTTCAGGCATGTAGGAGCATGCTATCATCGTCGTCCTCACTAATACCAAATTCACACGCCGAGGTCTTTTCTACATCTTTTTCACTTGTGACAGTCAAGTCAAGGAATTCACTTCACAATGTCAGTCCTTTCATCAACTTTACACCCCTCAAAACCTGTAAAATATTTACATTTCCACATGAGGATTTATTCCTGTTTTGTTCTAGCTGACATCCTTTTGTCACGGGTCTTACACATTTTTGCCTAGGTGAGCCCCAAAGAGTATGCAGTGACTTAATGAGCAGATCAATTACTGTTCATAAGAAAAGATACTGTCTCTTTAAAGGTTATTTGAAGGTTGATTGCTATCTTATTGCTTATATCCTGCAAATCTATTCAGCCTTATGAATGAATTTGACCTTTTTATACTTACTGGGGGAAAAAAAAAAAAAACAGAACAGAAGTTAATTTAGAGCTCTATAATACAACACTTTTTCCCAGAGAAATGAAAGGGCATTCAAATCGATACCTGCACAATAACACTCTGATGAATGTTTGCACCCAATTTTCTCATTTTGCTAACTTGAGATTGGGCATTTTGAATAGTTCTCAAAGAACATATTCTTTATGTGCTGTGAAGTATGTGGTATTGTGTCCAAACAATGCTAGAGGATAATCATTATAGGAGTATCACTGGGCCTGAAAAGGTCAGTTAGTTAGAAATGTCAGCTTTCAATGCAACTATGCCGGACCTTCCTATGTAAGGATCCAATTAAAGGGACATGCCAAGTTGCATGGAAACATCATGGTGACCCAGAATAATAATAAGGTATTGTGGAAAAGCTTGATATTTTTCTTTAAAAGTTATGGATTAGCCTTTAGAATATCTTCTCTGCAGTCTTATTTTGACTTCGCAAATATCACTTATTCTACATGTATCCAAAAAAAGGTCATTTTTTTTGAAATGCAAAGGTGAGGATGAAACGGTCTTACTGAAAGTAAATATTTTGCAACTAAATGGAAAAAAAAATCTGGTTTCATTACTCGATAAAAACCCCTGTCATTTCAATAGATCTCAAAACTGTGAGATTTGAGATGGATGTGGTTGCTCTTTGCGGAGACAGAGCGGGATAGGTCAGGGGCAAGCAGAAAGATCAGGGTGGACTTATTCTCTTGGGACACGTTGAGAGCAAAGACTGTGCATGGAAAGGACGGTGGGAACAGCAACACCTTGCAGTGAGTATGTAGCCTCTCTGCAATCGTTATTCCAGCAAACGGAGAGGTATAAGTAGGAATTAGGAAGGTACTGATCTGCACGAATAAGTAATTACAAGCAACAATATTACTTCTCCTTATCACAGCGAATGGAAATTCTTACAGCTCTTCAGATACGGTGAAGATGTGGAATTGGATACAGTCAAATTTCCTAATTAGCCCCAGGACAGCTGAATTTAACCTAATGGCACACACACACACACAAAGGCCCACTTTTTCTCTCTGCTCCCTGTTAGTACTTCATCTTGCTAAATTTTCAAGTCTGGAACGAACTTCATCCTCTAGTTTCAGGGTTCAGCTAAGACTGACAACACCGGAATTTCCCCTTGAGCTGAGATTTCAGCACATATATTTTATTTGGATGGTAAGGAAATTCTTGTACTGTGGGTTCAAACAAACCACTAGGTACAATGAGGCTGAGTAATAAGGTACTGTCCCTCAATAGACCCCCCCCAGATTATTTTACATTATTCTGGGCAAACAGGTGAATTAACATCCAGTGTCTTAGTGATATGAGAAAGAGTTTCACTCCTATCCATCATGGAGCATTAAAAGACTCAATTATTACTGGAAAGATAAGTAATTTCTTTTCTCCACCACCTTTCCAAATAAAATAGCATGTGAAGCTTCACTAACAAACATGAACAGTAATTATGTCAGGCTGTTTAAAAACTCAGACGCTATCCCTTGACACATACTTAGGCCAAAATCAATGTACTGTTAATTAATAAGGACTAGCAAAAATAGTACCCGAGTTTTAGCAGCAAACAACTCTCTGTCACATTTTATTACTCTGTATCGTTTTTACTAATACCTGTCTTACAGCTTCATGACTTTGAGTTCATATTATTTTCATGCTTCAATTAGAAAGAAGTAGATAGCCAGACTATCCAGGAAGGTAATGGAAAAGTCTTGTAGGGGGGCTTAGTGGTGGAATTTATAGTTAAATGAAACTTTCAAACATACTATAAAACTTCTCCTTCCTTTATGTAGTTTTACTTGAGGTCTCATAAGCAGTAATATGTAGAAATGCAAAACTTAATCAGCTAAAAAATACAGCAAATCCCACATATCACTTCATGCAATGCCAGGAGAGTAGAAATATATTTTCCTAACCAGAGGAAATTAACTAGGCAACAGTCCTATATCTATAATTTAAAGCAGTAAAATATGAATGGCAGAAACTAAAGCCACCTTAAAAGAATTCAGCATAGCAGTGTATCACAAATTAATGAAATGGAGACATTTTTAGAGCATGCAGCACTGATGATATTAAAGGGGGGAGAATATTTCACCACATAGATCAGTCTGATAAATAGTTTTAAAATCAAGCTTTTTTCTCTGTTTAAAAGTGTAAGACCTTGAATATTAGGGGGAAGCACACGCAAAGTCATTAACACTTCTAATCAAATCTCAGTGCCACTCCACAGAGATTAAGAATACTTTACTCCATCCCTGCATGTAAACCTCTAATGTGGTCAGAGGAAAATCTGAGTAAATCAAAAGGCAGGAATTATGGAGTCAGCTCTTACTTTATTTCACCTAAAACAGAGCCGAAAGAAACTTAAAAATACTTTATATTCCATGCTGTAGCCAAGCTGGGCGCTATGGAATATTCAACTACCCCAGGTTTTTTAAATGCAATCAATTTACTGCTGCCAACTGTAGTAGGTTTATATACATCTGGGAAACATGCACCTACGGTGCTGATGAATTTCTCCTGACATTGCACTGATTTCAAGAGAATGTTATTTTAAATTGGCAGTAGAGAGACTGGTAGAGAAGGATAAAGCCCTGAGGACGGCTGAATCAAAGAGAATTTCAAAAGAATTTTCCTGATGGTTCTTGGATAATATCACATGTTAGCTATTTTCAAAGCCAATAGTTTCCAACACACTTCCATTTATGGTATCAATAATTAAAAAATACTTCAGTGGGAGATGAGCTTACCTTACTGAGAAGAGAAATTGGAAAGCTGTATTATTATCGTAAACACAGGGGATGCAAAAAGCTTTGTCTCCATGGAAAAGCTATGGAAACAGGGATATCTTATTTGCAACTATTGAGTGGTTACCACAAAACGCAATGTGATTGTATGTGCGTGTTCCAAGTGTTACTAGAACATGATTGTGTAGAAATGAAGGGCAGATCCTCAGCTCTGCCTTTGTGGGGCAAGGACAAATTAAACCACCTGAAGATTTGGTCCTAAAACCCAACGTCAACTATAAGAAGTGTTAAGGGAACGTTTTGGATCAAATTCAGAGGTAAAACTAAGTTTAAGGAAGATTTAAATTACCAAAAACTTAAACCTCATTATGTCCCACTCCCTGCCAGCACGTCCCTGCCAGCTACTAATGAATTTTTAACATCTTTCCCCCACCCCACTGCGCACATCAGCTCCGACTCCGGCACCCTGAACCGTACCGCGCGTTACAGTCTAATTGTAACTCACATGTCAAGGGGCAAGAAGAAAGGAGTGTGGCGAGAGCATTGATAAATTTAACTTAACATTCCTCCAGCTACTCGGCAGAAAGGCAGAGCAGTGAGCTCCCCTCCACATTTTACATGGGTGTCAGTTACTTCAAAGGAATATATTTGAGCACGAGGGAGTCTGGCTCGCTCCCAGCTTATGCATCATTTGTGGCTGGCTGTTTCTGGAGACCCACAGCAATGCAAAGACTTCCTCCAGTTTGGGGCACATCGTGGAGTTTTCCGCAGCTGTTTTCTTAGGGGCGCTGGAACAGGTCAGCTCTCTACGTTGCATACAAAATGTGTAGCTGGAGCTGCAGCTCTCACCCCCTGCATTTCTTCCTTCTTCTTTTTCTATTTTTTTTTTCTGATGTTTTTTTTTCCAGAGTGCTTTCAGCCCAGGTGACAGATTAACAATCTATATCTGTTCCATTTAACATACAAATGTGCTTTTAAGTCAAGCACCTGTTCCGCCAGGTTTTGCAGAGCCCCATGCGCACTGCTCAGGGTTTGGAAGTCACCTGGAGTAAGGCAAAAGGCAGCGGCAGGTCATCTCGGTTTCTGTGATCCCACAATCTCTCTTTTGAATGTTTTGGCGCTTGTGTCTCACTACCCCTTAACTGACATTAATGGCATTATTTCCCCTTGAAATTAATCTCATTAATTGGCTGATCAGTTTTTGGAAATTTTTTTCAGTAGGACATGGAGAAGAGCTGTTGTAATACCTGCAAGGGTTCACCAAGAGATTCTTGAAAAAAATGTACAAAAAATGGTTCAGGAATTTCACACACACACAAAAGAAAGATGATATTTGTCATGACAGAAGTGCAAATCACAGAGGTCATCTTTGGTTTTTGAAGTCCTTTGTCTATTCCTACAATTAAGCAATAAGGCTTTGGTGGCTGATACAGCTTGTGAGACACAGAGGACTTTCATACTATAAATAAGGCTGAGTGACCTCCACCACAAACTAAGGCTGCCTGCCTGCGGCAAGGTGGAGAACAGGAACAAGTCCCAAAGGATTAACAGCTGCAAATGAATAGCCCACTTCCTTATTTGAATCAGTAAATTAAGGGATGACAGTGATTACGGCTGATCTCAGCCATCATAAACGATATCACGACTTTGTAAAAGCAGACTGTTGATGTCAGATCTTAGAGCTAGGACTCAAAGAATGAAACATTTAAAAGTTGCGGTCTCCAAAGACAGATAAAAGCCTCAAGACTATGATTTATTTTATTTTATTTTTGTATTTGTAGGGCCCAAACTAGACCCTTTAATCCACAGGTTGACATTTTCCAATCCTACTAGGAATTAAGTGCCTAACTCTCTCAGCCTCTTTGAAAAATCTCAGCTTTAGGCTTAGGTAAGTTTAGCGTGATCCAGCACCAGGCTTCTTTTGAAAATGTCTTTACTGAAAGCAAAACTATAGGCACTCAAATATATAATCATGGCACAAATATTCATTTTTTTCCTATGAGGCAATTATTGTAGATTTCTGGCTAAATATCAAAGGGTAAAACTTGTATTTCAGAAAAAATGCATGTTATGGAAAGCTTTTTTTTCACCCCTTTAGTGCAGGATGTCTACCTACGTGGTTATTGAAAGCTGGTTAGTATTTAGCTATTTTGATCCTTCCAACTAATTGCTGTGTTGATTTTGTAGATTGCTGTATTAAACTGAGAGATGTGAAGCGATAGCGACTTACTGTGATCACATCTATGCACAAACTCAACCTAGTCAATCTAGTTCATTGTTCCAGTGAATGCTGTATCCAAAATTATGAGGAAAGTACATGCATTTGTTTTACATATTTTACAGAAAAGTCTCATATTAAATTATTTTGGCCCCCAACCCTCTCTTTCTCTTATTTAAAAAAAAAAGTCTGTGGACTTTAGTGCCCTTATCCAAGATCTGAGGATTTATTATTATTAAGACCTTCAGAGAACTTTTTTCTTTTTCCTCAAGAAATAAGGAATGCTGAAGATAGGAAAAATTAAAAATGTGCCATGTTTGTCCTTGAAGTTACAGGCAGAATAGTGACAATGGCTGTATCACACTGTATTGTTGCTTTTATCAGCAAGTGCCCTGAGCATACATTAACATAATTGCAAACTGTATGAAAAGTGAACATGCAAAAACGCGATCCAATTGCCAATAGCCTCAAACATCTGTCCCAACAAAGTGTTCCTCCTCCTTATTTTAATTCTTATTATTTTAACAAGGTTAGCGAAGGAGAAACCATGTCACAGATGATATCTACATTTAGAGTGTCAGAACAATTATTGATGCAAAATTGTTATTCAAGCAAATGTGTGTCACATTTTGTTCACTTCCCATAACACCTGTTCATTTCGCTAACACATTATTCCCAGTTAAAGCCAGAACTCATTAGTCCCAGTTAAAGCCAAACTGAAAGCTTAATATGTACATACATCCGAAAAATTGAAAAAGTTAACCCAAAGGTAGCACCATTCAAGCATGGTGTACATCTGAAGCTGGTGGGCAGCAAACTTCTATAGTAGCTAATGGAAAGAAATTGAGCCAGAAAAATAGCAATAAATTAAAAGCCACCCAGCCTTAAGAGCCGAGATCAAGAGAGAAGAACTATTCAAACCGCCCGCATTTCAATTACGCTGCCGAGACCTTCGAAACTCTCTATGCCAAAGAGTCCAACACTTTCCCAATAGAACACATTTCAGCTTATCTCCTCAATAAGCAAATGACAAAAGCCATTACGAAGCAGATCATTTAGAGCACTTTAATTTTACCCAAATATTTTCTGAGCCACTTTGGTGTTCTCCACTCCTAAGCCTGGGCCTCCTATCTCCCACCACACACACAGAGGCCCGCTGTCTCCTTACTCCCCAAACTGCTCCCGTTTGCCACCAAGAAAAGTCAAACTTGCATTTCTGTGATACTGGAACACACATTATGAATTCGAGGGCATCTGCCCTGCAGACATACTGCTAACTGTAACCCCAGGAGGCTTAAAGAAATATCAGCACTCAAATTCATACAGTAAAGGTCTGAAAAGGCTGCTCTGTGAACGGATAACTGCCCGGGGCTTTGCCAAGCACAATATAGCTGTCACTTGTTATTACGTGAAAGATTTTCTGGGGAACAGTGTTTTTCATTTTGCATGTCAGAGACAGGGGAAAAAAACACATTTACACAACCATCTCTAAGAAAAAAGAAGGGAGCCGTGCGGCAGAGCTCACTTACCAGGGCTGGTTATTGTCAGGAGGTCAAGCCGCCGTTTCTGCTGAAAAACAAATTACAAAAGGAATTGTTAAAAGGGGGCTAATTTTAGTGGGTCAGCTTAGACCTGCAAAGTAAGTGTTCTGACATTTATAGCAGAATTAATTACAAGTTACATGGCTCACGGTAACTCTTTTGGATGGGATCCACATGTACTTTACGAGGAAGAAAAAAAACCCTTGCTCAGTCCTTTTAGTGTGTTTTTATTTGCACTTATAAAGTGTTACTATTTCTTTTTTGGAGCATACACTTGAAATGGATAGCTAGAAGCACAGATGGACCGATATATTTATAAAAGTGATTTCTGATTCCACAGGGAAGAAGACAAGGAACCAAGACAAGAAACTCTAAGTTCTTTATTCATATCAATCACTGACTCATAGCCTGAATGTGATCAAACACAATTATATCGCCTTGGGGTGAACCTTTCAAAGACATGTAAGAGCATCTAGACAAACTCAAGACTGATAAAAGGAAAGCTTCTTTTCATGCTGAGCGCAGTCAGCCCATGGATCTCATTGCCACCAGATATCCCTCACCCCAGAAGCTTGCCAGACTTGATCATCACTGGATATTTGTACAGAGAGCAAAACGCAGGGAGTGATTATGGCAAATAATCAAGTTTAAACAGAAGAGTGGTTTCTGGAAGGGCTACAAACCTCCACAGGGCAAACCAACCTGTCCTATGAGAAGGTTAGGAATTTTTTTTGCTTGGAACAAGCTATCCCACCAATGCCTTAGTGATGGTGGGGTGCATCTGAGGTTCCCTGTCCCCTGTAACACGTAGCCAAAGCTGTTGCCTGCTCCATGTTCACAGCCTTAGGTGACCTCCTCACCATTGCCTCTCTGTGGCCTGCCACTAAAATCCATGTGCTCCTGGACCATTAATATCCTTTCCCACCTCTGTGGGCTGAGACCTCTCCATGACAAGCAGGGCTTTCCTCATCTCTCAGACAGGCTGTCACTGCCTCTTCTTTGTAGCACTTTCTAACTTACTGTCTTCTCCCTAACTTTGCCCAACATTAGTGTGTCTAGCTGGCACTGAAGATTATACTGTCCAGTTTAATTTCTCTCTCCTAATTTGCTCAATAATGTCTGTGTTACTTTCATTTATTGTCAGCCCTATTGATCTTTTTCTAATCTAATTCTCATCACTGCATTCACTGTATTCCCTGGGTGACAGCTGAAAGTCCTTGAGGAGGAAACATTGACTTGGTATTCCCTACCGAGAATGCTCTTCCTTGGAAATTATGACTGATGAAACTCCTTTCCAAACCCATCATTTCTCTATAAGTAAAGCTTCACTGGCTAAAGTGTATGGACACAGTTGATCATCAACTAAACATACTTGAGCTATCTGCCCAACAGCGACTGTGGCCTGCCAGGAAGCTGAGTAGAGTTTCAGGCTGTGAAAAGACATTTCCTGAAACCTTCCTGGCCTTTAGTACCTTAACTCTTGTACAACGCAGATCATATTTGTGAGAAAACTCATTTCAGTCTGCTTTCACAGGCACTCCTTGTTCTCTTAACTCCGACAAGTCATCCTGAGTATGACCTTAGCGGTGTGCTTGATCAAATTTGCTTTATTAACAAATACTGAGGCCAGCCTATGGCAAGCCTTCTTCCGGCTGTGCCAGGGTAATTGTAAAAGGGAGCAGAAGACCCTACTGCTACCCTGTGTTGCCTTGCCAGGATCCATTCAGAAAAGCTGTTGCTTCTCTGCTGGGCTCTGCTCACCCCACACTCCTTTCCCAGGGAGCAATGAAGCAAAGTAAGCAATAACGTAAGCAAGGGACCCACCTCCCCAGTGGAAGCCGTAAGACAAAACATCTCCTAATGAGCTAAATTTTATATAGATCCTGTGCCTTAATCCTGATTCATATATACAAAGCTAGGAAATGCCAGAGCTTAGCACCCACTGGGCCAAGAGCTTTGCTTACATTTCTCAGCACAACTGGAACTCCAAATGCTGTATATCTAATGAGCAGCTAGAGCAGAAAATATATATCCAAAGCCCATACACTGTGAAAGCTTCTCTACTGGGAAAAAAGGTGGAATATAAATATCCTGTGTCAAAGAAGGTTGCAAAGCGTAGAGACTTGGAATAGAGAAAAAGGCATGTAGCCCAACTGGCCCCCAGTCCTGACTTGAGTTCATTAACTAGGGTAAAACTAAACATTAAATAGAAACCTAAATAGCCTAACCTGATACTGCAGGAAAACAAAAGCATGTAGAATAGGCTAAACAAAATGGGAAATAAAATGAAATTCTTACAAGTCAAATGTTCAGTTTGCAACTTGTTTCCTGTTTGGACATTGCCTTCAATTTGGCCTTGGAAAAAACAAATTAACTCCAGATCCAGGAAATCTTTGTGTATGTGTTGAACTTTAAGCACAAGTTATTTCTCTGACTTCAAGTGGAGCAGCACTGATCTTTTGCATCTAACACCTAAGTGCTGCAAGGGATTTGAAATGCCACCAGGTTCTTGGCACTGGCTCCACCCAAACGCTCCGGGCTGGAGCACGGTGTTACTGCCTGACTGGTGCACCGAGAGAGAAAAAATGTCTCTGCTTTGACCTTCAGTGGACCTTGAAGAGATTTCTCTAATTTAGCTCGGCAAGGAAAGTTTGTGGAGACTCACCCAAGCCCTGGAGAGGAGGAAACAGCAAAGTGCATTCCAGAATCGTACATTTAAGCAAGCAAAGCTGCACTAATTATGGATCCAATCACTTTCCAGAAATTCCAGCCTGCTCTCAGTCTCGGGTGCTAGCTCTCTGCCATTTCCAGGGCTCAGCTGGATGCAAGCAGTCTAGTAACTAGATAGATTTTTTTTTTAGAAAAATATACAGCCACACTTGTGAGTAGCTATAAAAGCAGCAGAATTTTAATTTAAAGAGAGAGGCATTACAAGTGTCACAAAGATTAATAAAATAATTGCATCAGAAGTATCATGGCTGTGGGGCTTTATATATTTGCTTCTCCCTTCAGTGCTGAAAGATGCAAATTGCAGCTGTTGCGCCCCTCCAGCATGATCACCCTCTCCCTGTTTTGACAGATTTCTTGAAAGACTCATCTCACAAGATGTCTGGCTTTTTTTTTTTTGTTCTGCTTTTAGTAATTTTCCACTTCTCAAACACCTGCCCCTGCAGAGATGCTTGGGACTATCCCAATCTTCGGGCAGCCTACTGTCCCCAGGAATTACTTACAACCTTAGCACTGAAATGTAACGACCCTCGTCCCCGGTCTGGGGAAAGGTGACAGTTTCCCATATCGTGAAGGCTGGATTTCACCTACATTGACAAAAAGGCATTCCATAAGAAACACTAAAATGATTTCCACGGCATCAGCTGTAATTTATAAGAGGCAAATGGAAAGATTCCCTGTACCACCACAGCATCTCTACTGCTATAATCCTGGCCGACCCTTAAGGGGCAGCATCCTCATTTTCACTTTGCTGGCTATTTGAAAGCCCAAAGGCAGGAAGGGGCCATTGGTGATTCATACCGGCTTCCCACCTGGCCCAGTTCTCTGTCGCTGGTATCACCCGGAGGCACAGTCCCTACGCTGCATCAGGGCTCTGCAGCAAACCCGCAGCAGATCGTGTTCGCTGCCACAAAATTAACACAATCTTTAATTAATGCAATAAGCACTGATGAGTAATAAATCATATTAAAATACAAGGAAGGCAAATTTTTAATAAATTAAGCGTCGATTCACTCAATAAATATTAATCTACTCAGCATCAAGAATTCATTACGTTTTAGAAAACCAGTTGAAAAACCTCACTGGTGAGCTGGTCTGAAGCGTGCAGAATGGTCCCTGTTCACCCATAATATACACTTATTTTTAACTAATTCCTTAATTTATCAAGTTAAACAACTTGCCTGAAAGTGACTCTGGATTACTATTCCATTGCTGTATGCTATTTTCTCAATATAGATACTAATTCAACCCTCGGATCGTTTCCTAAATTTTTCTTAGTAACTCCTCCCTTTCTGAGTACCTCCTTCCTCTTCCTTGATGTTGGTGGTCTTTAAAATATTTGCTGACTGGTGTCATTTAATTTTCACCTCAATTAACTCAGAGAGAGTTGCAAAACTGAAAAAAAAAAGAAATTGGGGGTGTGTGTGTAAATTAACTCATTCATTTAAGCTCAGCTTATCTATGAGATGTTCTTTCACACTTTGCTCTCTGCAGAGTTGCTCCAACCTTTTCTATAGATGTGGGATGTGCTGCACTTGCTTTGACTCTTATCTACAGATTAGCAAAAGAGAAGGAAAAAAAGCCAGATGCAAAGATGCCCCACGAGACTGATATGGAGCTGTTTCTGTAGCAACGGATGATTTTCTTCTCATGTAAGAATGAGCCTAGTCATATCTAATTCTGAATGTATCTGGGCCTCACTTGCCAGCCAAAGCTGTGTCAAGTATAGAGTCGATATAGTCAGAAAGAGTGATTAAAAAAATGCAATTATAAAGTCATCTTCCTACTCCTACAGTCTTCCTCCAGCCAGGATCCGAAAAATATCCTTACCCCTGCCTTCTGTCCCAGCACATCACCTCCAAGGCCCCAATATCCAGCAGAGGTAAGCAGAGATGGAGGTAGCAGGGACACACACACGAGGCTGCTGTGCTGGAAGCTCCTTCAGCAGCTCCATGCCCACACGTCCCAGGAGATGGTGGTGCTCTGGCAGGGGTTTCTCTAGACCGCAAGGGCATCCATACCTGCCTTGCTCCGAGTCTCCGTATAAAACTCCTAAGCGCAGAACTGAGATCAGTTTTAGCTTTAGAAAGTTCTCGTTGGGTTCCTGCCATTTCACTGCCTTCGCCCTGCAGGGATTATTTTCTGCAGCTCTGAACCCAAAGGCAGGCTGCCCATCTCACTAACATCTCCTGCCATAGTCCACCCACACAAAGCTGGAATTGACTCTCTGGGACCACAGGAGGACTTTGTCTTCCTAAATGTATTTCACCCAGCCTGGGCTCTGCTATTGATCTTTCCCATCTAATTTTAATGTGGTTTGAACAGGTGTCTCTCCTCACCACCTTCAATCTACTATGCAATTCAGAGGGTTTACAACTGAAATCAAGTGTATGATTTTTTTTTTTTTTTTCTGGAAGCTTTGCCATGAGTTGTTATTAATTGTGCCTCTTCCTTTTAACTTCTAAATTAGCACTTCTCCTCTATAAACTGACTGTGTTGACACAAGAGTAATTGAAACCAGTGCATCATCTCACAAAATAAAGCTGAGTATGCATTGAAGAGTTTGCAGACGTGAATTTCACATTTTTATGGCCTTTATTACTGCCACACTCCGTACTGTCAATGCTTTTGAAAGCTAACATCTAACATTATATCATGAAAGAACCCAAAACTTCAGAAAAAGAGATCCCAAATGTGCAACTTGGCACAGTGTGGATGGCACAACACAGCTGCCCAGAAGCACCACCATAAGCCTCCTTGGTTTTGCACTGGGGGGATTTACAGCAGAGGGGAGGGAGAAGATGCAGAGAGGCAGAGGGAGAGGTTTAAGTCTGTATCCCATCCTTTCACCTTGCTACCTGACAAGCTGAGCACCTTGGTGTGTTCTGCTCCTATGCAAACGCCCCTCTGTGATAGAGGAGTGTAAACCTTTTTGTTGTTTTTCACTGGCCAGTTTAAGAAATACTCAGGGCTAATCAACATCTGGAAAAACTTTCTACTGAAGGCTTAGATAAAGGAAGGTGTTAGAAAAAAGTAAATATAACTCAGTGAGCATTTCACATCTGTCTAGTTTCTCGAATGCAAATTTCACCATTTGTACCCTCTTTCCCTTCAGAGTGCAAGACTTATCTCCAAAGAGAAACTCACAATTTAAGTAATGACCTCAATAGGCTACTAATTCAAATCCTGTTTAAAGGGATAATTTGATGATTTTTTTTTAAATCACATTATGCCAAGCAATAATCTTTTCTTTCCATCCTGAAATCATAGGGGTTTGTTCATATAATGAACCAAGGTCTCACGTTTTGTACTTCCTTTATGATTAGCTGCTAAAGTTTCCTGGTATAATGATAAAACGAACCAGTCAGCTTGTTGACACTTGACTGGGATTTTAGTAAATTGCATCTGCTGTAGCCTACTCTGTGGAATCAATTATTGATAATATAGGTGTGGGAGAACATTTATAAAGCGGCTGGGGATACGTTATCGCTCACGCTAAGAGCTATAACGAGCATTTCAAACCATTTTAACAGTGACCTCTACAGACATTTGATCATTGCAATATTTGTAACTTGATTCTGGTTTAGAATAAAAACCAAGTCCAAACGATGAAAGGCAGTGCCAACCCATTAAGCTACTTTACTCATTCTTCCAGTTAACGTACTCTTCTACTTAGTATCTCACACTTGCGTATTTCTTTCCCAAAACCTAAGTGCCAGGGGTACATACTTTCTTATTTTACACAGGTAGCTAAGACCTCTCCTTCTCCCCCTTTTGACTATTTATCTCAAGAACACAACAATCATGCATAATGCATTATTTATTAACAAGCCCCTCCCTCGTTCTTACAGTCCTATTGTGCTTAAAAGCTATTTAGAAAAAAGACCATTAATACAATGAAGGTTAAGGAAAGACTGAAAAGCCATGCGAGGTATCTTTGGGCACACACACTAACACTCTGTAGTACCCGTGGCAGTAGTAGCAGGTCACAGCCCCAAAGCCTCGGTGAGCAGGTTACTGCCAAAAGCAGCACATCGGTGTCCAAACCAGCAGCCATGGGAGGCTGAGCAACCCCAGCAGCTGCGCAGCGGAGGCCATTTGAAATGTGCACGCTCAGTTTTATTGCTCATGCAAATTCACAGTCCGCTCCACATATTCTTGAGTGACATCTGCTGGTGCTTTACCTATAAGTTGCCTTAATTACATATAGAGCAATCATAAAGATAGTATCCAGATTCCTACTGAACCACTAGGAACCAAAAAAAAGGCCATCAGATCACTATAAATATTTACAATCCCCAAAAGTCATTAAGACTACCTTATCTCTGGAAGGAAGGAGAGGAGGAACAAACTGCTTTGCAATGAACTGATTCTTAACTTTGCCAGTGAGAGTTATGATGACAGAAAGCCTCTTAAATTTTCTGTCCTGCATCTGTAAAGTAACAAGCATCTTTATGCACCTCAGTAAAGTAACACAAAGGTAGAATCGTAGCAACCTCATGGTTTGATGATGTATACTATGCAGATAGAGTTCCATCTTCTCAGATATGCATGGAAAGGGACATCCTCGATTAGTGAATAGCACAGTCTCTTCTTAACCCAAGTCAAAATATAGCAAACAAATCCAATCACTTTATTGAACCCAGCTGACAAACTTGACTCAGAGCTCCCAATTTCCTCGGCTTCTGTCCTCCTTGTTAATTCCAGCCTGAAACGCTGAGACAAATGAAAGCACAGGTAGCCAGTGCTCTACTCACTCTGCAGCCTGTGTGGAGGGTACAGAGCACATAAACAAACACTAATATTTCTGTCCCAGTAAAGACTGGGGAAAAAGAATGGATGATATAGCTAATACCATGTCTGTGCTTTGTTCTGCACTTCCCCAAAAGCCTTGGGCCTGCAAGAAATGAAGGAAGAGAATAAGGCCCACTTCTCCATGGGCAGACCCCACATCCAGGTTGGAATCGAGCCTCTTTGGAGTTCCCCTAAGAAAAAGGTGGCTGGAGTTGTGCGCATGTTCTAAATGAAGCATAGGTACTTATACTGCAAGGGTTTGGGATCTACTCATTCCACAATTTAACTCAGCATTTTAAAGGTTTTGTTTTGGTAACAAACCACCATGCAGGTTTTTCATAATTTGGTGTATTATTATGTAAATTGCAGAGCTGTGGTTATAATCCTGTGCTTGTGACATCAATTACTTAATGCCTATAGAGATTACTGTAATGCCACAAACAGCGGATTTATGTCTTAAAGTACACAGCAAGCAGCAGGAGCTAATAAACTCTACTCTTTAAATTTTATTTATTTTGAAAAAAAGAGTAAACAAGGGCAGGAAAAACTATACAGACTACACACAGTGCCATTAACAACCAAAATCCATACATGCTGCAGATCGCTTCAGGGGCTGCACAGCCATTCCTTAGTTGTGAATTCCTTTCTTGCATTAGGTCTTATGAAGGAAAAGAGCGACATTAGTGAAAGCAATTATGAACTTTGAGAGTCCACCATTCATTGGGGGGAAGCAACAGTGTTCAATGAATGTTTAATTAGAAACAAAGCATATCTATCTATACCAGTAATGGGATATTGACTAACTAGCCATTGTTTATGGGCTGTTTTAGATAACAGACAAGACAGATTAAGTCCCAACATAAGCAATTTTAAAACTAAACATGTAGTTTTAGTGATCTCACTAAGGGAAGCACAAATCCAGAGGTTTACATCCCTGCTCTGCCCCATCTGGACCTTGAGACTGAACTTGAGCTACTCACATCCAGCTACAAGTGCTCTGACCAGCAGATCATTTCTCCCAAACCTTACTTTGCTGTTAATAACTAACTAAATATTTATTGAAACTGGGACTTAAATTCTAATACCTGCATCCAACCTGAGTAGTTTAGCTAACAGCTAATAGCAGTTGTCCTGCTCTCTTCATGTCAATTAATTTAACAAACTCATCATGCCAGAGTAGCCAGCATACTGGTGGCAAGAAGGCTGGCTGGGCTTCAAAGAAAATACTGTTTTGAAAAAATGTAATTCTATGAAAAGAAAAAAAAAACCATCTAGAACTGCGAGGGAGTTACTGGGAAGTAACTGAAACACGAGAAATTTTCACTGGAAGAGTCCTTCTTTGTAAGAAGTTAAATACCTTCTTGTTTGGGAAGCAGCATGTGTTTGCACTTGGTTTGGCTGCTGCTCTGTATTAGAATTCTGCTCAGGGCAGCACTTAACTGGAAAACAAAGCTCTGAATTACAGCACTGACACGATCCACTTCCTAATACACCTGAGCCCAGTCAAAAGAAACACATCTTTGATAAACTTTTAAGAAACAGGACTCCTGTGGTTTCACACCATAAGGAGAGCAATACAAATGGAAGGAAGACAGACATGTAAAAGATGCAACACAAGAGTAAATTCCTTCTGAATATAAAATTTTCCAAAAATGATTGCATTTTCATGCATAAAACTTATGAATTATGTGTTAAAGAAGTCCCTGTGATTCAGCAACAGAGTGAAAATAAGCATGAGAGAACACAACTTCTTTAGTTGCCACTTCCTCTGACTCTCTTGAGTCTAAATCCCTCCCCCCACAAGAGCTCCCAGCCTTTACTTCTGATTTTGTGGAAATTATCTGGTTGTGTTTATCTTAGGTGCTATTTTCTCTTAAGGTGTTGGAGTCTGCCTGAGATGCAGATGAGCCGTGTGAGAACACAGCACAGCAATTTCCAGATCATAGTTCCAGTGGTTGAAGGTATTTTGCAAACATTCAAAATATACTCCCTTTCCACTCAAAGATGCCAATATTTAAAGGCAATTGAGTGACTTGTATACAATGGTAATGCATGCATTTTTATGTGGAAGAAAGCCTCTATAATAGCTTGTATTTCTTGCATCTCACATTTAAACATCTCAGAAACCTAAACATTCGACAGAACATATTTCAGCAAATCACACTTTTTGCCTGTAAGCCCAAGCAGCTGAGATTTCTGCATAACACAAAACAGAGTAAATGCTGAGAAGATTTTATGACTGCAAATTTGCGTGCATGAGATCTACAGGTTATATCATCTCCAAAAGCCTTCTGTAGGGATTTCCGTTTGCACCATCACCATTCAGTTTCAAAGCCACCAGTCTCACACCTACAGCTCCATGTTGCCAAGCATTCAAAAGGAAAAGACAGAGCTTATTCTGTTTTGAAAGTTAATTTTGCACTTACCATTACTAAAATTGCATATATGTAGACACATAAATATATTACATATATGTACGTACAATCACAGACATATAAATATTCATGTATGTATATGCAGGTGTGTATATAACAAGGTGTGTCTATTGACTTCTGCACTGTGCAGAGAGGAGTAAATGTGTATAAAACTCTATACACACGCCACACTTACAGACAAAGGATCGATACAGGCTATGTATTGTAGATAGAGAAGAAGAACCTGGGAAATACTCGAAATCATCACATCTATTCAAGGCCAAGCTAGCATTTTGCCATCAATAGAAACATGGCAGCACACACATTTCCTAGTTAAGCAGCATCTCTTTAAGGAGCCAAAGAAAATCACTGTGAGGGAAGTCAATGAAACTGATTTCCAATGCACCAGGCTGGGCGATTTCATTTTTAATCTTCAGCTCTAAATTCACTATGCCTCCACTCCCATCACATTCACTTTTCCTCTTTCTTTCCCTATTTCCTCATTTCCTCCATATCCAGCGTAAGTGCTATAGCCAAGTTTCATTTGCATTTTCAAACTGCTAATATTATGGGAATGTAAACCAATGATATCGGAAACTTCTGATTCTGAAGACTTGCACAACAGCTGGACAAAATCAGTATTTTAAATTTTGCAGCAAGGGGGCAATTAAGCCCACCCCTCTGAGTTCTGCTCTGTCTGTAAAGTCACCGTTACAGCCAAAGACTTTTCTGCAATAGGGACAGGCAGAAGGGATGGGGGAAATAACTATGTGTTTTCACATTTAATTTAGGAGGATTACTTTATCTGAAAATCTTTTCCCCCAATACTGTGCCAACTTCCTTGTTTACTGTATATAAATCAAGACAACGTGATCTAAGTAGTACTGAAAAGTTAAATTAGAATCTAGTATGTATGGACAAATATATAAATTTATATGTTCAACTATTGCGGTCTCATCTAATTTCAAGCTTTTCATCTAATTTCAGTTTGAGTCTGTTTCCTTTCACAATCCATGGCAGGGAGTTAGTTTTTCTATTGCTCAAAAAAATCAATTTTTTTTTTCAAAGCCAGACCACTGCTTGTCATATTCACTTAACAAATGATTCAGAGGATCCCAACCTTCATTCTTCTAAAAACTGTATATTTAATTACAGCCAGCCCGTGAAAGCACTGTCTGGAGAAGGCAAATGGCAGCAATGAGTGTGAGCTATCCCCGAGGTAAAAAGAAGAATCTTACTTTCCAAACAGACCCAACATTTTCTCATTTGTTTCTGAAGCAATTTTGTTGTAGTTTTCTATGGCACATGCTAAAATCATTACTAAATCCCTGTATCTGAACATCTTGAGCCACAGAACTTGGAACAAAGTCCACTCTGACTGCAACCCTCACCAGTACTCCCAAAGACTAACAGGGCAGCACTGGGACTCCTTGCAGCCACCTCCAGGGTCACTCCGCCTTTGTACACTATCTAGTGTAGCTCATGTTTAATCTGTGGGTTAATAAAAACAATAAAATGGAGGCTGCTGGAACCAAGTTAGCATTTAGCTCTATACATCCAAATTTCAACATTATTATCTCACTTTCAAAATTTAACATTTTAGCCCAAATCCTTTACCCAGGTGCTTTATACAGTGAAAACCGCTCAAGAGGTGTTTTTATTCACAGCAGTGGAAGAGAGCTATATATGTCATAAATAATATGTCAGGTTACATTAAAGGAGAAAATAAAAGTTTTGTTCATCAAAATCACCGAGCTGAGTTACGTTGCCCAAGAGCAGCCCCGAATGGAGGTCTGTGTAAGAAAACGAGGCCATCCAGACATTACCATTTTGCTCCTCTCTTCAGTCCATGTCAGTTTATTCTAAGTAATAAAACAGGGAATAACATTTGTCCCATACACTGAACAGAGATAAAAGGTCCGAAATCCTCTTTTCATCAGCCTCCTTGCTAACTGTGTCAAATTATTGCTCTTTTACAGTCATTCGTTGGGGACCCGCTAACTGATATATAACTATAGCGGTTAAAAAATACAGACCAAACACTTGTGAAAAATCTGTGTGGTGACTGACAAATATAAGCCTGTTTTAAGAAGACCCAAAAGCATAGAGACGTCACTGGAAGAGAGAAGGGAACTAAATGCCCTAGTAACCAATTTTTATATGAAACTGCTAATTTTGCATCACAAATGTGCAGTTGATTCAGGCTTCGGTCCAACCAGAGGCTGAGTTTCCCCAGTTCCTCTTGGCGAGAGAGTCACTGAAGGCAGATGAAGTCTCTCAGAATCAGGTCTCCAGAAGACAAAAGCTGAGATTTGCTTGTGTACATGTAACAAACATTTAACCAAGAATGTAACTACGTCATGAAGAAACTGCAAAAAAGTTGTTCTTTGACTTACACAGAAAGTATGTTTATCTGGATAATTTGAAATGTGGGTGTTTACCTATGATTTGTGAGTCACTCTGAAAATTCAAGTTTTCAGAACAAATAACAGTTCTGTATTTAAACTGCTTCTGTTGCCCTCATTTATGTTCTTCATTTATTAGAAGAAATCCAAGAGGTTTCCAAACATCCATTAGCCTT
The DNA here is from genome assembly GCA_013400135.1 of Rhinoptilus africanus. Taxonomy (NCBI): domain Eukaryota; kingdom Metazoa; phylum Chordata; class Aves; order Charadriiformes; family Glareolidae; genus Rhinoptilus; species Rhinoptilus africanus. The sequence goes on along the minus strand of VXBO01002238.1, from coordinate 776,646 downwards.
AAAAATTAATTACCTAGATGTTAACAACAGCATTTACACATTGCATTTGGAAAAGCATTTTGCTTCCCTTAAGAGTACATACTTTTTAGTTAGCAAAAGAGCTGTGGTATGTCAAGAGTAACTCAAGAGAAAGTATCAGTCCATCATTTCAAACCAACTTCACAGTTGCAGGAAAGGTGAACAAAGTTTCCACAGGTGAATATGTGAGGGAAATTTATCCTTGTCCTAACCCTGAACTCTATTGTGTCAGACAGCTATATTTCAGGATTTTTTTAATATTTTTTTTAAAGACCAATACAAATGTAAATGTTCCAATTTACAGTGGCAAATTTAGGTGTCAGATTCCTTCCTGTTCAAATTTTTATTTTTTGCATTGAAGACAGGGAACTTTTTTTTTTTTTCCTTTTGAAATGTAGCTCCATCCACTGCAGTGCTGTGGGTTCGGGTTGCAGGGGAGATGCGGAGCCAGTGCAGGAGCACAACCTGCCCTTGCCCTCACCAGCCCCAGCCTCCCCAGGGCCGGATGGGTGTTAGTAGGCAGCTACTTTATTCCCCACAGATCACTCCAGAAGAGAGTCTCTGTACTGTGTTAGCCATCAGATACATACCTGTGCTCATTTACAGCGGGAAAAAAAATATGAGAGTTCAAGTCTTTTTATATCCCCAAATAAATAAACAAAACCGTTCAGATAATACAGTAGAATCAGGATTTTCAAATGAGCTTCTTAATGAAGTCTGGATAGATTTCTAGCCCACATGATCAGAAAACTAAGTAAAATCATTGGGGATTACTGTTAAAAAGCTCCTTGAACAAAAGAAAAAAAAAAGAGATGAAAAATGAAAATATGATCTGAGGGCAGAGAAGGCACTTTGTCTACTTGGAGCTGGCAAAGCAAGGGGAAGCAAAGAAAACGTTAAGAGAACTCAAGGTAAAAATGGTGCCATTAGGAAGCTGGCTTTGGAGGAGATTACATAGAAATAAGACGAAACTTTTCTTAAAACCAAATAAGCAAACAAACCAGCTCACCTGGCCCTCTGATCAGCAAAGAAATCAGAACTGTCAGCTTTCATCCGCCTCATACAATAAACCTAAACTCAAAAAAATGGTTAAGTTGTGATTCAAGCCACACAAAGCTAATTTTTACTTGCCACAGCTTTTCCTAACTAGGTGTTTTGTACTCTGAGGAGCATGAGATTTTCTAGGTTGGGGAGTATTTTAGTATTGCTACTGTGTCAACTTTGAATTATGCACAGATTTTTAAATATGGAACTGTTCCTCTGCTTATGATGACAGGCACATTCACATCATATAAAATTGGGAATGGGGAGAACTAAACAAAGCCAGTGAGTTCTGAATTGATCACCTAAAACATCTGCTGTATTGCTTAGGAACTGCAGCACATATGGTATATAGGAGCATCCAATATTTGGAGGCACACTACCTATGCAGAACATCCATAAAATGTCAGAAAGACCCATTTTGGCCATTTCAGTCTTAACTATGAATGTTCTTCTTTTAAATGAAATGAATAAAGTTATTTTTGGGTTGATTTTTCTGTTTTATTACATAGTTTGATTGCAGTCAACTTAGCTCCTGCCCTAAGTCTCCCGTATGTTTCTGTACAGCACTGAGAATACTAATAGTGTTCAAAAAGACAACAAGAAGACAAGGGAAAAGAGAAAGAAAAAGTTGTCATCTAAATGTGATCCTTTCTATCTCAGCCAGTCTCCTCCTTGCACTAATTCTGAATCTCACTGCTATTATCGTACAATAATCACACAGCAATCTTCGCCTATTAACAACAAATCATCAATATGCATTTCTAAATGGGATTTTACTCTGATGCAACAATCCTGCTATAAAAGGCTCCAGTCTCACCAGGAGCTAGGATGTGAAATTTTCAAGAACGCGTGACCTAGGAGTGAATCAGGCACCCAAATGCTTTTTAAGTGCTAACGTATTTTTGAGACTTTGGTCCTAAGCATCAAAATCTCACTAAAACAGGTCACACTGGAGCCTCTGAATTTGCACTTAAAAATGGTAACGCAAAATATCTCAAATGATCAAATAAAAGTATTTTTTAAATCCTACTGCCCAATTACTGGCTTTGAACTCCCATCAAGTTAAGCTATTTTGTAAGTTTGCCTTTGATTTGGGGGAGATAAGAAACGCTGGACTGTCATATCCATTCAGACTCCATCCCAATGGAAAAGAGCTACTGCACAAAACAGAGGAAATACCAAATAGGGTATTGGAGCCACAGAGTCATAGAAGCCATTGGGTCAAAAAGAAATTCTTCAAAAGGGAACTAGTCTAGGGAACAGTAGAGGTTCAGAAAAGACAGCAGAGATCAGCTAAAATACTTGTAATTTCTGTTGGCCAGAGTTTCCTTTAACCAGTTCAAGCTCACAAAGAGGTAAGGGTGAGCCATGAATCAACGCTTACAGAGTCTCTCTGGTAAACTTATTATTTGTTGCAGTCTCCATTGCAGAGCCCGAGACAAAGGCATTCCCCCTAAAGATAAACACTAATAAAAGTGCCTGCGCTTTCTCGCTGCTTTGAACCTAATCCACGGGTAAAATTCAGTTAAAAGTTGCACAGTTCTCAAAGTCTCTCCAAAACGTATTGGATGACAAATTGCCAATTTGTAATTGGCAATTACAAATAAACCTAGCATTTATTTACCCCTTACGTCATCAGACAAACTGGAAAGATCCCACTCACCCTTCTCAAACTCTGTGTTTCAGAAGAAAAAAAATAAACCGTTCTGAGAGTGCTAAGAGGTGAATCGGGCACCAGTTTTGATAATTCCAGCTCACATAAACAGAAGGCAGCACGCAACCCAAATTACAACACACAAAATCATGCATCATTTAAAAGTTCAGTGCCCAACCAGTATTGTCCAGTTTGGCAGGATCATTATTTCTAACACTGGAATGCTAAAATGTGGTACTTAATGAAACCACATACTTAGTAACAGCCAGCTGTATAGCTCTGAACAGTAGAAGCTTATTTTCTATCTTTGTGACCTGAGGTCGTCGTGAACCTGAGGAGGACAAAACTCACAGCTCACATAATCTGCACCACAAACCTATTTTCTTCTCAAACAAAAAGGCCCCCACGTTTTGTAAGAATAAAATAAAAATAAAAATTCAGAGCTTTCTAAAGAGCAGATCACAGAAGCAAAACCATCTCCAAAAGCATATAGAATTCTGTGAGGGCTCCCTCTTTTGGCAACAACAAAAAAAGCTGTGCAGATCATCACTGTGAAGCTTCTCACAAGGGGTTCTTTGCTTTCAGGACTGCAAACCTCAACATCAACCACACAGACTGACCTTAAGGCACTTTATCTTTTAGGGAGGACCTCCTCTGCACAAAAGATTTCATTTCCCAATACAAAGGAAGATGCTGCTCTTGCATTTCGATATTACTTATACTGTCCTTTGATTCTGCAGAGACCTTGGAGCAAAAGACACCTTTCAGAATTCCAAATGTCCCCCCAGATCTTCCTAGGAGCTAAGACTTATAGGGCTGACCATGAACAGACAGAAACAGAGACAATTTGGTATTGGCTGGGATAAAAATCACAGGATTAGTCAGGAAAATAGGTCACAGAGGACAGGCCAAAGAACAAGTGTGAAGAATGGCTTTTTACTGATTAGTCCCTTCCTGGGAAGGGTGCCAGAAAGTACAGAGGGCCCCCAAGAAATTTCCTTTTAATATTCAGGCCAAGTTGCGTTGTGTAGCTTTTCAATGGAAGCTCGGGGTTAGAGTTAAGCTGTCAAATGGAAAAACATCTAGAAATTTTTTATCACTATTGGGACTGCTGGTATAAAAGCTTTTACCTGGACACAGGGGTTTCTAAGAGGTGCTGATGGCTTGGGAAGGAGCACTGCCCTGAGCGCAGGTTGCATTAGCAAACCCTGCTACACCTGGCTTCTCACTTAACTGGGGGCTGGGGTTTCCAAGAGAAATCCGTTCACCTGAGTCGTTACTACACTTCTCAGTAAAATGGAGTCTGGGGTCAATATGCTGACCCTACAAGCAAGCGAAGGCAAGTTCTTTAGTATTTACCTGTACCAAAACCCTAGGCCTATTAATATTAATTTGGCTTTGGATAGGAAAGAGTGAAAGGTTTTGGTTAACTTTTTCCCTTTACTTCCCTGTAATTCACATCAGCTGATATTCAGAAACTCTGATTCTATACCATGGGAGCTTTTTAGCAGTTTTTTGTTAAGAGTTATTGAAATTTAAAAGTTCATTATGGTACAATTCTCTCATCTAGGCCTCAAAGGCTTTTGCATTACTGCTGTCCTGTGGGGAAGCTGAGCAAGGTGGTAATGGTTAAGTGAACTCAGGGAGAGCTCCTTATAAACATTATCGCTATTACAGGGTCTTTCAATTTAACTACCCTGTCTGCAAAAGGCAGATTATTCTGGATTTATATACATAAAGAGAGTATCATGCTAACTTTTTATTAAAAATTAAAATCTTTTGAGTCACAACAGAAATCAATATACCACAATTTGAGTGAAGTAGAATGATGATCCTGTGGTTAAGTAATTGAAAAGGGAATTGAGTAATCTGTCATTCTCCCTGCTCTGGGCAAGTTAGTTTTGGATATCTTAGGCACTGAATTGTAGGCTCCTAAAAGAGTTAGACATCATGTTTTCAAAAGCAATTACAGCAAGTAAGACAATATTTTGTGTACATACCTAAACACAAGTCTGATTATTCCATTTTGCATATCCTGGAAGTCTGGCCTTTTTCAACATCTCGGGCTGAGAAATGAGATGGTCAAACCAGCTGACCTTAACAGCCAGCACAGTAGGAATTAAAGTCATGTCCAGAGGATCAGGTACAGTCTAGCATGCCTACCCTCTAAACTTGCAGGTGAGAACTGACTGTGACTGTAAAATCTTTCAGAAACGTGAGGATGGGAAGTAGCTGCTATCAGATCTACAAAATGAGCAGAACAGCGCTGAACAGAGGGAGTCCCTCTAGCTTAGAGCAACGCTAGACCTACCTGCAACTGACTTTGTAAAAGCATCCTAAGTCTGAAACCATAAATCACTTTTGAAAACGAGACTAAACTCCCTAAAGTACTTACTCATTGCTCTACATAGTGCTGTGGGGGTTAAACTCTAAATTCAAGAGCCCTTCCGAAAACTGAACCACACAGCTCAGCAGAAAGGGTGTTACACTCCTTCGTTTCGTTCTTTTCCTCTGTTACTCGCATAAGTTTGTTCTATCTGCGATAACATCTTGCAGTGTTGAGACGTTCAACTAAGTTTTTTATGCTCAGATTGTTCTTCGCTGTATGTATATACATAATTCCATACATCACTGCTTGTTTATACTGTGGCATAAATCAGGGGTGAGGTGGTCAGAGATGGATAACCACTGTGTTTTAAGGAATAAGGCAACACAAGTGGGACGAGATGGATGGTGGAGACAGGCAAAGCATGATGCAATTCTGTATGAAAATACATCTGTGTAAACAGTATAGGCAAAATCTGTTCAAGCTTCAGTACAGTTCCAAATAAACTCCAGAATCAGGGATGATGCTTCTTTTCATGCCATGCCGTCAGCATCTTTCTCACATCCATCTGCAGCAGCTTAGGAAGAGAAGTATATGCCTTCATGTTGAATTTGCCTGCCTTTTGTCACAACCTTAATTTCACTGAATTGCTGAGTTTTGTATCTTTGTAAAATGCACTATTCAAGCTTCCAGCAGACATGCAGATTAGCCTTATCCTAAAGCACCTCATCTCTATTTATCCCGGGATAATTAGTCACGTAAATTAGAAGTCATTACCAAAGGCTACAAAACCCTTTAGCAAAGGCTTGTTGACAGGCTAAACATGTTTAAAGTACTTTTAAGGTCTGGGGGGTGGGAAGAGAGGGGTATGTGGGGGGTGGGAGGAAGAAATATCATCACAGTAAGGAGTAAATTCTGACACAGAAAATGAGACTGCGTTAATCTGTATTCATTCCCAAAGAAAGACTTATACTGTTGTATGCTGCCACGGTGATATATAACAGAGGACATTTAAAATGCCAAGCCATAAAAGTGTATTTTCTTCATTACATTTTCGTTGAATGCTTTGATCTTCCCATTTTACACTATAAGTTTGATTCATCATTACTTTCCAGTAAGAAACTGCCACATTTGATTGTGGAAAGAAGAATTCTTATCTAATTGCAATTTGTAAGCACAGGATTTAGTGTATTGTTGCCTGAAAAATGGAACTGTCTAAATTATTTTCCCTGAAACTAACATCCTCAACAAATAAAAGCAACATATGATAGCTGGGCATAATTAAAGAAAAATGACACCTACTGTTACATGAATAAAGAAAATGTGTTGATGACAAGAAAGGGAAAAAATATGATTTCCCTGCAGTTTTGGTGAAACACAAAAGCATCACATTTTAGTTCTTTAACACATTTGTTCAATGAATTGGAAAAAAAGCAATCCCATCCTGCAAACCAGCCTGTAATGTACAGTTATTTCCCTGCAGTCAGAGCAATGCATGTCAGACATTTTGGATTTACTGTGCATGCACAGCAACCCTATCTGAGTGTCCGGACACCCAACAGTCTTTTCCGAGCAATGGCACAAAAATGAGAAAACAGCCATGAAAATCTGAGCATGTAGAAAACCTCCCTTAAGGTTCCTATTTACAGCTTCACTTTCAAAAGCCATTTTGATCTTTTCAGGTGTCTATACATGTGTTATACAATCAGTTTTCAAGTAACTTTCTGCTTCTTCAAACCTGTTCTTTTTTTCCTTCACGCTTTTTTACTCCTCATCCTTGCTCCCTCACATATGCTTATCTATTCCATTCTCCAATATTAAACAACTCATAGAAAACCACTGTTAACAAAACATGTAATATTCTGTTATCATTTGGCATTTTAACATCCAAAGCTTAGAGTATTTGTCTTTTCTTCCTTTGTTTTCAGCATTGTCCTGTTTCACCCTTCCCCACAGCATTCACATATTCATTACAGATGCATTGATAAACTAGTTTCCAACTCCATGGGGTGTGAATACGGTTATGGAAATCACCTATCTATAGCAATACTAGATAACAAATATGCAGTGATAGCTCTGAGAGATGTATTATTCCCCATTCTCAACAGCATAAGAACAGTATAATTTGTAACCTGTTGGAGGAAATGCTACACTGACATTAGCAAGTTTTCCAACTCATTCTGAGATCCATTCCGCTCCAACTACTTTCCTGTCGATATGGACCCAAGAAAGTTTAAAACTAGACTGGATATTTCTACCCAAGTTGGCAGTGCAGAGCAGATATATTCAAAGAATAATGTGTAATATACTTAGAGAAATGCACCTAGAATATGACCAGCTATTACAGAAGGACTACCTATTACTAACTACTGTAATTAACTATTACTTGTAAGCAGATATATATCACAGTGATGAGAAACACTATAAATCCCCCAAAAGAAAAAAATGTCAAATAATATTTCTTCAGTGCTTACACATATCTGATCTCAAGCATTATGTCTCAATATAGAGGTCATTACCCCCAGGAAGGAGCATAGTAGGATATATATATAATAAGTAGGATTGCAAGACCAAAAAAAAATAGATATGATTGCACCAAAACTCAAGGTCATATCACAGAAACAGTGGGGTCTAGCAGCCGTATGAGGGATGTGACCAAAATCAGTTTAGGAGCCGTTGGACTTTTCTTGAGATGAGTCACCTTCTGAGCCACCTGCAAATTGCATATTAACAAATCCTCAAAATAGCAAAAAGCTTAGTGGGGGGTGGGCATATGCATATCTCTTTGGTGGAACAGGATCTCCAGTTATCAATAATAATGAAAATATTTTTTTGCAAGAGTAGAATATGTTTTTCTAACATCCAGTTACTGAACTGGGTGTTTGTGACCTGTGAACTTTGACACTGGCTGCACAAGAATTACAGAGCCGGAGAATGGTCTTACAAAATTAATGTGGCAATAACAACCTTGAAGCCCATTTTACCAATATTTCACTTACCACAAGTATAATGTCATATTTCAACTTTATTCATTACACAAGCAATTGTTCTCTGCATTGCCAACTGCTAGGACAAACTCCAGACTGAGGGCAGAAGAATTCTGCTGTGTACCATACATGAACATCATGTAACATCCAGGAAACTGATCTATAAAAACAGTTATTCCAGTCTCAGTGTGGGTACTGTGCTTGCCAACCAGCGCTTCTCGCTCAGTCGCCACTGAAAGCAGCTGTCATGGGTTCCTCAGTAGCTGGTATCACTGCCTGGAGGCAGAAGTACCTTTTGACTGTTTCTGTATATGAAAAAGGACCAATCAGATTAGGAAACACTTACTGACATTAAGTGTCCATTAGACGATCTCCTAAGGTCCCTTCCAACCTCAATGAATCTATGAAATATTCTTTTATGTCAATAAACACAAACAGATCTGATCAAATATTGATTTCCAGCACTCCTCTTCCTGAGGCAACCTTCTTTCTCTATGTAATGTTGTGAGTCAGTCAAGTGATGGGGAGGATGAGGGATGCTTTCCACTACGGCTCTCTTTTGAAGCCTCAGGGGGTTCTCCACAGATTCAAGGGAGACAAAACACACATGGCTTTGAAGAAAGCTCTTTCTTAGGATTGTCAATACTGCTTTGGGTTTGTGAGGTTTTTCTTGGAGTATCCAAGGATGTTTTGTACCAGGATCTGTCTTGTCCCCTTCCATCAGCTGAAAGATTGCACAAGCTTCTTCCCCAAATCTAATATATTAATAAAAATAAAAGTAACAAACAAATAAGACCATCCCCAACATCTTAACCCAGGCAGACTTCTTTTTCCTGAAAAGGGGAAATCCCCATTTCCCTCAAGTAAATTATGAGTATTGCTGCTGATGTTAACTTCACATGGAAGATTTTCGGATACTGCGATATTAGATTAAAAACCCTCAAGTGTTTGGGACAAGGCACAGTCCTTGACCCACACTATTGCCAAATATTTGCTAGGCCTAAGTAGGTGGTCTCCATCCGAACAGCACAGGTAGCCACCTGCCTCTTGGGGTAGTTCACAAGAGCGCTGCGGACTCAGGTATCTCTTCCATTGCCCATTCCATGGGTAAATCCTGCCAAACCTCCTCATCTACTGCTTTCCCCTTCTTTTGACCTTCTTACCTTTTTTCTTCTACACAGCAGAGTAGATTGCAAGGAGAGAACAGGGTGAAATTCCTGTCATCTCTAACAATTCCTTAAGGGCAATGAAGCCCTGTATTTTTCATTCACTTTGCTAACTGTACAGTATTTAAACCTCATCTGAATTGGTAAGTAAAGAGAATATCCCTGGGGCTGCAGAAGACAAATACAAATTCCTAGTGCAAAGGTGTACAGTTTAAAAGGAGGGCTGGAATAAGACAAGATAAAACCTCAGAAGAAAGATGAAGCGTAAGCCTTGTATGATGCCATGGCCTTTTTCTGTCCAGAAACCATAGCGGAGAGGAAGCAGAAAAAGACACGGTCATTCCACATGAGTGGCGTAGCACACAACAAGCAGAGAGGATCTCCTCTGCTCACGCAACAGCAGGATTTCATGTTTTTCTCCTACTTCTCTAACTTTACTGGGTTGGAGAAGATTCTGTTTAGTTCCTATAAAAAAAAAAAAGTAAAAATTGTGGCCTTCTTCAGTAACAGAGAGAGCATCATTTATTTATTTTTCTGTTTCCCCTAAAAATCCCCCAGAAAGCAGTACTAGTGCAGGGCACATCACAAGCATTTGCGAGAGCAGGAAAGAAAAAGGAAAACTCTCCCATTGATCCTCTCTTTTTCAGAAGCATCTTTCTATGATCAGGACCAAGTTCTTTTGATTATTTTTCTTCATTGTTTTTCTGTATTTTACCAGATTTTCTTTTTCCTTGATTGCAGTAAACATTTTCAATCTGGAATAATTTTTTTAACTACTTCATTAAATTGTCCTAAAATAAAAAGAATTTTTAAACATTGTGCTTTTATGATGCAAAAACCCATTGTAGAGCTTAATGGAGCTACTGCTGTGAAATCATAAATCAGTATAGTCAAAAAAATGAACCATAATATCTCACAGTGATGTGGGAGGAACAATTTCTGGCCATTTAATTAATGTATGTTAGGCAAGAAGTATTAAGACTGACTTAGAGACACTAACAGGGTTTGAAAACAGATATGGTAAAGAATTCATTATAACCTAGCAAATGGTGTAAACTCGCAGCCTTTTTCAAAATATCTCAGCATCCACAAACCCAAAATGAAGTCAGGCGGGTACTGCAGTTGTTCTGTACTTCTAAAAGTCAGTCGCCCATTTTTAATGGAGAATGGCAAAATACCTCGTGGGGATGTAGTGTAATTTAAAGTATTATGAAGACAAAATACTAAGTACCACTTCTTACAGTACACACCATTTCATCAGGGCATTTTTAATCAGCATGCCTCTGAGAGAACCGAGCTCAGCTCCACAATATTTAATGTCAATGGCTGCTGGTTAGCAGGGGTGGCAATTCTGCTTAGTGGGGACATCTTCCACTGATTTAGCAGTGATTAGTGTTTCTCAGTCTCCTGCTGACTGTCACTGCTGCCTTCTCTAACAATAGCTGCTTGCTTTCCTCAGCTCTTCTGCGTGGTAAAAAACGTTTTTAATGTTTTTCCAGCACGCCCCTCTTCCTGCATGCCTCATTTCCTAGAAAGAGCTTTGGTCCCAAGGGCTTGGGGAAGGCCCTACTGCCCAATCAGGCATGCTGCGACTGGCCCAGTTGGCAGCGTTGCACTACTGCGGGAATGTTCAGTCCCTTTCTCAATGCATTCAGCATTTAATTCCCCCTCCCCGAACCTGTCCAGTGGCAGCAAAACACTTTGCCATAAGTTTTCCATTCCCTCAGTAGGAGCATTGACTTATAAAGGGAATCTTCTATGACCTACTTCATCAGTTCAACAGGGAGCTCAGCAGAGACTCTCCAATTAAGAAACTCAACAGCTTTTTGTTAATTTTTATATGGTCCTTTTCTTTGAGAAAGAATTATTCTTGTGTATATTCTGCCTTTAGTGTTCTCACATTAAATACCAGTAAATGTATTAGCGGTGCTGAAGTCTGCTAAAATTACAGACTTGCAATTTCAATCATGTACTTCAAATGCATAATATCATTTGACTGCTGGCTTCCCAACTTTCTTAAAATAGTGGTTGATTTTTTTGTGAGTGAGGTTGGCTAGGTGTTTCTTCATTAAATTCCTAGAAAAAAACATCTTGGAGATTTTTATAATTAGTTTTATTTAAATTCACTAACAGCGTAGCCTGTATAGAACGCTGATTTAGTGACATAAAATAACAGAAATAATCCTTGTTGTTTCTTTCTTTTCACTTTAGAACAATAGACCTTCCTTCATAGGACACTTTGGGCTTATTATATCAGAGGTAGATAATACCATGTCTAAAATATCAGTTGTCTGTTACTGGGTTTGCCATAAATTTCTTGTGTAATCTTCAGTAAGTTCTTAGTTTCCTGTCCACAGAAATTAACCCCACACTGTGCTCTACCTGTTCGAGACATTATATGGTTTCCTTAATAAACATAATGACAATAATAAATAGTAAGATATTTTTAAGTATTTTAAAGTAGAGGTGATTCCAAAACACTTACTGGTTGTTTTTTCTACTAACAGCTAAAAAACTTTAAAGGAAATCTTTGAACAACAGTTGCATTCCTGGCAGCCGCTTCTTTTAGAAGAATTTGCAAATTTTTTGGTATTCAAATGGCATCCATAAAATGATCATATATGAACACTTTTTAAAATGCAGAGAGGAAAAGAGAATATATCAAGCTGTAGAGTAATTCAATATTTCAAAGACTGCAGCCTATGAACCCAAGACAATAAGGAGTCTATAACAATGGAAGTCTACACTGTACATAGAGTTTTGGTATCAGACTTTATTTTTTAATCAGAGAATGAATTTTATCAATGTTGATCTAAAGTAACCTTGGGCACTGCTAAGATGGCTAAAGGGGGAAGGAGCCTGGATAAAATAATTGCACATAAATCTCCAAGAAGAAATTGCATTTGATCCCAAGTACACATAGAATATATTACCACCAGGCTATTTTTAAAATACTTACTCAAAGACATTGAAGCATAAGAATTTTCTTGACCATAAAACAAGAAAAAAGTGACTATTTTTAATAAAAAAAATCATAAATAGTCTTTATACTTCTTTAAAGACTGCAGGAGAAATTCTCACTTGATGTAAATGGTTCTAGATCTCCACCTTCAGAAAATGACTAGAAGTACGACCCACAGAGTCTCAATGTTTGTATCCCTAGACTGTAAATTACAAGCAATTTCAGAACAGAAACACAAAATGATGAATCCATTCTCTGTTGAAACTGGAGTTCAGCTGTACTGCTGTATTGACAGGATCTAAATTTAGGCACTCAATTTAGGAGCTTTTATTAGCTGGCTAGTTTCCCTTTTTAGTAGTGTAAAGAAAGACTGATCCAGAGGGCAATTCAGAACACATGTGAGGCTCCTCCTCTGGGTGACTCTCAGCACTATACAGTCATCCTAAGGTGATCAGCCTCTTAACTTGCATGCCTCAGCGTGACAGTTAGCGTAGCCCCTTGAGTGCCAAGATTTTTGAGACTTGTTCAGGAGTCACCGTATTTTTTTCCTGCATCTTTATAGTGACCACATTATTATACATCTCACTCAAAAAGATGCTGCCATGCCAGAGCCATACACAACTGAAAGTATTATTGAGGCAGCCCTAATCAACTTTAGCTATGTTTCATGCTCAGAAATAATTTGGTGCATCAATTATCAATGGAGGGAGAAAATCACTGCTATAGGATGAATCTTTTTACTTCTCTCAGATAAATGTCTCAAGAGAGAGTGAATCATCTTTTAGAGCTTCCTTGCACACACCAGCCATTAAAAAAGAGCCCAAAGTGGTGGCTTGAACAAGGTCTCAACTATGGTTTGTCATCAGGTGAAATTAATTTCACCCTAAAGTTTGTAAAGACTGAAAGGCACATGAGGGCAGCTACTTCCCTGAAGCATCTGGTTGCTGGTGCTTCTTTCTGGATTAGGTATTTTAAAATTAATCTTTGTAGGAAGATTTTCAACACAGTAGTAAAGAAAGGAGACAGAAACTTTTATTTCTAGTTTAAGTCTCTTTAGCAATAGATGCTATAGAATAAGAAAAATCTAAAAATAGGGAAAGGAGTTTTGAAATACTTAAACCACGTTACATAAGCAGAAATAACAAGCAAAACAAGCCAGATGAATTTCAAGTGGCACTAAATATAACCTCATAAGTAATACCATTCTAGAAGGATGATTTTCTGAATCAGAAAGCCAGTTAGCATTAATGGACGTAACTTCTGTGAGAGATAGCAAAAGGAAAGGAGGTTAAGGGTTGAACACATTTTGTTCTGTTTATTCTCTGAAATCCAATTAACTTTAGTTATTTGAGAAGACAAAGCTTGAAGAACACATCTGAAGAAATGTAAGAGATCGAGACTCCTGAAGGAACAGGAAGAACTCTTGATACAAACATTGCCACACATCCAACAGGGCAAATTCTTTGAATTAGGCATGAAAGAAACAAGAGACCTTCCCAACAGTCTGGAATGGAATTTTTTTTTTGTAATTTCTGATCTTCTCTCTGTGCCTCTGAAGTCATCACCTCCAGCAGCTTGAAATCCACCACCGCTGCCTGTGCCAGATACTTGTATTCATTAGTACGAGTGTATAACAATTGCTGAGGCTCTATTTTGTAGCAGCCTGCTCAACATTGAGGTTAGGGGCTCATTTGTGTTGCACTGTTTGCACAGTCAAGCAGAAAAGTTGAGATGCATAAGTAGGTTTTGCACAAGCAATTTGTTTGTGATTAAAAAAAAAGAAAAAGAAATCCCCAAAAAGATGAAGGAAAAAAACCAAGCTACCGTACTTGAATATAGCTGTGTTAAGAACACCTTTCCCCAAAGTTTCTCAGCTCAGTAACTAGGAAAACTTTTGACAAAGATGTATGCTGGTAAATCTGTCATGATGCTTTTGCAGTTTTGGGGGAAAAATACTCAACCACACTGCAGAACAGGACAGAGAATAGTCGGATAGAATGAGCTGTAACCCTCTAGTCATCAGGTCCATGCACGCTCATCTTTTTACTGTATCTGTTCCTCAGATTTGTCTGCTTTCACAAGAACAAGTACAAAGAAGTTAAAAGAAAATAGCTACATCATACGGAACAGTCATAATTGACCCATGAGGGAAAAGTACACCACAAACTCTAATAAATACATATATATATATACACACATCTGTATCTCCAGCTCTGGGAGACAGATAGAAATCAAAGCACTTCTAGACTATAGTGGAATTAGATGTGTCTGATGTTATACTTCCACATGTATATAAAATAAACCATCTGTATAGAAGCAGTTCATGTGAAAAATAACAATATTAGTTTTTTCCATGTAATTGCTGGGGTAGGGAAGCCTCTTTGTAAATGAAGCCCCTGCAAGAAATGACAGGGATGAAGTGACTTCATTGTTCTGAACATGAGTTTCAAATAATTGCTTGTAAAAGAACTCCCTTATTTTCATCCAAAAGTTCTATACCTCCATCATGCAGTTTTAGTGTAAGAACTGACTTTAACTTCTGTCAGGTCACACTAAGAAGAAATGCTAAGAAACATACGTAAGGAGGTACTAGGTATCAGTAAAATAAACATGGTAGAATAAAACTAATTATAATTTGTGTTGCTGGAGGCATGCGTAGATAAATACCTGAAGGGAAACCACCCAAATTGACAGTTCGTACTCTGCTAAAGTCAGTAGGATTTCAGCATTACTGGCCCATCTACAGTCTCTCACACAGTAAGTTTGAAGGCAATTTTTCTCTTTATAGACCTGTTTTGAAGATGGCAGTCTATCAAGTCACAACATATGGGATCCACCTCACTTATCTTTAAAGGATACATATCAAAGCTAAACTAGTCAACTAGGATTCTTTTAAAATAAGAGAAACAGGCACCTCCAAAGGACTGTTAGTCTTATCTATCACAAACACCAAGCTCAGGATGGAGCATATTGCCCTCTAGATGTGCTTTTTTTTTCTCCATCTATTACTGAAAGAAATCTAGGCAACGAGCTTGAATTAGATGCTTAACCCTAACTGATAAAGTTAGGCGGGAAGAATTCTTCCCAACAAGACAACAGATTAGCATGTTCTCCTTGAGTCACAGACATGTTCAGAAATACAGAGCAGACTTGGCTGAGGAAGGGAATGGAGAATTGGAACCCTATAGCGCTAGACAGAGTGTCAACATTGGCGATAGCTGAAAGGTATGAAATCAGCTCTCCATCTCGTTGCTGCCTATGCAGTTCTCCATTCCCTGTAGTGCTGCTTTTCTCCTCTTTCTCCCTAATCTGGTTGATTTGGGATTAAAATATGAAAGCAACTAGCAGAGAGAAGTTTTATTAAACAGCTGCTGTAGAGGATGGCTTTGAGCTACCTCCTGTTACTTTGAAAGATACCATGCCAATAAATCTAGTACTGAGTAATGGTAACAACACGCTTAGTATTAGTGCTGGTCTTCCCCTGTTTGCTTGTCCTATGAGAAAGATGAATGACTGTCATGCCTCACATAAGAATCATAAATAACCTGGTATCAGAAAACGAATTCAGTGCTTATGGGGCACCAGTGAAAGCACTTGTTGTGAGCATGCCAGTGAGCTCTGGCTTCCTTGTGAAAACCGCTGAGTTTTCTTTTCGTACATCAGTCCTTTTAGTAAAGAGGCCTTTGGAGTTTACGCCCACATCGGTATGAACACTGTGAGAGAAATAGTGCCTGGGTTTAGTTGGAGAGAGGGTTACCATGTTTCCGTAAATTATTTTTTGAGCCTGTGGCTGTAGCAGTGAAAAAAAAAAAAAAATAACAAAAAAATCTCTATTTATTCTGCTTCTATAAAACCAGAGATTGGAGATTTCATAGAAATAGTAGATAGAACTGAAAATCTGTACGGCATTAAAACTAGGAAAGGAAACAGGATTTCTCTAAATGGCCTGGGCCAAGATTATCGATCTAGATAGGGCAACATTCTTTAATGAGGGATTTGTAGGCGCAATAAAATAAACAATATGGGAGGCAACTCACAGCCTTGGTTAGCTGGATGCAGCTGTATTTGTAGAGAATAATTTTGGAACCAAAATGTTTCTCCAATATTCAATGTCAGTTATATTGAGGGACTTATTCACTCTACTTTAAAGAAGGTCATATCCATTTGCGCCCAGCAAACTAAAAGAAGTAATGCCAGCCAGTTAAATGGGTTGCAGTTACTGTCTATAAATGTGTAAACGGTCATATTTGAATATCTTTGTCAATTTTTATTTCAGTTCTGTAAGAAGTACATTTTATGACCATCAAACTAAAACAAAAGCAAACAAGCTTTTGAAAATGCTGACCTGGCCTAGAAGCCTCAGTCTTTATAAAGCAATCTGGACCTTTATTAAGCAAAATTTCAGTTTATTAGCTCAGTTAGGCATATTTAAACATCAGTCCTAACTCCTACGAATATCTAGCATCCTAAATGACTTGAAAATATTGAGAGATCAAATCTCATTATACCCATCAGAAAGGAAATAAAAGCACTCAAAAATGACAAATACCAATTGCTGGAGCATCTAAGAGTATAGAGAGCCAACGTACGTTGTCCTAAAAAACCCAGAAAAAGAGAAAGAGTATTTCTATTTGTCTGGTGATATAACCCGGAATGGACAGGCCATTACTGCAGATTGTGCACCCTACCACAGCACTGTCAGTGTGTCTTGGTTTTGACCAGCTGTGAACATCACATAAGGAGACATCTGTAGTGGAATTAGGAGTGGTGATTTTCTGATGTCTGTATTAAGGTAACAGAAATAACATTCAGCTGCTAGATTCCTGACTCCAGAGCTCCTACAAATTTAAGCCAAGTCCTCCAAAGCGAATAGTTAGTAACATAGATAAATGTTTTGTTTCCACTCCATACCCTAGAGCATCTCTAGTCCCGATTTTACTATGAGAAACCCAGCCTATACTCAGATTCTCTTCTAGCTACCCTAAGTTAAACTGTGCTGAAAATTTACGGGCTTCTTGGAGTCTATGGACAGACCATCCAATCAGACAGCACTTGGAGCCAAATTTTCTGCTGGCTTAACACCATCAGTGCTGGTGGAGTTGTGCCAGCAGAGAATTTGGCCCTTGAACTTGGAGTCAGTTTTCTGAAAACCTGTCCATTTCTAAGCAACCACAGAACGCGCCGCTGAGAGCACACAGAGAAGAAAGTAAATAAGAAGCATTTTTTGAAAATCCATGTGAGTACTTTTGGTCTGCCACCAAAAAATAAATAACACCTTCAGCTTTACACCATCTGCAGCACCTGCAATTGCACAGTCCAGACTCCAAAGGGGCCTACAGGCTTAAACTGGGTTTGCTTTAGGTTTTTAGATCTTACAAACCCTCCATCTCATGTGACGGAAAGGAGGTTTTGTAAGACCTTTTCAAGGTTTAACTATCTCACAGCATATGTACAATTCATTCCACTCACTTGAATCCAAACAATGTCTCTAATATGTTCTGCCTATCTTTTTTGTACCATTTGTTAGTGATCAGGAAAGATTTTTCCACTGTATTCTTTTCCCCTGCTATTCCATTTTTTGCCTGCTGGAAATAATTATAAGTTGTGCAGGACTCAAAAAAGCGGATATTAAATAGACTATATATTATTAAAGATACTGTCATAGGCTTCAGCCCTGAACCAGCAGTCTGACTAATACATATTTGCCTTCCTTTGGCACATAAACATAGTCATTATTACTGACAAAACAAAAAAAGTGGGGAAGAATTGTAGCTATTTAGTAATGATTTAAGGTTTTCATTAATTTCCTTGCAATGTAATAATGTACATGCATCTGTGTAATTGTTTTTCCTATGCATTCTAGTTGAAATGCATCCTACTTCTTAGATTCATGACATTTAAACATTTGTACCCTATATTCTGGGATTAATTTATATTGATTATTTCATGTTATATTATTAATATTAACATGCCACTACACCCCTTTAATTGTCCTTTTCTTTTCATAATAATAGCTACTATGAAAGAATCCAATTTGCTCGAAATTCTGCATAAATTTTTTTGTCCTATGCCAGTCCAAGGATGTTGGGCCAACTCTTCAGGTGTTATAGCATTAGCTGATTTACACCAGCTGAAGGTCTTGTATCTCATTTCAAACTGTGTTTCACTTCAGCTCTCAGGCTTTTGGGATTATTTATCAATTTGGTCACTTCCATTTGTGAAGTAGTGATATTCTTTCTTTTTCCCCTTGTTTGAAGATATGTGTATATATAACCTACCCAGGAAGTTTAATTCTGTAAAGATCTGTGATCTGATGCACAGCGAAAGCATCCTCCTTATTGGCATCATGCCTTATTTGCTGCTAACTGCTTTGTTTTTAGAAATGTTTGCTGATCACTGTTGAATGCAATTCAACAAATGAATTGGATTGGGATTGAATTGCTGAGATCGAATGTTGGTTTACAGCTCAGCTCTATTTTCTACAAAATGCGAAGAAGAGAAGACCCTCTGATGAAGTTCTACTGGAACAGCAGGATTAAACTAAACCAAATTGGGCACAAGCTCTAACTGCTGAGCTGTGGAGTCCAGAGATACTCTTAGATGAAATATCTCTAATAAACCTAATACCACATCAGTTGATGAAAGATCTTGTGTCATGTTCTGAGGGTGACAGATCAGAGTAGTCTGAATTTGTATATAGATAATACAGTGCCTCAGATATTGGTTTCATTTCTGTCTGATCCAGGAAATGGAATTCGCTTCTTAGGCATACAAAGCACAGATAATACCTTCATAGTACTTTGCTTCTAGGTAGTATGTATCCTCAAATGATCTGAAAATTTATCGCACATAGTGGGTTGCACAGCAGTTCTGTAAAGCATAAAGATATGAGTTGATTATCAGACAGGAATAATACTCCAGACATTATAAATATTTCTTTACCTGCTGCATTAGGTTCTGGTCACTGTATCTCAAAGAGCGTTAACGGTTTGAAACAGATGAAGTAAGTGTTGTGGACATAAAGCTCTATATTAACAGAGCATATATCAGACTGTGGCCTCCTAATTTAGAGAGGGAAAAAAGGAAACAGTAACTAATGGTATAAAAGAGTGAAGCTGACTGCCATTTACCACTATTAAACGCTGGAAGACAAAGGTATTTTAATGAAACAGAAGGGCTGAACATTTAAAACATTATATGGATAATTCTTACAATATGCATAGCTTATCTCTGAAACACACTAGCCCAAGTCAGTTAAGGAAAACAGTACAATTTAATTATTAGATTTCTCTATATCTAATGAGAATATTCAGGTTTACTTTTGAGTAGAGAGAAGTAGAAGAATTAGCCTTTTTGTTTCAAACAAGGCTTATACCATTTTTCTGATATTTTCAGGAAGAAATTTGGCTATAGATATGTAATGCCACAACTGACCGCTATGGGAACTCTCAATGATGTGCTTGTTACAGCTTATTACCAGTTACAGGATGAAGTGAACTGTTGATCTGATTTGGTATGGTTATTGTTTTACAAATGGCTGGAGTGAGGTAAGAGTGATACACCTAAGATGACAGAAAAAATCAGTTCCACAAGCGGGAGCAGATCCCAGGAGATTGTCTCTGAGGTCCAATAGCTAAGAAGTCAGCACTAGTCACTCCTCAATTCTGTAAATAAAGGAGCAAAGACTTCTTTAACAGAGAAAAAAAGGCACGTTACTTTTGGAAGAATGAGACGTGTATTATCTGAATACACATAGATTCTCTCAATTTATCATCCTGCTTGTTAGAGTTCATGATAAGATTCAGAATGCTGAAGTAAACATGGTAATTGTAATGGTTTTGCAGACAAAGCTGGGCTGGAAGTGGTTCAGGCTCATTCAGTAAAACAAGCTGTTAAAACCACATGTGGTTCTTGCACTGGCTACTGAGAGGTGCCTTCTGCAACCTCGGCACCTGCTGTTGCTGCTTCCTGTCCTGGGAAATAAACTGCCAGAGCTTGTCTGGTGACTCCACCTCCTCCTTGCTTCTTCGCCTGACCCCTAAAACTTCTTCGCCCACCTCCATGATGAACAGAAAGAGGGCAGTCATGTTAGCTTCTTGCCCCAGTCTCCACTCCCAGCTTTCCAAGGCCTCTAAAGTTACTCCCTGATGCAAGTCAATCTCTAAATCTATAAATTGAGAAGCAAATAATATCAGTTTCTTTTTAAATGTGTAGAATTTCAGAAATGTTAGCAAATACTAATTTTCTAAAACACCAGCTAATACCCCTTCTGATTTCTCTTGCGTGTTCACACACTGGTAACTAGCCACAAAATAATTAACAACTTGATCTTCTGCCCAGGGTCAGCAGAGATTCAGATCAAATCCATGATTTCTAGATACCACTGGTTTCTAAAGTTACAAAAGTTTCTGCCAAGAAATAATGAGAGAAGAAACACATAGAGATACAACACAAATGAATTTTCTATTTAAAATGCATTCAGGAAACATTTAACTCATCTCAGATCTTTAGGGATATTAGAAGAGTCACCGGGGTACTTTACCAGCTTCATGTCACCTCCAGTACCATCAGCAGCCCTCCCCAAATCTAAAGCATCTGCTTTCATTTCTGATCAACAGCAGGAAGGAATGCATTGCCCATGAATAGCCAAATTTGACTTGAACAAAAACTTCATTATCAGCCTCATGCCATATCATTCAAATTATATTCTGCCTTTGTACTGCTGAGGTCACTGTTAGGGGTTCAGGCAAGAGTGAAAGCTGGATGAAACTCCAAGGCATCAAGTGCAGACTAGTGAGAAGTTAAAGTAGGATGTTAAATAATTTTTTATTTCAACAGAGGGATGAACAGAATGAGTTCTTAAACATTCAAAAAATTATCATTAACCATTATCATTAAATTATCATCAAAATTATCATTAATGGCTTTCATTGTCCAAAGGCTACTCGTATCTTGGTTCTAGTCTCTGAGAAAGCAAGTAGACCTATATTTCTAAGCACTGCTCTGTGCATATATGAAAATCTACTTTGTTTTGACCATGTTAATGCAAACCCCTATTATTTTTAATTATCACCACTAAAACTTGTGTTTAAATAAGCAATCCAATGTCTATATGGAAATTCACTGCATATCTGTTTGATCTGAAGACAAACCGATGTGTTCAATCTAATGAAAGCAAATCTGTGGTATTACTGTTCACAGTCCATTTTCACAAAGCTTCACAAAGTAATTTGAGTAGTTATTGAGTTTCAGTGTCTGGTACATACTCTTTTCCCAGATGTATGGAAAGATATGTGCTATCTGCATCTTCCATATGGATAGATTACAAAAGGACTTTGGACAATATGATACAAAGAACACACTCCTCTTACCAGTGGGCTGAAATATCTCATCCATATGTACAGTTCATGTAAAGCCAAACTAAGGTTGATGTGAAGAGCCTTATACTTTCATTGCCAGTTCTGTACCTGACTTCAGACAAAGTCTTCAGCCTCTGAAAGACTGGCAGGTGTTTATTTTTCTTAGATCAGTATTCATTCAATGCAGATACCTCCATGAGCATACACTCTCTTACCCATCCTTCGAGTTTTTTATATACATTGAGAAGACTCAAAAAAGCAAAATATGCCAATATAACTTCATTTAGTTTGCTTCTAAAATGATTTTAGTCATCAGAGTGTAGGCTGCTGTTTACACTAGATGACTGTCCCCTGGGTAAAGAGCTACCTGAAGGAAGGGAGCTTTGGGGAGAACTGCTTTTCCCGTGTGAATTCAGATTTTGCGTGTGAATTCCCAACTCCCAAGCTTCACAACTCATACACCATTGAAAGGGAGAAGAAAAAATACAATTAGAATATGAAGTATGTTTCAGTGTAAGAGCTGAACAGCAAAGTGGAGACATCTTGTTGTTAACCTTGTGCTTTTGTAGCAGCTTCCTCATGGCGCTGGGGCTCTTTGTGGCCAAGTGTGTTTAGTGTCAGCTCTGCCGATGTCTTCACAGTAAAGCAAGAGGCACTAGTAAATACAGGTGCAGCTCAGTGACATACCAACAGAAACACCATCGCTACCAGCTTGTTCAGTTTCACTGTAACATTTACCACTCTCTTTTTTCTATTTTTTGTTTCATGTTCCGACTATTTCTAGCTCCTACAGTAGCCCATAGAGGTCCTGTGGAGGCCCTCAAGAAGCACTGCCCCATGGTGGAGACTGGAACAGCTACCAGCATGACTTAAGATGGAAGCCCACTAGGATCAAGGATCCACTCTGATAACCTTTCCCTGAGTATTTGCCACTGGGCACTGCTGGAGCAAGAAGCTGGAATGCACAGTCCCGTGGTCTCCCCCAGAATGGATGCTATTTCTTTATTTAGTATTAAACCTGCTATTTGCCCAGACACGTGGAAGGACAAGCACTAGGCTCAAAGCTTCTCACAGAATCTGGGAGCTTATCACACAGTCTTCATGCCCAGCCCCATATAAATAATCCTAACAACATTACCATTAGTATTGGCGTTAAGGAAGAGATAGTTACACGTATCTAAAAACTGAGGGAAGCTAGGTATCCATTCATCCATGCTCCACCTAATAATGCCAAGCACCTGTCTGTTGCTCAAGTATGTGTAATATACATGGTGACATCAGCATTAGAGACACAAGGGAGCATTACTGATGCCCCCGTAACTGATTTTTTTTAAAGAAATCAAGCCTTTAAATAACGATATTGAACTGTTCTTACTTAGTCACATCTGTAAGGTTTTACTCATGCATTGCTTAGTATTAACATGCAGTGTTTATCTCTGAGTACCAAACTCCTTTCTGTCCAAAAAATGATATTGAAAATGCATAAAAGCAACATACTGTGAATAAACAGCTTATCTTGGGGGAGAAAGATAAAATTCACAATACTAAAAATGGGGGAAACCTTCTTCACTGTTGAATTTACCATTTATAGATTAATCTGTCCATTGTGCTCCTATGAAAAGCTTTTCTGGCATTCCACTCAGAAAAACAAAATCTACATTTAAATGAATGTAAGAGTGTACTACAGCAGGAGCCTGTCAGACTGTTTTATACCTCATTGCTATAATGTAATGTTATTGATGCAACCTAGATTATGTTTGAGAAATGAGATCGTGCAAATTCTCTCTCATACATCAACTAATGTGGCACAAAATATTAGACTACAACATTATGTAGTTCTGAAACTATTATATGACCTCAAAGTTCCCTAAAAGGCTTCAAATTGGCATAGACTAAGAATTTGCTAAGGGTATGTTTTCAAAGGGAATAGCTGTTGCTTGTTTATGGCTTAAACATTATACTATGCCAGTAATAAAACACCAGTGATGCATGCAAATGGAAAATCGTGCTGCTTTTTGTGGTAAAAAGGTTAATTCCTTTGGAAGAAACCAAGTCCCTGGGTAAAAAGCATATCTCAGCCACCTGACTAACACACAGACATTTCAGTACAGTTTTATTGTATACAAGGGCTAGGAAAATCTAATAATACCCTGCTTTTTTTCCCTAAGATTCAGCAGGTAAAAGCTCTGATTGAATTTCATCTTGATTTCATTAAATATTCATAAAGGCCAATTAGAAGGGCAGCTAAGTAGGCCACAAGGCCCCCTTCCATCATTCTGTCAAAGGCAGTCCATCAGACAGTCCTGTTTGCATTAGGGCCTGGTAGTCAATATCTTCATTCAATCTTTATGTAGTATCCCTCTAAATCACTGCTCCATCCCACTTTACGGCTTTTATGGACAGACAAGGGGGGGAAAAAATCTAATAATTCTGAAGGCAAGATGCTTACTCGGTAGAAAGCAAAATGCAAATGAGAAAAAACATCCTCAATCAAATGTTGGAATGAAAATCTTTTCTTTAATGAGCAATGACATTGGTAGAGCACTGATTACATTGAAGAAAAACTGTTTAAAATTCATAATCAATCAAGCAAGTTTATTTTAACCTTTCATGACTAAACCGCTGGGTTACAGTTTAATTTATTGATGGTGCTTATCTCTCCCTCCAACCACTAATTTTAAAATTACAACCCATATAGAATATGCTGAGTTGAGTCACGAAAATATATACTGATGTTTATATTCAAAGAAACCTATTAGCTCTGCCTGTTTCCCTTTAAAGATTCACTGGCCTTTCTATACATGCCATGTTATATGTATTTGCAGTTTATGCAGCTGAAATGCATTAACTCCACTGGTGCCTTGCTGGACTGAAGTATTAAGGCCGTTTTCAGTTCCAGGTCTGTTTGTCAGACAGAACTGAGCAAATATTCTTTTCTGTAGACAAGCGTAAGGTAGTTCTTCATCATGCCACTACCTACCCACACGCAGCAATGGGGCTCAAAGGGCACGGCCTTTCTTGAAACTTTATTGCCACGCAATATGAAAATGTTACAGACAGGCTTTTTCTGTGAGTTTTTTAAGTTTGTCTATATCAGATGTCAGAAAAAGAAAAAAAAGTACTTCCTGGACTGTTGACTGGCTTTCCAGAAGGACTTAAGGAATGCTGTGGTTTATAGTAAGGTAAGAGGATTGGTTTATATCTTGGTTGAATCAGTTGCCTTTACTTGAATTGCTGTTACATACAACACCAAAATGTCTTCCCAATATGTTTTAAAAGACTTTCAAGCTCTCTCTTCCATTTCCTGAACGTAACGATATAGCTTTTCAACCTAACACAATATATGGAAATGTAAGTTTCTTCACTATGAGTTTAAAAGGATATTACTGTAAATTCCAGAGACCTAAAGGGAACAAACCCCTCCAATTTCCAAAGGCTGTGCTCTTGTTAGATAAACTGTATCTGTTCATTTCATCACCATCCCTTGTAGTAGGTTGAGTCTTTGGTACAGCAAACTCTGTAGGTACTTTACTGTATAGTAAGCATGTGTTTCCTTCCTAAAGTATTACTCGTGTTCAGTTAAACAAGCCTCATCTAATCCTTAATTAGTATTTTCCTTTCCTTTTTTTTTTTTTTTTAAGGATTTAATTACTAACTACCTACCTACTTCTTTTAAAGACAAAGAAATTGAAGGAGAAATCGCACTGTGAGTCTTTAGCAAGTATGGGAGACAATCGTATGCCTTTTTTATACAGCTTCACCTGAGGATACTTCAGGATCTAAAAGGGGTTGTCATGAAAATAAATATATTTTTGAATAGTCCTCTTTTATTTTCTTAGCAACTTATTAGATTATTAAAATAGACTTTCAGTATGCCTTATGTTACAAAATTGTCATAAGATTTAGTTAACTCAATTTTGAACAGAGACTGGAACAGTCATTTCTACACAGCTATCTGTCCTTTTCAGTACACATACAGCTCCATTACAGTAGTATGTGGATCCCTGGGCAATTACAGTTTCACAGTCATTTCAGTGGCTGAAAAATGCTGTCATCCCATTTAACATGCGCTGTAAACCACTGAGAGACAAAGATTGTCTTTTTGGTCCATGTTTGCACTGCACCTACTCCTGCTTGCTTAGGTCAGGCATGAAGCATGAGCAAAACAGTCAGTGCTGCCTGTAGGATGAAGCAAAACATGACTTCCAGTTGCTGCAGGAAGGGCCAGCGGGTGCTCTCCGCAATGAACCCCAGATCTCTCCTCCAGGCACGTCTCTCTGTGCAAGGCCCAGCAGTGTCTCCCTGATCCAGGTGCACAACCTGGCCATGTCTGGGCAAGGGCTGGAGCACACTCCCCTCTATTCCACCCGCATCTCCCGGTACTCCTACGGCCATTACTGTGGCTGGCTGCCTTAACAAAACCTCTTGTCTTGTAAGCAAATCACACCAAAAGGCTGCAACAGCTGCAGCATTTCAGACAAAGGGAAGATGGGTTTTTTTTATTTTATTTGGTCTGCACAGTTTGATAGGCCCTCCATAGGCCACTAGAATGACAGGAGTATTTAAAACATTTGAGTGTCATTTTACCTGAGTACACATTTTCTACCTGTTTTCTGTTCCCTTTCCTAAATCTTTGTCCAGTTTCAGTATCAGTAAACTTGAAAAACAGCAAGAATAAACCACACAGAAGCTACCTTAAGCAGACTTCTTTGAGATAAACTACTCTATTGTTCATTCCCAACCATAAACCGCTGGCATTAACCATAAACCATCCTAATCACCATTGGAACTACACTTCTGTTGCTTTCTTAAGCTGTGAACAGAGAAAATCCCTGACCTGTAAAAAAAAACCCACGAATGTCAAATGGCTCAGTTTGCAGCTTGTGTTCAAATGATTATTTAAAGACTTCGTCCTGAAAAATTTAGAGCTTAAGTAAATTATTTCTTTCTCCCCTTCCCTGTTACGGAAAACTATGTCAAATATTCACTTCCCAGTTGTATTTGCCGCAATAGCAGCCAAAAAATCCCCAACAGGACATTGGGAAGCAGCAGAAAAGCTGTTGCATACAAGGCAGAATGATCTTGCTGCTACGCACCCCCTTGTGAACATACATGTTTTGAGCACTGTGCTTGGTCTCTGCATCCTAAGAAGGACATAGCAGAATGGGAGAAGGTACAGAGAAGTTTTACAAACGACTAAGATGACGGAGAAGCTGTCTAATGAGGTGATTCTGAAAATGCTGGGACTTTTCCACTTGGAGAGGAGAAGGCTGTGAGATGTGATCTAGGCTTACAAAATCCTGGAGGTAGTGGGTGAGATGAATTCAGAAAGCAGAGCTGTTACTCACCAAATCTCACAATTAAAGGCAGGTGCCATCATTCTTACTGAAACTAGTGGAGCACAGGGTTAAGACAGATAAAAGTATTTTTTTTAAACAGCAGGCACTGAAATTTTGGAATTTGTGGCCATAGGAGGCCGTGGAGGCAGATAGTATTGGCAAGTTCAAATAGAGATGAGATGATTCAGGGCCAGCAGGTCCATAAACAGATCCTGAAGGGAATAGGCAGGGATGTATCTTCTAATATCTCTAATCCAGTACTCGTGGCTGCCGAGGGCTTCAGAAAGGAAGGGACTGCAGGCAGTGGCCAGGCTCATCCGCTTTCTTCATACAGCATCACTTGCTGCCACTGTGGGAGACATTACACTGAGTTTGGCAGGCCACCGTCTGACTCAGGAGGGCATTTCTGATGGATTTATATTGCCCTGCAAAAGGGAACTTGCTTTGAAAGATGTGCAGATAGCACCTTTACACAGCAGGTTTAAAAAAACCCAACCAAACAGAAAGCTGAGCAAAAAAAAGTAATATGACATGTTTCTAGGGGTTACAAAGAAAGTATATTGGAGCCTATTAAGGTGCAAAAGACTCTGAAATGTCAGGGACCAGTGGTGAGAGGAACAGAAACCAGAAACATAGTGGGGAAATGGTTTTCATAGGGCTGAAAGGGTGGTAGATACCCAACTGCAGATGGAAGAGCATGAATCATTTGGGGCCTTAGTTCCGCTTGTCTGTTAAATGAGGTTTATGCTATTTATCCTGACAGAAAACACAGAAGCTTAATTTGTTATGTTTCAAAGAATTTTGTAGAAGCTGAAATGCAAATTGCTGTGAGATGGATCCAAAATGTGCATAACTCAATAGGGCAATTTTCAATAATTTCTAAGAGTTTGGTTGATGCCCTGTAAAAGCCAGCTTTTACTACTGAACACCAGCTTTAACAGCAAACCACTGAATAATAACATGTTTTGTAAACCATGCTCTTATCATCTTCTGAAGGTAAACAGGGGCGGATGAACATTTAAGTTCCTAACAGCTATAGCCTAACTGAAATTGGAAGTCATTTCCCCTTTCAGAGCACGTTCTGTTATAGTCACAATCGTACTTCATCAAGAAAAGCAAAAGGTGGCTTCTTTTTTTGATACAGAAAAGCTTCTTAGTCCCATACAGATGAAATCTGTTCAGGAGCAGGCCTTAATGATTTTGGTAGCTTTTAGATAGGGTTGCTGATGTAAATGTCAAGAAGAATACGAATAATCTGGGATTTTTTCCTTCTTTTTAGGAACACATTTTTTTGTCCATATTTCTGTGGTTTTTCACATTTTTTGTTCCAGATACACACAATTACTTCCATTAGGCAGCCTAGATACACCAAGCGAGAAATAGGAATGTTTCACTTTATCCTCCAACAGCAAATATAATCATGTTCCCTTGCTGATTTGTGTTTGGAAATTAACATTCTAATCCAATAGTTTAATTTTATTATACCCTTCAGTCTAACGGACCAGGCAGAGAATGTGTAATCACAAACAAAGGGCCAAATCCTGCTTGCCATACTAATGGGAGTAGTCCTACTGATTATAATGGGACTACATGCAAGCCTTACCCTTAACTAATGTGAAATAACATAAACCTCCTCAGACTCTACTGCAGGGTTTTCTTGGAGGTTTCCTAAGGCGTATCATTGAGTTTTTCAAACGCAGTCTGATGTAGTGGTTAAACTGAAACTGAAGTGAAAAAGCTCTTCTTCATTGGAGAGCACAGACATTATGATATTTAGCTTATGCTGAGATAAAAAGGATCAAATGCTTCTAGCTATTTGGAAGCTAGTGTTTATATATACCTACTTGAAGTGTTTAAATATAATGTATTTTAGCAACCTTTGACAAAAGAAACCATGTGATCCATCAGGTCTAAACCCACAAATTTTGCCACTTTTTGCTTTTAACGGGATTATTTGTAAATCAGAGTGATGCTGGGAGGAATCATCTGTTCCTTCATTAGTTCTTTTTGCTTACACCTCGCCTCTGAAGTGGTGCTCAGGCCACACCAACCTTTGGTGTGCATCCTTAGCAGGTCATAAAAGCATCAGCAAAATAAGTACTGGGGGAAATCACACAGTTTTCTTTTCGGCTTCCAAACTCACATTTGCCTAATATTCTCAAACCCTCTTGGTTGAGGTTTTAAGGAAAAGGAAGTCTGAGTTTTCAAGTGTAGATGAGACTTATAAAAGAAATCAGGAAGGAGATTTGCAGACAGAGAGGTGTCAAATAGTTGCAATATGGGGCAAAGAAAGAGATAAAGAGTGAAAAATAAATCCTAAAAAAACCACAGTGCAGCTACATTACCTAAGCAGCATACATATAACCAATGCCAGGCTATTAATAACTTACTTTAAAATGATACAATTGATTTTTTTTCACCCCTCACTTTCTTTATAACCAAGATGGAAATATTTGGAAAACAATTCATGACAGGAAAGAAACAAAAAGGGAGAGGGGAAATTTGCCTGCTTGCTTTTTTTTGGCTTGGTGGTGGTTTTTTTTTGCTATGCTTTTTTCCCCTCCTGAAACAATCACTTCTCAGTTCTGTTTCAGGACCTAGCTAGCTCTGCATAAAAATAAACCTTTTCAGTCCTTTAACATCATAAGGCTGCCCAGGGAAGTGGTTGAGGCACCATCCCTGGAGGTATTTAAAAGATGGGTAGACATAGTGCTTACAGATATGGTTTAGTGATGGTTCCTGTGAGAGTTAGGTTGATGGTTAGACTAGATGATCTGAATGGTCCCTTCTAACCAGGCAATTCTATGATTCTATAATGTGTATTTCTGTCAGTGGAGCAATCTCTTTATCCAGTTCTCTGATTTAATATACTACAAACCAAATACAGCTTTAGAGCAATCATACGTATGCATTATCAGGTCATATGTGCACATGTTGCTTTTCATTTCTGACTAGATGTTATTTACACATAACATCTTTCCTTGAACTCATAAAAATGTCTAACTGACTGTGTTTCTGATATGCAAGAGTCAGTCAATATAAAAGATGCAGGATAAATTGATGACCAAAACTTGACTTTTCCAAGCCATCATCGTCAGTGCAATAAAAATGATTCAAATGCTTAGCATGAGTCATACTGGCAATTTGATGGGATCATTGTTTCCCAAAAAGGAAGTCCATGCAGAAGCCTCTGTGCTATTCACTACAGCCATCTGCTTTTATAATAATAAAGCAATACAAACTTACCAAGTATGATGGCTTATCAGAAATCAAGCCTTACCCAAACAATACCACTCCTCAAACATCCGTGCTCTTCAAGTCTTCCTAAGAAAGCTTGAGGACACGTACAGCCTTAGAGCATACCTCTCAAAGGGGAGGGGGGGAAATCCAGCGTACTTCAGATGACAGAAGTCTTTTCCAAAGTCAGAGTTCTTTTCCAGGAAATATTCTGCCAGCAGCCCCCTCTCTTTTACACTGCTTTAGATCCACTCATCCCCAGATTAGGTTAATGAGGACACGCCCTTTTTTAATTGAAATGGTGCAGTTTATTTAGGAATGAAGTTACCCTAAGCAACCTGTATAGCTAACGAGGAGAAGCAGACACGTCCAGAAAGCACTTGATCTAACCTAAGATCAAATTCACTCTGGAAGTGCCTCTTTCCTCACTGATTAGTGAGAAAGCCCCAGATTAAGCTCCCAGCTTGGAGCAAGTCTCAGCAAAATGCTAAAAAAGGGTCAGTTGGGGCTGTAGATATAGAATCATAGAATGTATTGGGTTGGAAGGGACCGTTCAAGGGTATCTCATCCAACCCCCCTGCAGCAAGCGGGGACATCTTTAACTAGATCAGATTGCTCAAAGCCTCATCAAGCTGGCCTTAACTGTCTCCAGGGATGGGGCCTCCACCACCTCTCTGGGTAACCTGATATTTACAGAGGTAAACCAACACCTTAATCCAAACCAGAAAGCTGTACGCTCTGTAAAGAAAGCCAAAGAATATGCAAAGGACTTCAGATCATCAACGAAGACGCAGGACAAAGCCAACCTAAACTCACCTCCCTGTTTCCATTCTTAAGTGGTAACAACACAGGAAGGTCTCCCATTTAGCCGTTTCTATCTACATCTGTTCACCTATGAATGGCAAACTGGGAAAAGTATTATGAGATGCAATTGACCTCTGTGTAGGGTTGGTGATGTGGACAAGACAAGCCTGCATCCAGGATTCCACCATGGTGTTCCTCATCAACCAGCCACTTATATTAAGAAAATTGTGCTTGTAGCATATACCAGCTGTTCAAATATATAACAACACAGTGTCAATTCTGTTCAGAAGACAATACACAAAATTGGTCATCACTTCTCCAATTCTCAAACTGAGATACTGAGATTAATGACATTTTTCCTCAGAAGTGATCTGTTGCACCCCAAAATGCATATATTAAAAAAAAAAAAAAAAAAAAACGAGAGAAAGTTTTCAAGTTTCTCACCTTCCCTGTCTTTCTGGGTAACAAGATACAGTGCAACAAACTTCTTTTTGACTTTTGCCTAGGACAAGCCAGAATTCTAAATGCCGTAGAGGTTACCCTACAGCTTTTTCCCCACATGTATGTCATTCTCCCAAGAGCTCACATGGAGCATTTTCTCAACATAGAAGCTTTGAAGCTGAAATACAAACTAAAGGAGACCAAGAACCATCAGGACTGAAGCATCCAAATCCTAAAACAGGATTTGGGAAGCTACTGAGAATGATAAAAACTCAATGAATCCTTCTCTCTTTTAATACCCAGAGGAAAGGAGGAAAGTACAAACTGACTTCAGCTTCAAGCAAAACCAAACACCTAAAGAAGGAATATATGAAGTGCAAAGTGAATGCTTGAAAAGGTGGTTTGAAAAACAAGCAGGATTTTATAGAGTCATGATAAAGACTGGGCCAAAAAAGACACCAAACAGGAACAAATGTGCCTGAGACTTCACCAGCTGCTGCAAGAGAAGAACCGGCAGATCCACAGTAGCAGAGAGAACAAGAAATGAATGCAGGCGCAGGAGACGAGAGCCTGGCAGCCGATAGACAAAATGGAAAGTCAGGGGATGAAGAAAGGATAGAGACATCCAAGGCCTCTGAGCCTGAGCCAAGGAGGTTCAAGCTTCAAGTAATTTCCTACAGAGGAAGGTATAGGGATAGTGTTCTTCCAGCTTGGGTCGGAACATCGAACAACTCTGCAGGGGAAAAAGTGGCACAAAATATCTTTTTATGGCTCTGATTTTGTACTCTTCTACCCTCCTCTGGTGATTTGTATGGACAAGCAGTCTCCTTGCATGACACCAGAAAACAGTCAAAACAGCTTTATCTGAGCACATTTAAAAGCAATTTGGGAGATCAAGAGGCAGACAAAAATCACAGATGGAAAATGGAGGTGCCACAGAACTGTAATAATGGTAAATAACAGCTATAGCAAATTCAGAGAATATTTTGATTAGTCTTTGCCAGAGGTAGAGGTAATGTTGAGTGACCAGCAACGGATTGATTTTTCTCTGTAAGCTAATGCTGTTCAGTGTCTGAATTGTAGTTATTATGCTACTATTATCTGAGAGCGAAAATTCTACTCAAGGATTCCCTTCCTCATGAACAGAACATGAAATTCAGGAGTCAGAACTCAGCAAAGAGTGGATATAAATATAAATATAAATGGTTAATATGTGTTGGTGAGAAAGGCATACATTCTCCTCCAACTGGAGCTGCTCACACTTCCAGTAACTAATATCTAATTCAGAAAGTCTGAATTTCAGCCATCATATAAAGCAAGGACTCACGGTTAGCTACAATGTGGTGTACCAAGGCAAGTATGCCAAATTTCTATTATCATGGTGAGATTCCATGTCTACGTTAAGCCAAGTTGCTTGACAGCTATGAAAAAGACAGCTTCATCCGCTTTTATCAGAGCACTGATGTTTTCAAGAAATAATAGGATATATCGTGCTATCATTTCTCACGTGAAGCTCCTGTTGAGGTCAACAGGAATTTGGCGTAAAAATGTGAAATCAGTACTTGGCCCATAATGTTTAGTGCCACATTACAGGCTATTGGGAAAGGATCCAATGTTAAGCATCAGTTCTCATTAATTACACTGCAGATTCCATTTGAAAAGACTTTCTATCATTTATAGTGCAAATTAAATACTGAGAGCCAGATCCTCAGCTGATGCAAATCAGAATACCCATGATGAAGTCAAAGAAATAAGGTCAATAAAGATCAGTCAATGAACTCAATACAGCTAAGTAAAATTACACCGCAGAGAATCTGGCCCAATGAATAATTCTTTTGTCTAGTCAACATTGCAGATTTTTTATCTGCAGTGACTGATCTTTGCTGCATATTCTCTGCTCCTTCACATGTAGAAGGTCAAAAGATGAAACTGGTGGAAACTCTGCGTGAACAATATGCAACAGAAAGCTGCAGCATGAATAAATTCAGTTGTGGACTGTAATACAGCATTTTGCCCTCGTATAATAATGTCTTTTCTGAATTTAGTGAAGGTTTGGATTTTTTGTGGTGGAGCAATGTTATGATTTACTGTCTTACAAGCTTTTACTTACAGTTCAGAATAGAGGGGATGCTCACTTTCGTAACTTGCCTAGCTACTGTGCTGATTTTTATAGTTCTCTGTATTATGTGCAAAAAGAAATAGTTTGAATGTTTATTTTGAGATGAAGCCACTGCTAAGTATGTAGTTTTTCTCTTCTTGTTTGAACCTGAATTACCCAATGTAGAGCCCTGGCTGATATTTCTGGATCCACATTCCTAAGAAAATACATTTGAACTACCTTATAGCTTATGAGATTTTAACGTAAGTACTTCTGGAGGTCAAAAGCCTCTACATAGGCACTCAGTCAACCAGATATAAACATTTGGACAGTAGTTTTAATTAAGTCATAGAACTCATTTTCCCAAGCCACAAATACTATTATTTTTAACAATAATAATCACGGTACCATAATGTCCTAACAAGAAGTTAGGACTCTACTATGCTAAGCACTGCACAAATGTAAACTAAGGCCGTAGTCCGCTCCCAGAAAAAAAAACCCAAACAAAATCAAACACAACAGCAAAAACCAGTAAGTCCAGTCATGACCTCTACGTCCTGAGAGCAAGGTGTAGCCCTCCATCCAAGCAGGATGGAGCAGCAAAAGACGTAGTCAGTACAAACACAGTTTGTAACACTGAACGATAGGGAGTCATCTTCCCTCTGTGTATAATTTGGGCTATATTGTTTGCAGAAAGTCATTTCAGCCTTGGTATTTATTTGGTAAAACTGAAGGACAGAGAGGAATCTGGCACATCTTAGACCATGCAGCATTCTGACAGGTCCAGCAAAGCACTAAATGAAACCCACATAAAAAACAACTCTATTACCCTCCTCACTATTTGTAATATAATTTCAACTTGTGTTTGAAGGCCATCAAAATATGAAATTATTTTTAATATGGAAACTGCATGACAACATTTCAATTAAAAAGCTTTTAGGAAAGGTTGTGGAGAGCATCTATAATATATTTCAAAAGGTCATAGAAAGAAGGAGGGTACAATATAGGTCACATCACAATTATGGTAAATTGGGTAAAAGACAGTTTTCTGAGACTGAATAAAAGTGATTGAGAGAGTCACAATATGACAGGTATTAATAACTACTACCGATCATAATGTCTGATACAGTAACTTTTATCTAAAAGGATCCCAAAGCGCTTTGTAAAACTCCACATGGAGTAATTTCTTTTATCACGAATGCTTTTCCATATTTCTGAGAAAGCAGTGCACTGATGAACTCTACATAGTAGCACGGCATGAAATTTTTCAGAATCCCAGAAAGCGAAAAATACTATTTCTGTTTGAAATTTGGGTAGGAAAAAGGTGCATTTGTGGCTAAGTTCTTGCTAGCATAGTACATTTTCAATACCAAATATCCTGAAGTGCCGACATACCTCTTCCCAAAGCCAAGAACATCTGTCACTGCTGTGCACTTTGTACCAGCTTCCTTAGAATAAGTTCAGAAGAGAAGCATTAGTTACTGAATCACCAGGAATATGTCCTTCAAAATCCATGTCCTGTACTGGGGTTTCCTATCGAAGTACTACCTCAGATCAAGATAAACTGATTTATCAGACATGAAAAGATTCCAGCCCCGGTGACACAGCAAATCACACACTCCCTACAGTATTTCACAGTGAGTCAGTAAACAAGCAAAAACCCTCTTGAAATCTTCCCAATACCTGAAAGTCTGAGGAATATGACTTGCATTAAAAAACATTACGTGTTTAAAATGAAAACAAAAATAAACAAGGAAACAGAGAGACTGCTGAAGAGAAATCCTCAAGGGCCTGGCTCTCATGAGCTTGCCAATATTAAGCAAAAATGTATCCTAAAAGTATGTAAGAGGATCTAAACAAAGCCCCATCACCAAGTATAAAATACCTCCACTTGGTTCATACTGCCTTCTCCCTACCTGTCTGTCTTGACCACTGTGTTCATTTAAAAAAAAAATAAAACTAAAAAAATCCAATGAAACAGCAATGCAAAAATGTTCATCTTTTCCTATGACCTTTCCTGTGCCTTTCCTATGCCCTATGTCCTTTTTTCATAGGGCTGGGAGGAAGAAAGCCTGGTGTCAGAAGGATGCAAAATTATAGGAGAAGAGCTTCCTTCCACCAAAACTGTCTCTTATGTCTTGGGAGAAGTTTTACTTCTGCAATAAAGGATTTTTTCTGGGGATCATGTTTTTTTTCCCATGCCTGTGAGGGCTAAAAGAGTAATTATGTTGCAAGAGTTCACTCAAAGAAAATGATTTATTTGCTAAGAAAAGCATATAGAACTTAATTTGTTATTCCTAAAATCTCCCCTTTTCCAGGTTGTACAACTGAAAATGTGCTGCTTTTTTCTAGGTTTTTTCATAATTTTGATGACGGCAAGACAAATACCCACTTAGTTTTTCAAAGCCAGAATAGTTCAAGGTCTTTAAAAATCAGTGGAACTCTTTTTATTGAATTCAGTGTCTCAAATGAGGCCTCAATTGTCCAAAATATGAAACCCCTCCATATTTACATGTACTCCTCTAGGTCACATCTCTCCCTCGCCTTTAATTTCTCCTCTGTAAGCTCCTGACTTCAAAACCTGGTTGATGCGTTTTAACAGGCTGTGTAGGTAAGACAACATTGCAGTACTACAGATCCTATGAATAATCATTCGTGCCGTTTCTATTATTTCCTAGAAATCATCTAAGATCTGCACATGGGGATTTCCTCCCTCCCCAGCCCCCCCCCACGCGCATGTGCGTGTGCGCGCACACCCGCAAGCACTCACACATACACAAAGGGTTATTTTATGCTGACATTCAGCTGCCAGCTCATTTTATCCTGGTCTTTATAAAATAATATCCTAAGTAGCCTATTAGCTTTAAGGTCAAAATCTTTGTCTATTTTCTAAATCTGTTCTCTCCTCTCCCC
>VXBO01002238.1:521676-740291 GCA_013400135.1 Rhinoptilus africanus | reverse complement strand
CCCCCCCCAACACTTCCTTTCCTTTCATTACCCTTTCCTATCAATTATCTCATCCCTGCCTGCTGCCCATCTGAGCAAGCCAGCAGGACCCCCTCAGTGCCCGCCAGATTGTCTCATTCAGCTAGCTCTCAGGTTGCTGCTGATTGCCGTCTTTATTCATTACCAAAACACTTGCTACATGGTGCTTGGGCCCTGGCAACCAAACTCTAAATCCTGCCAGCGAGAACGTAATTACTAGTACACCACAAACAGAGAATGGAGTCTGCTGTGAGTTGTTAGAAGCAGCCGTGAGATAGACCCGGGCTATTTTCATGTAACTGGAGCTGACTACTTGTTTGTCAGCTGGTATGTACTAATGATTGGCCTTATTCGTTTTTTATAACAAGCTTTATCCGAGGCAAAATATATCTCTAAATAAACTCGCAGAACTGTCAAGGATAGCAATTTACAGGTATGGAATACGGTATAAGAGGAGCTTTACATGAGCTTTCATCTACAGATTTATGAGCGTCTGGAGTCATTGGCACTACTTGAATGTAGAAGGTATTCCGAGAGCCTTCTCTGATCCATGGGAGGCTGTGTATAAGGGCAGAGTTCATTTTCCTTAACCGTTTGTTGAATCAAAACAGTTACTAAACACTAGCAAGACAGCCCAAAGTTCCCAAGTAATAATTTTGCCTTCCTGAAGGACCTGAACACTACTTTCAAATGGCACAGATTATCCTTTTCTCTGCTTGTATGCAAATTGCAAAAGTCCTCTGTTCTCATATGACCCTGTATTTACTGCCCTTCCGTTTAAAAACCTGCTTTAAAATTTTACTCTTTCACTGAGGAAGTAAAGCTGACCAATTTTGTTATTTCTAAAAAAACACTTATTAGGGGAAGATCGTTCTGACATCAGCTGAAAAGTTCTGTGCGGTTTTTGCACCTGGTCTTCAAATCCTTAATCTTTAAACTGCTCACAAATGAGGGAAATGCCTTAATGCTGAGCATTCTCTAGCAGCTTTGAAAGTTAAATTCAAGCAGCATTTATCTCCCCATCAATGGGAAGGATTTATCTTATTACCTATCACTGCCATTGACAAGAAATGGTCCTGTAAATCTCTGACATATAAAGGGAAGCAGACCCATCTAAAACTTTTCAAATAAAAAAAATCACCTTTGAACCAAGCAATACCAAACTGTATGCCAACAGTTATCGTGAAAATACTGTATATCAAAAGGAAAGTAATTGATACACTGAAAGAAATCCAAACAGATCATGAGGGGTGGGTTTTTTTTTAAAAAAAAGGAAAAATCTTTCATACCACAGAGTTAAGAAGACCTTGCCCCTGGATTTGTTTGCAGTGCTTTGCTTAAGGTTTAATTCTATTGATTACACATTCCATTTTCCAAAGT
The DNA here is from genome assembly GCA_013400135.1 of Rhinoptilus africanus. NCBI lineage: Eukaryota > Metazoa > Chordata > Aves > Charadriiformes > Glareolidae > Rhinoptilus > Rhinoptilus africanus. The sequence goes on along the minus strand of VXBO01002238.1, from coordinate 738,893 downwards.
GCCATTTGCCTGAAGGAGCAGGTGGTGTTTGCTGTTTCCATTTAACTGATATATTAGCCATGTGGTGCACTGCATCAGTGGGCAGTATTAATCAATTTACGGCAAGATGACAGAGAGAATCACTCACAGCAAAATTGCAAGGGGGGAAAAAAAGGACAAAAGCAGGAAAATAATGACCACTAACGGGGAACTTGAAAACAGGAAAAAAAAAATAATCTGTGCTTTTAATACTTCTCTTTCATAGCAAATGGAATTGGAAGAATTTAGGAACAGCCAGTGTTTGAAAGGAGACAGATATCTCTATATTCAGGGCAGCAGTTTTTGTAAGTGCTTTACTGTTTGGCATTGTGTAATGCACACACAGTCAAAGATCTCCGCTGCTTGCTGAAAAACTTAGATTTCCCTTCCTTAAATGAAAGCAAAATGCATCATACAAGATCAAAGCCGGTACAGATCTTTTCCTGGAAGATCCATTAAGTTTCTATATATGAGAACCATTTTTGTGCTATACTATTTCATATATTATTTTAATAAAAATGTTATGAATCTAACGTGAAGATTTCTATGACACTGCTGGTTAGGTTTCAAATCAGCTGGTTCCTTCTATTCATAAGACTCTCTTTTTTTAAAAAAAAAAAAAATTTACCAAGTTACATGTTGTTCTGTAATTGTGCTTCTTCAAAAATATATCCTGATTCAAATTCAGTGAGAAAATAGAGAAAGGTACATGCAGAGGAGCGCAAATGACTTCCTATCCGTTTGCAGTCAGGGAATTCATACCTTTCTTCAGAAATCAGAGAAAATGCACTAAACTTTCACTACATATTTTCACATTCAAAATTGCTTTCTCAGCCACAAAGTGGAAATAAAGAACTGGCAGAGGAGCTTTAGGCTCCTCAAGGATGTCTCCAGCAGGAATTCAGAGGGTCTTGCCCTTCCCAGTCATCTCAGTCACACCAGAGGATAAGAATTACATTCCTGCGCCACAGATTCGTGTGTCTCAGCATCCAACCTTTTCTCCCTGCCAAGCCGGGTCCAGGCCTGCCCTTGCACCCCTTTCTGCAAACAAATAAATGCACCCCTGGGTCAGATCCAGACCTGGGTTGATTGGAATAGAGATTCACAGCCCAGGAAAATGATCTGGTGAACAGAAGCCACAGCAAAGACCCGTGATGGCTGAAGATTCCTTAAAGTTTGCAAGATCACAGTATCCCACTCCTTAGAGGCAAGGTGGTGGCTTTCAGTGGGGCTGGGGGTCTCATAGAACTGTAATGAAAATGCAAACCCTCACATTAAATAGCTAGAAAAAACATGCCAATGGCTTTTGGAAGACAACAGCATAAAAATGCCTTCCATAACACCGCAAATGCATCGCAAACACAATGACCAGAGGGAATAAGAGGAGAACAGACATCATATTTATGTCAGGATTTGAATACTAATGTTTTTTCATTATCTAATTATATTTTAAGAACTGGACAGAGCTTTCATGACCTACTTAGCCCCAAGACTCTATCCCACCTCTCAAAAATACGTCAAAGAAAAGAGAAAACCTGTCATCCTGGTGAAGGAGAAGCAGAGAAACCATTATAATTCTAGCAGGCCAGATGAACTGGGAGAAGACTGAAGATGGATGCAATGCTTCTGCCACTCCAGGTGAGGAAAAGTTCACATATAACAGTGAAACGCAAGCAGGGAATGGGACACAGCTAAAGGAGAAACCAATGAATCAGCAAAATATTTTGATGTTCAGTCTGTGAAATGAACACTGTCCCAGATGCAACACTGGAGAAACGTGGGAAATCACGTGTATGTCTATACTTAACCAGGTCCCCAAAAGTTTCCATCTAAACTTTCACTGTAAAAGCATGGTCATATCCATGTAGCATAACGTGTGTGTTCCACGAATGGCTTATAATAGCAAGGAATTTAAGAAATAAATATAGATTTACTGAATCCAGAAATGATAGTCAAGGCGATTTAGAAATGTCAAGATTGAAACAAGAGCATTACAAACAGAGAAATCAGCAAATCCACCCTTGGCAACACAAGTTTTGCCAAAATGCCTGTTTCAGAGAGTTTCGTTAGAGAAAGAGCTGAATTCAATAGTTTTGCTGAAATGCAAGCTAGAACTGAAAGGAATGTGAGCCCATGTAAAAGGAAAGACACCATTTAGGAAAACTGTCAGATGTTCCTGAGGGGCATGTAATATATCTCCTTTGTCTCCTTATACACGCTGTCTCCCAGAAGCTGACTTATCCCTGAGTATCTGAATGCATTTGGCTGTTTAATATTCTATCCTTCCTTAATATTATAAAGTATGACGATACACTGAAACCATGCTTCATAAATTAACAAATAATAATAAAACACTGCTTGAGGAACCTGTCTAAATGATATAATATTAGCATGAATCACAGCCTTAATGAGAGTCAAGGAAACATGTGACAATGGAGTATGATATTGCATAATTCAATACAATAAAGTTATAACAGCTCTCAGTAGCACCACATCATTAAATAAATTTAGCAAACTTTTCAATTAGGCACCACCTCCTGGATTTAATAAACTTGCTAATAGTTGGCTTTTGTATCTTTTGCGGTTTTTCTTCTTTGCGTCTCTGGACAGAGAAAGGTTTTGAGCATCTGAACAAATGTACAGGGTGTAAGTGAAGATGATAATAATGTGAAAAGCAGAACTGGGAACATCACTTTAAAACACTAAGTGAAATTATACATGGGCTAATTTACAGACTAGGGACTTTTAAGGGAATTTTCTTTTATCCTCACGCACTACTTCATAGCAAAACATTATCAGGAAACCATTTCAAAAAACCATGCCCGCGTAGGAATTGCCATAATTAATGGATGTCATGGACTACTCTTTTCCATTGTTCTTTCCTTAACAATGTCTAATAGCATGTATTTCTGAAGAAAATGCGAAAAAGCCCCAAAGCCTTACTTTACACAGCTGTTCAGGTAAGGTTACTCCCTTTGGTCTCTTCCTAATCCCTAAAATGAAATAATTTAATGCTGAAGCATATGCTTTAATATTATCTGAAACTTGTCAGGCAATTAGAACTCTAGCTTTTCTTAATATGCATTCAAGAATCTGATCTTAGGGGAGTGTTTCTATATTTTTGGGCTCTGTTACACCTGGTGGCGAAGAGTTTCACAGTGGGTTTTTACATAAGTACTATTCCAGTAGCAGGCACTATTCCTGCCAGCCTGTGGGTAACTATGATTTTTCCTAGATTTATGTCTCTTTGCTATGGTTTTTGTTCCAATGTACTATGTAAAGGAAAAGATGCTTTATAGTGGCTGATGAATATTCCACAGTCTTTGCCAAGCTATGCAGCTCTCTTACTGTTGCAGGCAGACCTTGGCTAGGAGATGCCAATTAGTTCAGAAGATGTAGTGTGTCCAAACACCAGTGGGAAGGACTGCTCACATTTATACCCACTGAAACACGGGACATGGAAAAGGAGACATTCATATCTATTTGAGATTTCTACTTTAACATTCTCACATAGTGCTTGCTGCTCAGACATTAAAATGGTTTTAATGACGCTGTAGGTCTCACTGCAATAGATTACCAGAAGTCGTGATGCAGGAGCAAGAGCCTTAACCTCTCTAGATTATTATTTTAACTGTTTTTTGTTTTACACACATACAAACACATAGTTCTGGGGTCAGGCTGCTTATCTGCTGTTGTGAAGGAGCTGCCAGAATAATGCTGCTCATGCTTCCTAAGAGAAGGGAAAGATGCATTAGTAGCTGCAAGCGCCTTCATCTCTCCAAGAGGAGTCGTGGGAGACTAGCGTGACTGACCTGAGCAGCAGAAACGATGCCATTCACGACTATGATCCCAGCGCACGTTCACCACACGCTGCAGAGAACCTTACAAGGTCGCTCTTTACCTCTGTCTGCCCCACTACCTTCCAAGTGTAGCGTGATTACAGCCCTAAGCCGATTCCTCTCCCGGTCTCCTAAGGAAGACAAGCAATTTATTTTCTCGACTGTAGCAGCGCCCTCCCTCCTGGCCTGGCACGTGACTGACAGTCAGTTGGCATGATGGAAGGGAGGGCAGAGGCTGGCCCTCATCAGCAATTCTGCATAGATATGCCCACATAGAATAAAAGCGGCCTTTTCCACACCAGGCTGCTTATTAAACAGCTCTTAATAGTCTGCGAGCCCTTCCCTCTTCCCTCTGCCTCCAAAAACGTACATTGCTTTATGGGACTTGTGGGAACTACAGGCTGACTACGTAGAACTAGAAAAGGATGAATTTTAATTAAGAGATAATGTCAGTGGAATAGAACTTTGTCACAGGATAATGATCCCCTGCTGTTAGATAAATATGGAAGCAAAACTTAGGCAGTTTTTGAAAATAAACAGTGAGGTGATGCCAAGATGTTTATATTCAGAAAGGGAAACATTTATCCCCCTGCAGTATTTCTGTTTCATAGGGGTTTTTAATTAAACAAAACCAAACCTTCCCTCCCACCCAACAGAAAGCATCTACATTAATGACCTTGGTCTTGCAAACCATCATGATCCTCACTGAAATTTAAGAGAGATGAAAGGCAGTACTGACAGATTCACCCTACAGAAGTAAGAGAGTTTTGAGAATGTCATCAATAAAGCTTAGCAACTATTAGTAATATTTTTCCACTTATTAATAATCAAATTACTAGCTATAATGAGCCAAACTACCTTCTGGCAAAACTCCTTTCTGTCAATGGATGTACGCCAGCAGGCAATTTGGTTCACTGTTTTACATTTACTGTATATGTATTCAGTGGGCAAATTTTGATCTGTTACCTGTTTATATTTTGAATACATCAACAGAAGTCAGGGAATTAGAAAGTGAAAACTATGCAAAATCTGCTTATTAATGCTTTCACAGTGTATTTCTTTAATTTACAGTTTCTTGGTAACTGGGAACAAAATACAGCATGCAAAATATAGTGACTTTTCAAAATCTGAAGAAAAAAGTCTTACAAGTCAAACTGTACGTCAATGACTTTGTTTCCTAAATCTGCCAGAAGTAATTCTCTTCCTCCAGTGCACCTGGAAGTTGAAGATCAGTGGGTTACAAATGTGTGGGGAGAAATCCTGGCTAGTTCTTCAGGTAGGAGAAAAGGAGTCTGGAAACACCGAGCTTCAAAGCTCTGGGTAACCAGCCATAGGCTGTTTTTTACCCTCTGTTTAAGGAGAAAGGCTTGTTCTCAATCCGTGGCATAATTTGTGCATCTAGTAAAGGGTACAGTCAAGGTACACTTATAGGTCCCATGTCCTCAGATGTGTTTTGGGTAAATCCTACACGTGAATGTCACCAGCAGACTGGCGAACAGGCCTGCACCAGTACAGTTTCCCCTCACTGATGCCAGCGCCAGAGTTTCTTCTTTACTACCACCAGCAAAATGGTAGGAGGAAATAATCAAAGGATGCCATCAAGGCATTGACATGCCAACAAGAAAGACACAGCTCAGACATGCCAGCAGTTGAAACTCATCTCACATGACAGAACCTATGGCACAGGGATACAGCTGCTTCCTTTCGCAATTTAGACTCTGTTCTATCCCAAATTACAGATTCTGTCAATTGCAAAACGCCCCACAGATCCTTCTGCAAGAATAAGCATCATTTTAGTGAAATTGATTAAATGAATCTGGTACACTTCTTTTGTTTTTCTATTCTGTTATTTTCCCAATATAGTATCTGGCTGCCAGAAATAACTTCAGGAAAATTCAGAGGTTTGCAGAGTGTTTTCTTCTATATGAGCATATATAAAATAAGATCAATTAAAAAGCAGGAATGCAATTTCTAGTGGCATTTTGCAATGACTGATTAATATATTTTGAATATTTTTCCACTGTAAATTTGCTTTGCTCGATTCCCTTCCCTTGGAAACTGCTATTTAGTAAAAACTAATCAACATGTCAACATTTTGTTTATTCTTAAATAGCATCATTTATTATTATTATTATTATTACAGTGCCACTTTGTTGTTTGCCATCTAGAGGATTCCAGGAGCGTCGGCTCCCTGCGTGGCCCGCCTATTTGACATTCAGGGTGCTTGCCCCTTCTTCCATTGCTATGACAAGGTTATACAAAGTCTGCAGCCCTGCGAAAACAGGTTCCTCTGGAAGCTGAAACTCTGACAGACTTCGTACACAGCAAGGCATCCGTGACATCTTGGCGGCTGCCAGCTCCATTCTTGCTTGATTAGCTCTTGGTTACCTCAGTGATAATGTCTGGAGGCACTGATTAATGTACGATAATGGTACATCTCACTGGAAAGATAAGCTTATAGAAGATCAATTAAACAGTGGCAATTTCACAGGCTACAAGTTAGAAGAATGGTACTTGCAGCCTTTTCTTGGAGCTATTTTTTAATCAGTTTCTACTGCCTTCTCTAGATTTTTCATGTAAAACAGTAACTATCATAGGGGGGTGGGGGGAAAGAAATACCCTGAAAATGAAAGGTGACGGTACCCATTAAAATTACAAGGGAAAATGAATATGAATCAAGGCCCCTGAACATTGCTTCAGCTCTCAGAAGGTTACAAATTCTGCTTTGATGATAAGACAAGAAGTTTTTTCAAATGCAAACTTGCCATAAATGGTACATAGGAGAATGCCATTGTTTCATGCAATTACATTGTTGCCTGGGCAACCATGTACAAAAGTTAATGTAAGTACAGGTTTAAAGACAAAATGTCTCCTAAATTGGAATAAACCCCCATTTAATAGTATAGATGATCCACAGGAAAAAAAAATGACCTGAATGTAACTATAAAAAGACCTCTTCTTGAGCAGGAGTATAAATTAAAGGTTACCTTCCTCCTTCAGTTCTTAGTCAGTCATTTTAATAATAATAAAAGCAAAAATCTTCAGGTACTATATGTTAAATAGATATAAAAACAAAAATTTAAAGAACACGAATATTATCTTCCTATGAGAAAGCTTTGGAGAGATTCATCACGTAAATAACAAAAATTTCAAGACAGCTGTTTTTATAAGGGCTTTTAAAACAGACAACAAATTATTTTGCCCTAGAAAACAGTACTATGGGAAAGTGTTTTATTGAAATGTATCCAGAGATTGTTCTTCCAATAATTATATTTAATGCAGATGGGGGAGGGAGAAAGCCTATATTGTACTGGGCAGTCAGTTTTATTACTGGAATGACTACACTTCTTCCTATCATCAGCCTGGATTTAATGGCAGAATTATGGCCCATTATGTCTACTGCAATGACTTCTCCGGAACAGGGTGGCCAAAGATATATTTGAACGTGGAACTAAACCACATTTTTGAATGTATTCTTTAGGGTATTTTGCATCCTTGGTCAAATGCCAAAGTAGAGAAGCGTCCAGAAATCATGAGAGAGGCCTGATACAGCAAAAAAGCAGAAATAACGAAAGACAAAGATCCTATTTCTTAAAATCAAATTATAATCTGCAAAGAATCCTGCATTTAAACCACTATTTCTAATGACAGCAGCTGCCTCTGATGGTGATATGAAAAGGACTGCCTGTAGAATAAAAGGAATACTTTTCTCAATTTGGAGGGAGGATTAAAAATATTCTGCTTTCTTTTCAAATATGTGTGTTATTGCTGAAAGATAAACTGTTGTGCAGCCTTTGTCACTACAATCACAAACGAGGATGTCTCCAGTGTTTAGGAGGGGCAAAACACAAGAAAACACATTGAAAGGAACAATGCTGTACTACTGGAGACACGGAGTAGCTGACCTAGCAGGTCTTTTCCATCTCTTATTTCTTTAACTCTGTGAGAAATGGTGCAAACACATAATAAAGTCCAACACATATTCACTAAGGCACCGAGGAACTGAAATACATAATAGAATAATACAATTTTGCCTGTTAGGAAACAGTAACTGTTTTGCTGGAAAAGTCAGGTAGAAAGAAAAGACATTTCTGGCTGATGTTGAAAGAAAAACCTCTTTGTGCTAATCCAGTTGGGCATGATTTTCACAAGTGCAGAACACTTAAAACTCCACTTGAAGTCAATAGAAGCTGCAAGTGCTCAGCACTTCTGAAAATCAAGCCCTTCGGGAACTGGTGAAGAACAAAGAGCAAGGAACTTGTGCCTCAGATAAACTGACTGTCAAAATTTGTAGAGCTGCCATCGTCTTCTCATTTAAACATGTTCTTAACACCTTCCTCTGCCTCTGAGTGATAGCTACAAGTCACTCCAATCTGGCACCGGTTAGGCAAGCAGAAAGCTAAGATTTCTGCATTTATGCTAATACATTTGGTTTAGAATTATCATTTTGCCCGTACAACCCCTCATCTGTCCTTGTTTATCCATTTCACATGCCTGTTGTGTCATTTTGCACCAGGTTGAAGTTATTAGAACGGATACCTTCATAAAACAGCAATTAGAGGTAATCAGTTCTCTTTTTTTTTTTTTTTTGAAATGTGTTATTATGGATTTCTACCAAGTTGGAAGACCAAAAAAATCATAAATTATTCAGCTTCAGCATAGTGGTTATTAACCTGAGCTTGTAGAAATACAAAATTATCAAGCTGACATTACAAAACACAGGTAATTGGAAGATATCAATCTTTGTGCGTCTGTCAGATTAGAGTTATATATCAACACAGTTAAGAACAAAAAAGTAATTGGACATTGAACAAGTTTCTCAAAAATGTACTGGCCACTTCAACAATTGTAGTTTGCTCCTGAGGGAATACCGAAACTTAAAGCATCATCTCTGTGCAATAAAGAAATGAGATCTTATTGGAATTCTTACGAAGACGAAGAAACGTCTTGGCATGACTCATAAAATAATAATAGTATGAATAATACTTTGCATTGTTTTAGTGCCTTCTCTCTCAGAAGCTGAAAGTAACCTTATAAAAATTAATGGATTAAGCCTGACAATACACCTTTGAGGTGTACCATTATCTGTGTTTTACAGATAGCAAACTGAAGGCAAACAGATTCTACACATCTTGCTAGACTAACACTTTAAATACAAAGCTTTAAATACAGAAAGCTTTAAACACAGTCTTTGGAGGAAATGCTGGCCTTCTGTGGAAGCAAGGCAAAATTATAAGTCAGTATACTCCAGATCATATGAAATTGCCTTTGAACCTGGTGGTCAGTGACATTTGAATGAACTTAAGTCTCAATAATTGGTAATTTCCTCCTGATATCTGGAGGCTAGCGAAGGCAAAGATCCAACATAGTGTCTCTCCGACACCAAGTTCTACATTTTCCACATCTTCTGTTTGTCAATAATACCTGATAGCCATCATGAACATAAAACTCAGCACAAGCCATGTTTTATTTTCGTCTGCCCAGGTGACCTCACAGAGCATGTTTTGGGGAGAGGGGAAGAACTGGGGTTATCATGGTGGTATTAGTGGACACATGATACAGATCTACAGGATACCAGGATTAAATAGCTCTGCTAACAGAATAACTACATGTGCTTAGTTAAAATATAAAATTTATTTCAGAACCAGACCCTTTGGAAAAGAACATCAAATGCCTGAGTGCTAAAATACATCTTTCAATATCTATTCTTCATTTTTGCCTAATGACATATGCTTGGATAGCCACCAATCCAGCGTACTTTGGAAAAGATCTTAATCTGTCTGAAATGGAAGAGCTGTCACACTGAGATAAGCTCAAAGACCACAGTTTTACTAAAAATTGCTATCTGTAAATTCTTTCTGTAGCAAGGTAAACAGTTCCAGCTAACCTACTTTGTACAGAGTCAAAGGAAATATTTTCAAAGGATACCAGAGGTTCACATACCAAAAAGCATATGAATTTCTCTAAGCCTGCTTATATGGAGAGTTCATCATGACTGGGTTCCTATCGCAGTGTCAATTTAACAGAAGTGAAATTCAAAACACATCTAAGTACGCATTCCTGTGCATAACTGCAATAATACTTCACTTGATGACTGTAGGCATAAATATAGTCATGCAGGAACGTGAACAGGTGAGCTTCAAACTGATGAAAACTCTGGCTGGGACGAACATCCAGGGGACAAGCCAGAATTACGTGGTTCACTAAGACCATGGAGTTCAGCTAGGACAGATCTCACTAACCACAGCAAATTCTGGGAGTGTACTGCTGTTGGTGTACTATTCATGTTCTGCTACGTAAAATTAACACAACAATGAGGAAATACCGGCTATAATCCCAGTAAAAAAAGCCCTCAGCTAATATGAGTGCTATTACTAATGCATGGAAGTAAATTATTTGCTTTACCTTCTTCATGAAGTGATGCAAGAAGTATAATGTGAGCTCCAAAATGTAACATGGACACATTTCAACCTTCTATAGATTTTGAAGACTGGTATAAGAGTCATATGGATCCCTTTGAAAGATAAAAGGCTTTTCTATATGAGGTATGGAAGACTATGTACTGCATTTTACCTCAGTCATAGGGCTGTAATGATAACACATAAATCATCATGCCACCAGGGCTAGGTATCTTTGACGGATCTTTGCATTTGAAGCTCTCCTAATCTCAGATCTGATTCTCTTTGTTTCTTCAAATCAGAAGAGCAACAACATGCTAGAGAGCAATGTAGAAGCACAGCTGTTAATTTCCCTATCTAATAACTACTCAAGCTAAAAAAGAAGAAATGTCCAGGACTTCAGAGCTGTCTCAACATCATCTGCCTTTGCTTAGGCTTGTTTTCCGTATTTAGAAGCAGTTAAGCAGAAGATTGCTTTATAGACATGACTTTGGGGGATGCCTCCAGTACAGTAAGTTTACACAGGACCACAAGGTTCAACAAGTTTGGCTCATTGCACCATGTGGTAGCAGCTGTAAGAAAGAAGAGTGTCTCACCTGCCCTTCTGATCCTTCAACATAAAAGGCTTCTAACTCCCGGTTAGGGAACACACCAGCTAAGCATACCGGAGGGAAAGCAGCACAGCGGCAACACACTGACAAGCCGATTCGATTTCAATTAGCATTTCGGCTTCAGCTGACAAGTCAGAAAGACAGAGTGGAGGAAACATATATGCGAGACAGCGATACCCAGCACAGAAACTCAGCAGACAGGGAAATAACGTAGAGGCTGCTTGATTTGCAAATTGACTCATGCGGCAAAATCAGTTTCCTTATTATTATTTTACAAGATAGAAAATTAAGGGGGGAGGGGGGGATATAGAATTAGATGAAATTATTTAAGTCTCAAAGAAAATATTAAGAAAATGTGATAAGCTCAGCCGCTTCTTAAAAACGCTGTAGGCATAGCAGGCAGGGGGAGCTCCTCTACTGGTCAGAGGTGAAAGAAAAACCCAGAAGGTCCAGGAGCTGCTGCCATTTCTGAGCAGAGGCAAAACTGGCCACCTGCTAATTAAAGGGTCTGAGTTAGCTACCAAAAAATTTAAGGCTATGGGATTTCCCGCCAGTTACAAGCTGAGTGGATGCAAAAGTGAGGATCTATTACAACTGGCATTTTTGGTGAAAATGAGCTACACTTCAGATCTATTTTCCCTCAGGGTTTTGAAGAAGGGGGACAGATGGTTGGATAATTTATACCATTTGGCATGCAGTTACATTTGGAAAAAAATAAGGAGATAAGAGAAAAGAAAAGAAACCGAGAGAGACAGACAGACATGAGCTATACATATCTGAGCAGAGATGCAATCGTTTTAGACACAGATTTGCTCAGGCAACACCACCACTATCTGTCACTAAATATTATAATGACAATTTTAAATGAAACATAGGTGACTCTACTGCAGAGAAATTAGAGCAGACAATATGAACACTAATTTTCTAAATACCCCCATTTGCGAATCTCGGAAAGCTCTTGCATCCATTTGTTTATATTAATACACAATCATGCTTTTCAATTCATATTCTTGTTCATAATAAGATCTCGGGTTTTAGTCGCTTACTTCCTCCAGTACTTCAGCTTGAAGTGAATACTACCATTTTTCTTGCATAGTGATGAAACAGGTACAGTGTAGCTAATAGTAGATCACTCTTAGAAGCGATCATATTTAAAAAATTTCAAATGCAATGTCCACATGCACTTTCGTGAACTTCAGAGCACTTAAAAATGGAACTGAACTCAATGGAGTAGTAAAGGCTTCACATTCTCAAACTGAGATGTGGCAAATCATTTACAGGACACTATGAATGGAAACAAATTGAGGTCTTTTTCAGCCTGGCTTCCTGAAGAAGTGAGTAGATGTAAAAACCCTCTCTAATCTGTCAGTCTTCTCCACACCACTGTACTCACCAGCCACTTTTAACTGTATTTCTTAAAGACATCTGATTGATATTGCCGTTAGACAGGTTATACACAGATAAATAAAGGAGAAACACTCAACCTAGGTCCCCCGCTGAGGGAAAGCTCACAATCTAAACTTGGCGGTGGTGTTACACACAGCGTCCAAACAAAATAACGTTGCAGCGTGCATAGTCCACTGCTTCCACATCGATTTGCAAAACAAATCTCAACCAACGGATTTCCTTGAGGCCCCTCTGGCTGGCGGAGGTGCCACGCTCACCTCAGCAGCCTCCATCTCCAAGCCCAGCACTGCCCAGTAACTAACATTTATTCTCTTAAATGTGTTTCTCGAACCGCCACCTATGGAAGGTCTCGGAAAAAGCCAAAGCAATCAGAATATGTGAGGAGAGCTGTGTCAAATCTAAAGCTGTAAATATTAAAAACCCACCGCATGAATATTGCAAAGCTAAATGCTGCATGTTGGCAGAAAGCCCACAGTTGCCAGTGACCTTCTTCAGGAAGGGAAGGCCGACCTCCAAACAGCCGTACGGGGGTTGCGTGTGTTTGTGTTTATCGTGCATATAAATACACACCGGTCTGTTGACCAAGTTTGCGGGACATTTACAGTAGTTATTAAACCCGATCTGTATTGTTTCAACCTTTCTAGAGCTCTGCCAATGTTTGTACAGTAAATGTTCTCATCTGCAAAAGAAAACGGGGGAAAAAATAAAATGAAAGCATGATATTATTAGACATAGGGGCCTCCACTCCACTTTTTAAAAGCTGAAGCAGAATGCAACAGCTTTGTCCTGGCCACTACAGAGGCGGCTGTGGCTAGTACAGACACCACTGTGTTTACAGCAAAAAAACCCTCTTGCAACTTGTTGGTGAGCACTGCACAGAAAAGCACCAATGAACCTTTGGAAAGGCTTAAAAGCAAATGCTAAACATTCACAGCTTATGCAGCGTGACAAGAAAGCCTTGCTTTGTTCCTTGAACTTGGGATTTTGGGTGTGAAACCATCACTTTCCATATTAAAAATCCAGATAAATCCCACCACAATGAATCTGAACTTGCTCCAGTGGAACAAGAATCAGAACAAGTTTTGAAAATCCCAGTCATTTTCACAGGGGAACAAAAATACAGAAGACGGTCTTTTAATAGAGGAAGAGTTGGTGAACACCTTAGACACATCTCTGGCACTAGAGGTTTTTATTCACTGGGCTTTTAATTTGTTTTCACAGCGGTTTGAACAAATTGAATTTGTTAATTAAAGCGGTAAAATGAAATGCTGAACATTATTGACTAGATGCTAATTACATTAGAAGAGATATCGGGGGAGGGAGGAGTCCTTGTTTTCAATAGCCAGGACAAATCATATTAAGAGAGACAAGTGATCAGTCTGAGCCTAAATTCTGCAGGGAAAAAAACTGTTTACATGTTGTGGTTTAATGTTTATCATTCATGATCTTCAATTGGCAATACCAATAGAAACATGATTACTGCAGCTTGCTATTGTACCTCTTTTCAAATTTCACTCTAGTTTATAACATTCACTAAGCAGAGGTCATTACCCAATTAAATGCAATGATGCTCACTGTGCTAATCGGGAAGGACATTATTTTAAAGTTGGCCTCATGAAAATGCAAGCAGCTCACATTCCATCTCTGAAAAGCCCTTTGAGTCTTCAAGCTGTAACTTTTAGTATTACAAAAAAATTAAAATCAAGTTGATTGTTTTGTTTCTTCATATTCCATTTCATTTTATGACCTTACTTTCCATATTAGCATATTATTTTCAGTACAATTTTAATTTTACCCTTCATGTATTCGTATGAGAATGGCTGGAACTTTTTATTACTTTATTCAATGTAATTTCACATGAATCTATGCCATAATGTCCACTGTTAATGTCCGCTACATAATTTCTGTTATGGGGATACCTGGCCTCAATCTTACGTGTTATTTGTAAACAACACAAGTTCACCTTATGACTATGATCACTGTCTTCAAATAAAAACTCTGTAAAATCCCACTGATGTAAAAATGACAAGAGATTTTGTTTCCTCAGGCACCTAAATCATGTCTGGAAAGACAACTGAGCCCCTAAATCATTTAATTGATAATTAAAGTTGTTACCTACATGCATAAGTTTCTTTCCAGATTGAAGCTGTAGATACCAAAATGTGTGAGTCAAAGTAAAATCCAGCTTATGGTCTCAGAGTTCTATTGACTCTGCAGTACTCACAAGTATAATAGAGATTACTAGAGGCTTTCTGTGTCACTACCATCAGACGATGATTCAGAATACAGAGAGAGGATTTGCTGAGTAAGAGGAACCATTTTTAGATTGACAGTTTTCTTCCTCTCCATCATGCTCATAATCATGTTCCTTTTCTTTAACACCACCAGGATACTTAGTGCTTTACAAAAACATTAGGAGACTTTTAGAAAGAATGCAGGCATTTCATTCTAAAAGGCATCAAGTCTCTGCTGCTTGTAAATACACTGTAAACAATAGATGATGCTGCATTATAAAGAAACAAAGAACAATTGTAACACAGAGAATCAGTTTTAAAGCTTGCTGGGCAGAGGGAATAAATATTGTTCATGCTTTAGAGTCACAGCAGAGAAGTGGCAATAAAATAGTAAAGAACTGATAAATGCAAATGAAATAAACTGAAGCAACAATTTCTGTGCCTAAGAAATAAGGGCAGAGCAAAAAACCATAAACTGCAACCATCAGTAACGGCAAAACCAGCTGCAAAACAAGGCACCACCACCTGCATTAGCTTAAGCAATGAATGCAATAAAGCCCCAAGCACAGGAAGGTGATAAATTAAAGGTTCTCAGCTCTGGCATGTTGAGACTGTTTTAATAGGGACAAAGCAAAAACAAACAAATACTCTTCCTGTTAACTGTTAAGAGCATGTGCTTTGTCCTCCTTTCCAGTACATACAAACAACACAGAGAATGGCCTAAATGACACATTTCTTTTTCATTTCTTTTGGGAAGTGAACTGCCTGCCAGCAACAACCTGACTGGGCTCAGTACGGTCCCACCATTACGAACGCTCACCCCATGAGCAACTACATGCATTCAAGCAGGATCATTGAGTTTGTGTCTTTTTCCACAATAAACCCTTCGAGCATGGTCAGTGCTAAGGAGTGTGGTGGCCCTGGGAACTGTGCTGCTCTGGAGCCCGTCCAGCCTGGAACAAAGCCAGTCAAATCACTGCACATACATTGGGAATCACTCTCTGGATGTGCAGTTAGTCTGACAATCCGTACAGATTTATGAAGCGTAAATAAGGTATAAATTGTAGCTGATTTTCACAACGCTTCTAGCTGTTTAGAAAAGTTGCAGATTCCTTCAAAAATAGTTCAGGAAGTTTGTCTACCATGCATTTTATAATAGATGTAGAATGTGACCTTATAATATGGAAAACCAGATATAATACAAACAGCTGACAATGGGTAATGGGTCTACAGAGACTCCTTCAAGTTGCAGACATACAGCCTGGACCTCTGGGAACCTATCTCTTAAGATGACACTAACTTCAAATAGAATCAGAAACTTATTCTCAGTTTATTCCTTTTTAAAGTTCTTACTGAAAGATAACAGAATAACAATCAAGAGTCTGATGTTTCCTGCCTAACCTCATTTTCCTCTTTCACTGAGTACAACTGAGTTGTTTGGGATCTGAAACAAAGCCTGGGTCTGAGTATTTCAAGCATCTATTACAATTCTTTACATCAGTCCCTATATGTCAGAAAGAAATCACAGATCTTAATATATTTAAGTATATCTTTGCTGTATCTAAAAGTAAATCTGTTGAAACACTACTCTCCAAGTTAATCCAGGCCTCTCATACGCTACCCTCTTCCCTGTGCTAGTTCTAACTCTCTACTAATATATATTTGATTTACACTCTAAACTGAGTGGCTTGGGTATTCAGTTTGAGAAGCCTCCTGAAAAATTTTTCTTGAGCATTTTTGAATAAAGTGCATAAAACTAAGCGAAGTTTAAGCTAGAGCCAAATTCTTAGCCAAAAACGTGGAAGAGAGAAAAAATAGAAACTTGAAGTAAAATGCACGGAAATGAACATACAGAGGAAGTTGTTACCACTAACACTTCTGAGCTCCTGCTGTGTTGATGGGGTTTTACAGATACTCAGTGTAGGTCTGTTGCTCAACAAAAGAATCTAGCTCTATGTTTGCATGAAAGAAGTAATAAATTTGCTACCATCAGTAAACAAAATCCAAAAGGATTGGACATCTGCCTCGGAATCTGCTTACCATACAGAAAACAGTTTAATATTGGCAATGTAACAAATCTAAGAAGTGCACAGGACCTAATTAAAGGAGACGTGCTTAGAAAACAGATATTAAAATAACAGTCCACAAGTTTTGGATTAGAGAGGAGAACCTATAGAGTATAAGTTCTAAGGTGTTGATTTTCTGATGTTGTCAGGCAGCCTATTCGTAAAACTCTGTGGGTACGGCACAGTACAATGCTAACAGTGGCTGAAAGGCCACGGAGGCAACACTATTCCATAATGCTGTCGGTCTTGAACAGTGCTCTCAACCGCTGATCCTTAAGTGAACGTCAAAAAGGTTATCTTTACAAACATTGCATGAAGGTATGAGCATATACCTTTCCATCAGAAATATATACTAAAGAGAGAAGTTTTAATTTGTCTCCTTCAAGATATCTGGAAAAACCACATAGAACAGATTTACCATGAATTTACTATTTAGATGTTTTATTGATACCTCCCAGAAAAAGGGAGGTATCAATAATAATAAATTACTATTTTTATTTTTTATGAATAAAAATAAATGCCTAAAATGGCAAGTTTCTCTCTGCACATTTTTTACCTTTTCCTTTTCAATCAACACCCAAACTGAAAAATTTGGTTTTGCCTGTGCCAAGAACTTTGCTGTGGGGCTGCTCTGTTTCACTCACATTCTGCCCTGAAGAAGTTAATCCCTGGCATCAGAGGGATATTTGTGTTTGCTTTTGTTGTTTTTGGTTTTTTGCTTCCAACGGACTTTTTATTTTCCTTTCATTGCCTTAAACAGTTAAATTCATGTTCAGACTTCGCACGAGAGAGAATTTCAATGTTTCCATCCGATGGAAAATAATTTCCACTTAAAACTTCAAATGCAATTTTGCCATTGACTTCACTGAGCCACTAGAGCTCAGGACGGTGTTCTGCAGGACACACAGCCGTGGACAGTAAGAAAGCTCCGGCCAGCATTGCCCTGTGGAGCCGTCTACATTTCAAGAATTGCGTCGGGACTCCAAAGATCAAAACTTTGCTTTCTACCTTACCTTCCACCTGCATTTCAGAAAAGCAAGCATCACAAGGATTGCTTGTTAGAGAGCACTCCTGGCTCTCAGGAAAGTTTCAGGAGCTACAGCTGGCTCAGAAGAAACTAAAATTAAAGGATGACCTCAGTGACCTTCCTCATGCAGCTCTGTGGCAGCTAGCAATAATCTGTTTCATATTTTGGGAAGTCAGTAGAATAACACCAGGAAGAAAAGCTCTAAAAATGAAAATAAAAAGCCAAGGGTATCAATATTAGCACCAAACTTAGACAGCCATTTAGGTTTCAATTTCCTCTAATTTCTAAGTGTGGTCAATGAACATGAAGAATTTCAGTACATTTCCTCCAGAACAGATTAAAGCTACAATCAAAAGCAATAAACTAAAACACAAAATATAATTGAAAAAGTAGGAACCGAAAATCCTCAGTCAGCCAAATGGATGTAGCAACTGCAGCAATTTGTGAGCCCTTGTTGAGTTCCCTCTGAGCAGTCCCCTACCGCGCTGGTGACGAGGCAGCAGACCACAAAGTTTGTCACAGGAGTGTTAGAATCAAGTTATCAATGAGGCAAAACATATCCTACATCTGAAAAAAATTATCTCCAGATTTGTATTAGGAGCAGAAGAAATTTATATTGCAGCGATTTGGATTAAACCTATTGCATGTTTGCACTTATTCAGATCTGCGTCTGTATTGAAGGTGTTGCCGAAGCTCTAACATTAACATAGAGGCATAGAATCGGCGAGGTTGGAAGGGACCTAAAGGTCATCAAGTCCAACCATTAACCTGCCCTGACAAAAACCCCTTCTAAACCATGTCCCTCAGTACCACATCTACCCTTTTCTTAAACACCTCCAGGGATGGGGAATCCACCACCTCCCTGGGCAGCCTGTTCCAATGTTTAATAACCCTTTCAGTGTAAGAATGTTTCCTGATATCCAATCTAAACCTGCCCTGACATAACTTGAACCCGTTTCCTCTTGTCCTATCACCTGTCACCAGGGAGAAGAGCTCAGCCCCCATCTCTCTGAAACCTCCTTTCAGGTAGCTGTAGAGGGTGATGAGGTCTCCCCTCAGCATGCCACACGTATGTAGCGAACGTTTTCTTGTAACACTCTTCTGGCACAAGTGCCCCTGCCTACACAAAACCTGGACTATATTCTACCTAAAATACTCCCAGTCAGACAGGTAGAGTTATGAGCCTCTCCACACACGCTGCATGCTGATATGCGAGATAACCCACATGCGAGGGCTGTCCCAGCACCACAGCAGGTGACACTGTGAACTAAACACTGGCATCCGCAGAACAAGAGGTAATCATTGTATACTCCATTACAAGCAACGCTACAGAACTGTTACCAGTAATGATACCCATCACAAAACACCGTAACTGGGTGATTTAAAGAAGAGGAGTCTGGACTTTGAATTCCTTTGTTTTGCCATTCACATGCTACGGGGTCTTAGATTCTTTTCAGAGCTGATGTTATGTCAATGCACTCATTACAGTTTAGCTGAGGTCTGTGTATTGTTCTTCATATATATTCACAGCGTACAGTAAACTCTAATAGCTCCTTTGGAGCTGTTACACTGTATGCTGTAAATGGTTATTAACAATAGTATTCATTCATTTACATGTAATGGATTCATAATAGCAAAAGTAGAGTGAAAATCTTACGCTGTAATATGAAAAGTAGATACTGCATAAAGGCAGCATTTTAATACTCAATAGTCTGACTGTTTTAATTATTTTTTAAATATCAATAGGTCCTGCTTCAGTAGCTTGTAAAATTACACAAACCAAAGCAGCCTTTAAGTCAAAGGAGCACAATGAATAGTGTGCACAAAGCCAGAGATCTCCACAGGCCTAATTGTTCCCACAGATCTGCCCGTGGTGCAGATAGGAATCCTCTTGCACAAGGATTTCTGCCAGTGAATCAGCACCAGGATGGAGAGAGGTCCCAGCAGATGATCCCATCCCCTGTGGACGCCTGTCCTTCAGGCAGTCGCAGGAGCCCCAGGCAGTTGCACTCCATGTGATGGTAGATGGAGGAGGAACAAGAAGA
Source organism: Rhinoptilus africanus (assembly GCA_013400135.1). NCBI lineage: Eukaryota > Metazoa > Chordata > Aves > Charadriiformes > Glareolidae > Rhinoptilus > Rhinoptilus africanus. The sequence goes on along the minus strand of VXBO01002238.1, from coordinate 719,248 downwards.
AATCTACCAGGCAGAAATTCATATTGCTTTCCAAAATCTACAGGCAGGGTGTATAATCTCAGCCTGTTCACCATTAATATGGCATCCTTCACTCACTAAAACCTCTGTGAAAGGGAAATGAAAGCTGGCTTAAAAGACTAAAATGGCGATGTGGAACTCAGAACTCATCTCCAAGAAGTGCTGCCATAGAGGAACAAATCCTGCTCCCTCCAAACAGGAAAATCCCCAAAATACCTCCTCAGGGAAAACATTCATTTTCAGGCCCATTGTACACTACCACAACCTCATTTTTCTATTGCTTCAAATAAAAATACCAACAAATAAATCAAATGGATCCAATTTAGGAAGGACAAAGACACTTCATAGAAATTGTCTGAGGCGCCCACGCCCTGCAGACGTGGTAGGAAACCTCTAATTGAACCCAACAGATGCTAACTCATCACTGGTGTGGGGAATGATGCAGCCAGAAAGAAGCAGCTCTGAGGCCCTTCGTAGTGAGGGAAAAATGGTCTTTCTTTGCAGGTTATTTTAGGTTTTCTTTAAGTTTAAATCCAGCTAAAGCTAACCAAAGGAACAGATTTTAAAATGGAGTTACTAGCAAACCAGAAGCACACTATGAAGACAGACTGACACTGCTGTGAGAAAGCAGCTGAACTTCCAGTATAGGTTTGTTCAAGTCATGTTTTATTTATCTAAGAGTTTAATACAGTTGGGAGCGTATTTTCCATGGACTTTTTTTTCATAACTTGGGATGTGCTTCTCTCAGCACAGTCTGAGATGGTAGAATAACACAAGAATATCAGGTCTCATTATTTCAGCATAATAATTAGTTTCTTTAGCCATCCAGATTTCTAATGGAAACTGTAAACATCAATACAAATTTATCTTTAGTTGGTATCCTCTGAATACCACTAATTTAGCCATTAGTTAGATTGCCTCGTAACCTAACTGCAATGCCTTTGTTCTCAAGCAACAAGATGAAATAGAAGAGGAAAAACATACATGTATTCATGATAGTCAGGACAAGATAAGCAGTTAAACGGAGGTTTTACCAAAAATCTGAGAAGATTCATATATAACATAAAAGGTATCGGAGCTTGTCTCTAGCACCAACACAGGAAAAGAAATAGATTTTTAAAGGATTCACTGGATAAGCTGCTTTTTGAAGCTGAGTCCAACACTCAGTAAAATCCACCAGCAGTTATTTATTGCAGAAGAATAATTTGCTTGAATACTTGAATACTGTATTGTGAACACTAAAGAGCAAATGTTGTTCTTGGTTTTATTTTTTCTTATTTTTATCGGGTTATACGAAGATACTGTAATCATACTGACATAAGCCATGTTCTAATTTACCTGTGTTTTACAGCTGTTGTTTTTGAGCTTACGCTAAAGGTCAACGGTGCTATTTGTATCACCGGCAAGGGCGTTCAAAATAATCTTAGAAATGAGTGATATTTTGGAAAAACAGAACCAAGGAAACTACAGCTGCAATGCCATTTATTTTTTCTGCCTATTTAACAACTATTCCAATGTATTTTATATCTGTAACTATTTAATATAATTAGCTGCATGGCAATGACATTTTTTATAGCACTGGAGATAAAGAGCTAATACGTTAACCCCCAGGACCCAATCTTTGCGAGGTGAGAGTTTGCTCATTATATTCAAATTAGTAGAGATACAACAGCATAGGCAGTTATATAGCTTATCTTTTCTGCAAATATATGTAGACCACTCTAAAATGATTTGCCTTTTTTTTTTTCTGGCTATAACTAACTGGAAAGATAGGCTTCTCGTTTATGATAAAACTGAGTCTTAATGTATGAATATCACAGAAGAAACCAATTGTTCTTTTAGATCTGAATGTAAATGTTTACTTCTATAGCATAACTATCTCTTTGTTCATAGGAATGAAAAATAAAGCTTAATATATTCAGAGCTTCATCGCTATTAGCAACAGACAAATCTGCTTTCCCTCAGATCACAACTGATTAAAAATAATATTCAGTTGTAATTATCAAGATTGTACCCAATCACAAGCTACTCTATTGCAGGCATATTCAAAACTTCACGGACGGAGGGCAAGGAAGGAGGTTAGAAAATCTTAATGCGAAATCAATTTGTATGATCTGCATAGTGCATTAATCTACAGCGAAAACAAAGTCATTTCTTCTGCGTTCCTAGTTTGTATTTTTATGTTTAACTATGTTCTGAGTGGTGCCAATTACCAGTGTGATAGTTACAGACTTGATTATCTCCCTGATTTTAGAGAGTCCTGTTCTATTGATAAGAATCTCTGGTATACAGTCTGTATCACACAATGCCGCTCCATCGCCTGATATTGAGTTAAAAGGACCATAAATCCTGCTTGGCAACCTGGTCTGCTGGAATAATGGAGAGTGCTTGGCAGCAGTGGCTGAGCTGTAATTCAAGCTCATCTCCTCAGACAACTGGAGAGGGACACACATGGCCGCAGAACTCATTTCGGAGTCTGAAAGCCATTAAACATCTTTTGCTGGCTTCTACACGAAGGAGTGCAATGCCAGAACCTCAGTGCCAAGGGATACCCAAAGGGAAGGCATATGGTCTGCTTTCACTTGTGCTGAAGAGTTCATTCTTGTTATTTAAAGAAATAATGGAATCTATGCTTCTTTCTTTATCAACAGGCTGCTTATTTTAAAGGAGGAATATTGATATGTGATTAAATCAAATACAATATTATAGCCTCCTTCACACTGGGCACTGGTTGTATCTGCGAAAAGGTGGGACGTGCAAAGAAGGGAGTAAAAGTTCCAAGAATCCCAGGAGGAGACTCCAAAGAGTTCCTTGAAAAGTGCAAAAGGCATCACTCATCTATGCTCTAACAGTAGTATGGTAAACCATGTTGTGGACATCACCTGTCCACAGGACTGGTCATGCTGCTCCTCACGTATAGCAAGTAGAGAATATTCGCTCTCTGGCAGAAATGAAAGCTTCTAAAAGCAATCCGTGCTTCCCTTGTGTAATCAGCCCTTACACGATCTAGTCTCACATCAAACCCCTCATTTTAGCACGCAACTGAAATCTACAAAATTAATGTCAATATTATTAAAGTTGTAGTACAGCGTGTTCAAACCGTGTGCAGAAAATCTAGAGCTGGTTTAGAGCAACTGGTACAGCAAGAGTTTATTGGGAGTTTTTATTTCATCCCATATAGGAAAGGAAATTTTAGTTGCGGTAGGATTCCCAGACTGGCTTTGACATCAACACTAAATATAACCAGCAGCCAGAAATAAGGAACAGAAAGAGCAGGTACAAAGAAATGGAGGAAATCAATCAGAAGAAACTGGAATGGCGTTAGAATTCTTTGCACCTTTTAATGGTGCAAAAAAGGAGTGGAGAATAGTGCTGCTGTATAAGCAAACCGATGCTCAAGCCTTTTAGATCTGCTACTCTTAAAGCTCATTTAAATCCTTGGCTATATTTGTTGAATCAATGCTCAGACAGCTCTTTTGATAATTTCACTCTGATGGTGTTTCTCCTGGAAATACTGACAGAGGAGACAAAGCAATCACCTCAACAAGATCCAAAGTCTTCAAAGGTTCCCAAGGCAGTAACAGACTGAAACAACAGATACCAACTTGCTGAGATCAACACCATGAAACCCAGCAGCTGGTCATTTTAAGCAACATTAGGTGACTGAGGCAGTGAGAGAATGAATGTGGCAAGACAAACAAAGGCATCATTTGTCACAAAAATGTAAACCAAGTTACATATATCAATTCCTTATTATAAAATACAAGTTAATCTTTAAATATCCTCATTGGCAACTCCACAAAAATCTGAATTCTGAACAGATCCAATCTGAAATACTATGACATACCTATTCCCCTCACCTCTTATTCATTTAGGAAATGGAAATTTCACAATGAAATGATTGCATAAAAAACAAGTTTCGTAAAAGAGTTAAAAAACAAGTCAGATAAATGAAAGCAGGTACTACGCCACCTTCCAGAGTAAACACACTAATGGAGGTCTAATTAATCCATTAAGACACAGGCTACAACAAGACAATGAAACTGAACATAGAAACATCAATTTTATAACTCACTGTGCTATAATTATTCTCTGGCTCAGTGAATGCATATACCCTTTCAGAAACCTACAGTGCCTTTCATCTTACATAAAGGATTAAATCTTTAACTAACCCACACACAGGAAATACAGCCTTCTGTAATGTTCCCACATTACTCCCTTCACACTGCTAGGTATTGCTCATTTATAGTAAAATCGGACTATTTGCAGCATCTGAGGAATGTTGTCTGAATGGTTTTTTTTTAGACGTGCATGTATGTCTGCCCTCATTACATCTTCCACAAGTACACATCCAAGAGTATAATACATTTCTAAGCAGCAAACTATTCATGGGGAAAGTTGGGAAAAATTCAAAGATCTTCAGTGTGAATGTTAATCATGATGTGTAATTGGAGGGTAAAGGCACTTCCTTTTAAAACCAGGAATAGGAATGACCCCTTGTAAACAATACAGCACAGTTTATAAGTCACTGAAACACATTTTCCGAGCAACGTTCATCCAATTAAAAACACGCACAAACAACCCAATACAAATCAAAACGCAGCAATTCAAGAGTTTCACTCATATCACTCACTGAACATAAAACAAAGTGCCATTTACATGGCAGAGCCTCTAAGTTATGCTGTGTACTCTTTCCATGCACAGGACACCTAGTGATACGAAGAGGAGTTTGGATACATAGGGAGACTGGATCTAAATTAATCATGTAGAACTTTGAACAAGATTCTTCCTGTAAATTATTTGTGAGGTTTACTCAGTAAACCATTAGTCATTGTTGTCCCACAGTCTTTGTCCTTTCAAGCAGAGTCACTAGTTTGTGCAGAATATATTGCCAATTGTCTTTTATTCTTATATGAAAATACTGTTTTACAACACTTTTCTCTGCCCTAGCAACACCACACACATACACACATCTGGTAAACTTGCTGATAACACTCACACAGAGAACCCCATAAGGTCATTCTGCACTATAATATCTCTATACCGCTGAATAACAACAATAAGCAGAAAATCATTCAAAGGTTTTCGTGTAAAACAGGAGGTTAGTAACCAACGGTCAACTTCACCCATTTCTTTTATCCCTATCAAAAGTAAATCATTGCCAAGCTATTTGTTTGCCTCGAAGCTACAGAAACTAGGCACTGACTCCCTCTGCTCTGTCATTCCTGAGCCTTTCAGTTGGTAAAAGTGCCAGTTTAGTGCTATCAAATGCAAAGAATCAATATGCTGGCAGACACGAAGTAGCACGTTGAGCCATCAGACCATAACAGCCTGAGATCAGTTTTATTTTTTTTCCCTTTTGTTTTTGTGCTGCTTTTCCCTTACTGCCTTCTCTGGAGTCACTGGATAGAAGCCATCTATCAATCAAGCAAAGTCTCAACAAGGTTTATTACTCAGCTGCTCAAAACAGGGAATAAAGATCAGGCCTCATTATTACCATGGAATATGCTAGAATCTGATTTATTTTGCAGTGATCCTTTTTCTTTGCCACATTAACTTAATGACATAATTTTAATTGACCCGCAGGGCTACAGACTTACTGAGAAATATAACTGAGACTTTCTATATACATGAAAGGTCCCTGAAAGACTTGGAAGAGAATTCACAATGTCAGTAATATCACTGGTCAGTATTTTATTTACCTTACTTGATTCTGTTTGTACAGGTGCCTACAGGAACTGATGGCCGCAGACCATTTCTGTGAGTTCTTGGAAACACCTTCACCACAGGAATCAAAATTTATGATTCTGTCTATCCTAATGCAAAGCAGATCACCCCCCAAAACTGTTCTTCAATGTCTAGTTCTTGCAGCAGAGAAAACTGAGAACTTTTGTGTTTTCCAACTTCAATAGAACTAATCCTGAAATATGAGTTAGCGATATATTGATGTACATCAGTGGATGTAGGCCATAGAGAGATGACGATTGCAGAGGTGTGGGACTCTTATGTGAGCCGAACACCACCTCCACACTGGATTCATCTGTCCTCATCTGTAATGAAGCTGATCATCTGAAGGATGAGTCAGGCTGGTAATACTGGCATACAGTAATAGCTGTCTTTACTGCTGTGTAAGGGACTGGAGCCTGCTCTATCTTCTTCCCCCTTAAAAAATGAAGTTTTAAAATTAGGCAATCCCATTGTAATTTTATCATAATTAAAGACTGAGGCGTATAGTGATAGCAATGCTCTCTGAATTCACAGAGATTCATTCCGGGATTTCTTAGTATCCTGTAATTAAGACAATGAAGAACCTTGAAATTCACTTAGCAATTAGCAGTGATGAACAAAAATGAGTTGCCTTTAAGGCACTTAGGCCATATTCACACATCCTATTTTAAGAACCAAGCTGCTTAATTTCCACACCTGCAAACTAGGCTCCTGGATCTGGAAAGATGATTCAGACAGCTTAAGTTAGGACTGAAAGTTTTTTATATCCAGAATCACACTGACATAATTTGGATCCAAGTGCATGCACTACTTCTCAGGAAACTGCTTTCCTCCCTATTGGTAGTCGCACTGAGTGCTACCCGGGTCTCTTACTCTAAATCGGAGATATGCTGAATATAAAGGCTTCAAATCCCAGGTCAAATAGCAAGAGAAACCAGCTAAAGGCCAGCTTTGCATGTTGTGGCTGACACTGTCCAGAAGGATTTCCAGGATGTGTCAGTATTATGTGCCCAAGAAACCAGTGAAAATGCCCTGTACTTCAGGAGGCTTGTCAATAGCTCTAAACTTGAGCGAGCAGAAGCAGGTAGCCAGAAAATGTTGCTTTGCATATTCAACTGTTTGATAAGCTCTGCAACTGCAATTTAATGGTGCTGTACAAATGCCAGGATTGTTGCTCTTTTAAAAATGAGAAAGATTAAAAATCAATATATATTGCATTATCCCTCCCCTGTGCCACCAAGGAAGGTGCCAAAAAATATTCCTCACAGAAAAAAACTCATACTTTCACCTCACAATTTACTGTTTGCCCCTGCTCATGACAACAAATATCTCTTTGATAAGCGTATAATCCCACTTCTTTGCTGTGATGTATTGGTGACCAAATTTTTTATTTTGAATCTATGTTTACATAGATGAAATTGGTAAGAGATGTTACTGTAACCCCATTGCTTCTTGAATTCGTTTTATCGTGTGCATGCTGGGAAGGTGTTTTCTTCCCCATGCTTCCAGAAGCCAAGAACACTGAGGCCATGGGCTGGTTCTTTCCTAGGATTCACACACAAGACTCCTGCTGTGTGCAGCAGCAACCACCCAAGTGCAAGTGAGGGGAAACCGAAGGAAGAGAACGTCTTCAGCTGTGTAAAACTTAAGGGTTCTTGATGTTTCAGTGAGTGGTACATATATTTATGATGTGCTCTGTCAATATCAGTAGCTACAAAGGAAGGTGATAACCTTCCTTTTTCCTTTTTTAATTGAGAATTGCTTACAATATGGAAAAATTACAGAAAAGTATTTTTAGATAAATCAGTAACTACATTTTTTTTCCTCTTTCCATGAAAGGGGAAGAACCCTTCCTTTTTGTTAACTCCAGTTTATGAGAAAGCATTTCTCTTTTTTTTTGTGATTAAATTTCTCAAAAGAAAAAAAAAAGCTTAACAATTTTATTTATACTATTTTATTAATCATTAAGAAAATAAGAAAGAAGTTCATAGGACAAATAGTTTTGTTTCATACTGGTAATTGTGAGCATGAGTGGGCGAAGGCTGACAGGAAAGTTCCATGGCAGCCCATGAAGGGATGCCACTGTAGTCTCCTGCTGATACCTAATATTTAAAACATATCCTGCTCAATAATACACACTTTATCACCCTGTCATACCTTACATTGAAATGTTTTACAAAGACTGCAACTGACATGCGTCATTTATTTCCACTTGAGCCAATTAAAGAACAATGATTGGAAAAGCACTCTCATTAAATGACTTACGTTGGGACTACAAAGCTGTGCCAATCTAGAGTTCTGCAATAACCTAGTTTTAGTATTTTTAAGGGACTGATAGAAAGAAGTGAAACAATACCAAACTAGGGCATTATCTATCCATTTAAGAAAAAGAAAGAAACACTCAACTCCTGAATGATTTGGCCAGTAATGTATTTCTGTGCACCTGTGGGTTTTTTCTTGTTTATTACAAAGCACCAGTAATGCTTCATCCGTGTAAATATTAAAGCACTTTCTTCAGTGATGGTTCAATTTAGTTTCAGTAAACTAGCTGCTATTCACCTCCTTAAAGGCAGAAGGTGATAGGTAGGAGAAACCTTACTTTAAAGATAAACAAATTAATATATTTTGTGGGCCTGGACCCAGTGATCCAGTCTTGCTGCCTGTCAGCACAAGGGAATTTTTTCACTAACTTCAACGGGAGCAGGAGTGGACCATTGGGCTACAAACCGCTCTCCCAGGACTGTAATGAGACAGGGACACACAGCACTCATTGATCTGAGTGCATTACTACGTTGACTAATGGAAGAACTGTCAGTTGCATTCAAAAACAAATTTCCAAGTAGAAATTTAAGAAACAGTACTAAGTAGAAGATGGTCATCAAAAGTTTAGGTGCTACCAGTAGATTTCAAGTTAATTGATCCAGATGCATGGAATTACAGCAGAAGAGAAAATAACCTGTTGCATCTGGATATGCCAGAGTACATTAGAGCATATTTCAGCTTTAACCAAGAAATTCATGAAGACTTTGTGGATGAAGAATGGGTCTGAGAAACAACTTAGTCTCTATACTATCTTCCGTTGTGACCATGGGAAAGGCATTCATCTTATTTACTCCATCTTTAAAATCAGGCTAAGTATATATTATTCATCTTCAAGCAGGGCTGAGTTATTGATGACAATGGCTGTGTAGCCGTTCACCATTATTTATTATTACCAGAAGTGAAAGCTTTGCAATGGATCAGATAATAAAACAAAATCTAATCATGTCTGTTTATCAGCGAGCCAAGCTAAGCTGGACTGGATTTTGTTGTAACAGAACTAATGTATCTGTGCCATCCTTCTCCTTCTCTCTTTGGTAATCCAATGATTGCACCCTCCTACATTTAGAAAAGCTATTGAGAAAAATAATGCACAGAAAGTTTGCCATGGAAATCTACTGGACTATAAACCTGGAGTTCCCAATGTCTTTTGAGCTTAAATTTCTTTCATATGCTACAAAAGAGATCTTGAAAGCCAAAATAAATAACTAATCAGGCTGGTACCTTTTAAACATAATTCTTATTTCAAGAACAATGATGTTATAGTGTTAAAACCCATATAACCCGTCTGTAACCTGTTCAGAATGAACCAGAGAGAAATCAAACTGACACCAGCAAAACCTTCGCGCCATGCTTTGCAATTTGCAGGGGCAACTGATGCAAGTCCTGGAAAGAACTGAGGAATTAACAGTTAGAAGGAAACATAGAAGACTTTTGCCCAGTTGCCAGAGGGCCCAACATCTCCAGGCTACAGTATTTTACCTTGTGCTCTAAAAAGTTGAGATAAAAGAGTTGAAATTGCACATTTCACAATGGTTATAAGTAAAACGCCATTCTTTTCTAAGGGTAGGAAGCTCATTTAAAAGGGTGCATTTCTGCAGAACCCATGAGCACAAACATTTCTGGGGTAACCTGTTCTTATTTATTAGAAAATAGATTGGCATCATCAAATCACATGCTATTCTCTATAATGGATTTCCCATCGAAATCAGTGCAACTCCCTTCTCATATCCCTTCAACACTGGGGCTAAACTTTTGCTACCAACTTGTATCCACATAAATTACACAGAGGAAGCAGAAGCGTGAAAGATCTCTTGACTGCGTTTGTTACAATTTCTTATACACACTGATAGTAATGTGAAGCATTTACGTTCACATAAAATTGATGCTTAGAGCTTTTAAATACTTATTGTTTGTCAACAGAGTTTATACTTTTACACTTGCTCTAATTATAATCAAAATAGCCCATGGATCTTCAGTGATAGGTAAGATACACAAAGCGATGGCTACCAAAGAAATATCATGATTTGGCATATTACATTATTTATGCAAGCTAAGAAAAAATAAATAATTTTGCTCTTGTTGGATGAATGTCACTAATGGAAGGGTAACTCACAACATCTTGGCTACCTACATGAATGATTAATTAAAAGAAAAAATAGTTAATCAAGATAAACTTCTGTACCCAGCTAACAGAGGACTGAAAGTTTATCATGTCTAAATATGTTTCTCATACATTTACTGCAAATTAGTTTTTGAAAGTGAATTTCAAGGTCTACTGACTCCGAGGTTCACTAACTCAGTTTTCATTAACTTTTCACAAATGATCTACTGTAGCATTATTCTTTTATAGTGGTGCAGATTTAAGGCCCACTATGAAAAGCAATTATACTGTCAGAAAAGTGTATTTTGACTTATTAAAAAATTGAAAGGTTTCATAAAACTATTTATTTTGGTGTTCATTGGGAGTGCATGTTGACAGTGTTATGGAAGAAAGCATTTTTCTGGGGCGTATCTCAGCCTCTTCTCATCATATCTTCTTGTTGAAAACTTGAGACAACCTTACTTAGCAGATACATTAAAAATCCATGTAGGTGATATATACAAGATGCTTTGCTATTCTGCCCTGCAACCAGTCAGCTCAATTTACTTTGCTAGATCTGTATTGTAGTAATGATGCACGTGTGTTAGTTAAAAGTATAATAATTTTATTTTAGTAAATACTGAAGATGTTTCAAAGGAAACCTAGATATTTGTCAGTTTGATGAGTTACACCGCTCATGTCAAGAAACAATTTTGTCCAAATTTTGTGGATCACTTGTTTCAAGTGCATTGCATTAACTTTTTCTGATTACCTCATTATCTCCCAGAGTGTTATTTTTATATCCTATTCGAGCACTATTCATCTAAAATAACTATGACTCAGAGAATAACCATAGTGCTGTCTTGTGGTAAAGGACTGAGAAAAGCTTAAAATATGAGCAAAGGATTTACCCTTCAATTGTTACATGGCATCTATGAATAAATTCAGCTATTTGCCTCTTGACTTCCTTTTCAGAGCAAGTGACTAAGAAGTATTTAAGGAACTGACAAAAAGTGGGTGATAATTGATGCAACTTGACCCCTGATCTTGTTACACAAAAGCTATTGTAGGAGACACAAGAGGAAGAAGGGATGAATTTGCTACATGGAACAGAACTACCTCTAGACAACAATGCTTACACTGCTGTCAGTTTCTCTTGCCTCTAAAAACAACATGCAATTTCATTTTTATCTATTTCAATTAGGTTCAATTATTCATCATGAAAAATGAGAACTCCCAAATCTAACCTTTTTTCCTAGCCTCTGCCAATTGCATAATCATATAGAGTGACGTGAAACTCTAGGAACTACCAGAAGGAGTCAGGCACTCGGATGGTTTTCTTTCCAGGAATCGCACGATGGCCAAACCAGAAAACAGCAGGTCAGTCCAAGACACATGTGTGTGCTAATGCAAGACTTACAGGAAATAAACAGGAGGAATAAGAAGTCTTAGTCAACTAACGGAAACCTCACCAAATAGCTTCGTTAAGCAGCAAGACTAGGAGAAATTATGCTGGGGTCTGATTATGACCTACAGGAAAGAATGGAATAGTGAAAGGGGACATGTATTGGTTAAGAAGCTTTAAGAAAGTAAAGGCAGAGAAGACTAAAATAAAGACAAAGACCTACTTTCAAGACCAATAATTTCAGTGAACTGCAGGGTTAGATATCATAGAAAGAGGTGTAAAGAGGAAAGACATTCAAGATAATTGAAAAAATATTTAGGACTCAAGTACAATTTATCTCAGTATGAAAGAAGAATTCTAATTTTAGTAACAGACAAACTTGGTAAAATCATGAGCATTTGAGCAATTCAATGGCCTAAAACACAGTAGGAAATGGTACAGAATATGAAAAGTATACCAGAGTGCAAAAGGTAGTAAGTAGACTATGCAGAATAGAAAGAAAGAAAGAAACCAAAAAAAAAAAAAACCAAACCAGGAAACAAAGCGAGATACAGCAAGGCAAGTCCAAAAAGCTCTGTATAAAAACATTCTCTAACTTCATTAACAGTAGAAACAGAGCAACAAAACAAAGTCCACTACTGCATAGGGATGAAAAACTAAAAGAAAACACTAAGACTGCTGAAGTATTTGAAACCATATTGTTCCAGCTTTCTTAAAAAGATAAATTATGATTAAAAAGTTATGTCCAGAAAGCAAGCTACGTAGACCTTTGATTTCCCTCACTCAGCACTGATCTTATACTCCTGCACAGTTTTAATATGCTAAATGCAGCACAAGACCAGGAGGGTAGCATCAGAAGTCATAATGTTAGTATCACCAAATATATACATTTACAGTACCATAGTATGCTTTTCATTTTACCCTATAGCCACTTGCCAAAAAAATGGACACCATGCCATAAGCATAGAAAAAAAGTTCTATTTGGTCTTGAAGATGTGCTGTTTGGTGGACACTGGCCCTACCAACTACCAGTTAAATGCTGACATATTGAGATTTTGCTATTATTATTTTCCTTAATTACATTGATTCCAGAGGTTATGCACTGTTATTGTTTAAGCTATAAATACTCATTATAACCATTAGGATTTTTAATTCGAGAAGTGGAGAGGAAGCTGCCTAATAACTACACAAAAAAGTTTTTGTTATAACTCATGGCCCTAGGAACAAATTGTCAATAGGATCCAGTTCTTAGGTGCTATTAAAAGAGGTTTTTCATCAACAGGGTTAACTACTAATTAAGCCTCCAGTCTTGTGATTCTGTGAGCATACTTTATGTAAGTGCCTCGGTACTACAGTGTACAAGACGAGGGACTTATTTTCCTTATTCTAAAAACTAAGAGGCTATTTCCCTTTTGACAGGTTTACAAAATCCTTCATATTTTAACAGTTCTGTGTCTAATATCTTGCACTGCAAACAACCTAATTAGGGCTAAAGGAGCAGAGGCAGATTTAAATAAGTTAGTATGAATTTTTTATAATTAACTTTCCATGAGTTCTGCATGAGTTTTCCCAGCACAGAAATGTGGCTTTCTCTCAGCTTTTCCCTCCTACATTGTCTCTTCCTCCAATGGCTATAGATCATTTCCTGTTCTGCAGCTGAAATAGCACAGCTTCAAAGGCTGTGACTAACATCATTTAAACCATTATCATTTTTTACCAAACTATTATTAAACAAATTGATTTCCCCCCAGTCTCCATGATAAAGAAAATCATTCATTCATTTTGTGTGTTCTTGGCAATGTATGTTTCTTCTTTAGATCACATAATGGTAAAAATTAGGAAAAATGATCATTTGTCTGATGTTAGTAAGTTAGGCAAAGCTATTACATTTGTCATCGTGTAGGAAGCTGCCGTTACATTCGGCCAATTTTTGCAACTAATATTTTTTGATTCATTCATTCTTCAAAAAATTGTCATTCTCTTTGAACCTTTTTAATTGTCCCCACTGAAAAGAACACGTGGTAAAAGAATAAGATTTGGATTCTGTCTGATGTGACTTCATTAGCGTGTTGGAAGAACTTGAAATATGGAAAAATCTTATTTCTGTTCCTCATAGCAAAAACTTCTCTAGACTTCTTTTTTTTTTTTTCCCTACACTTCCTATGTGTTTTGCAGACTGGAAGTGTTTAAAACATTTTTACTTCTTTGTGCACCTTAAAATCTAAAGCATTTGTCCCATGAGGTAAACAACTGGGTCTGTTCCTTGTAGAAAACTAAAAAATAGGTACCTGTCTACAGAAAGCAGCTTTTGTGATACCAAATATTTATGGCATAGAGACTGAATCATGTGCCAGTTCACATGCTTCATGGCCCCACCATCCCTTTCATCTCCTTATTGCATGTTTTGCCTATGCAGTAGGACTTAAATGAAAAGGATGATGGTGTTTGCACCAACTATAAAGCCTGCATATCTCCGCAAAAGTCTTTTGTAAAAAGGATATAGAAAACAGTGCAATGACATCTGTGATGAATCAGAGTGGTCATGTGAGAAATACCAAGCTCAGCACACATTCTGGTAAGAAACAGCTGAGATCCGTTCCCATTTATTAGAACTTCATCTCTTGTTAGCAGAATAAACAAAATTTGTATTTATCCTGAGGTTAGTTATATAAAATCATTTAATGTGAGTGCCTGCTAGCAGAGTCTGAAGCTAGAGAAAGCGAGGCAATCCGGTTCATTTTCATGACAGATGGTAAAAAGCGGTGTTTAAGGCACTGGTGGGAAAATCGAGAGAGAGATTTTACTCCTGGATTCCCCACGGTGCCGCAGTGCAGCCTGTAAAGCCAGCTCACCATTCTGTGCCTCTGTTTACCTTTTCCCTTTTCTGCATTTTAGAGGAAAGCTTGTCTCCCTGTACGCATTCATACACCGCCTGCATGAAAAGGCCCCAGTACCAGTGGGAGCACTAACCAGTGTCCCAATACCAGCAGTGCTATTAGTTTTATATAAGCTTCTTATTTACTCTATAAAAGCACTACAGTGTACAAACAGTATTTATTAAGAAAGGCAGCCTGGTAGAGATTTTCTCTCTGGAGCGCTGTTTTGCTATATAATATGTAAGACCTTTAAGTTCACTGAAAGGGTTATCTGAATTCCATGGCTAGTAAACGAGTGAGGGTTTTGGCAATAAATTCATGCAAAGCCAGGGCTGCTGAACTTCAACAGCTGACACTGGCTTCTGCAGGTGCAAAATCACAGATGGTTACATGTCATTACTGCCACAGAAGTGCTACTGAATTCACTAACATTTGCCAGGCTGTGCAGAATACTGTACACACAATATGCTATAGAATTCAGGCAGCCCTGGACACCATAGATCTGGGATACTCCACTGTGTTCAGCGTAATTAGCAAATGGCTAAATGTGTAGATCGTACATTAATGTCCATATCTTTGTTCTTCAGATGTCACCCTGTCCTTTTAAAGAGGATTACCATTCGCACTCAAGAGGACATCATTTTATGCAAAACAGGCGGCAAGGTTAAAACAGACCTATATAAAGCTTTAGTCTCAAACGTGGTCATCCTGACGCTCTGCAGTTAGGGATGACAGTTTGGCCAATCACCAATTCTTATATTTTGTCCTTGCTTTCCCTCTTCCCGCCCCAGGAAAGAAGCCTCAGGATGCCGCAGGCAGTTCATACACTCAGACAGAGCAGGTTCAGTAATTTGGAACCAATTATTTTGCAAGGGAATGGGCTGTGATCCTTCTTACCCTCCACAGAAAATAACATAGAAACCAATGAGACCTCATGTTTGTACAGTCAGCACACACCTTCTCATTGATTTAAGTTCTCATTTTTCTGTCTCACTTTAAGGGGAATTTTTTATATTGAAATTGCACTCAGGGTAATAACCAATTTACAACTTTTTTTCACATTCCTGCTGCAGCCAAATAGATTGTGATCAGAAGTGTTTTAAAACTACAATTCTACTAATGTTATCTACTTGACAAATTGCCCATAATACGTGAGAAAACCAAACAAAGTTATAATAATCCAGACTTCAGAGAACAAAAGTATCAGCAATGGCTCATTTTGTAGTTCATTTTGCTTCTACTCAGATACTTAGATCCTTAAAATGGAACAGAGATGAAGGACAAAGAAATACCGAGAAGTCACTCTGTTACTTAACAGGAGCTTTACAGATTGACCACTAAGTTGCAGGCATCCAGAGGGCAAAATCTGGTCTTTATGTATTTTCTGAGATAGAGAACACTTTCTGTAATGGGAGATTATATAAAGTGGTGAGAGGTATTATTTTTTTTTTCAAAAGATAGTGGAGAATAAGTAACGACAGGCTAAGAATTCTCCTTTGCTAACCTGTCTAAAATACAATAATTACACGACAGAGTAGAAGTGATACTGTGCCAACAGAAATCCATGGCAGCTAATCACACAGCTGTATGGTTGACCACGTACTTAGCGATATAAACAAATTAATTCCCAAAAGATAGCTAATCCAGCTTTTTGAGCCCCGTAGTAACATTGTGGAGACTCTGTGCTAATACCTAACAGCATGTACTTTATATCATTTGGTGGCAACTTTTCCATTAACTGGCAACAAAGGACATTTCTATTTGGATTTAGAAATTCCCCAAGCAAATTTCTGAAGGGCAAACTTATATAACACCATTTAATTTGCAATGATTCGAGATCCCAACAGTATGTGAGCTCCTACTGAAGCCTGTTCTGTTTCCTTTAGCCAGAAATGTGATGGTTATAACTACGGACCAAATTAGGGATGTGCCTGCACTATCAAAAAATTTTTCAGCCCCTCAGATAAAAGGCGAATGGAAAAGCACACAGTCCAAAAGAACTTTTATCACACATTTTGGTTAGACTGGCATTGGATTGAATGAAATGAGACTGGCATTAGATTGAATGAAATGACATACAGTTGTCTAATGTGTCCTTGAAGCTGTTCTAATTAAAAAAACAAACAAAAAACCAAAACAAAAAAACCCGAACAAAAACGAACACCAAAATCCCTCCATTAGTTCAACAGAGGAAGTATCTGTCTCCACACAAGTTTCACCTTGTACTTCTGAGGGGCACAAAACCCATAGCTGTCTCACATCACATTCATATAATGATAAGAAATTATTTGCTATCATAAATTCAAATCATTAAAATAAAACAATCTTATAAGACCCTCTCTTCCCTCCAAAATAAATACATCAAATTTATCTCAGAAGCTACTTTCCCTAAGTGTCCTATTCCTTCCACATTATGTGGCAGCATTAGAATACCATTATGCTATGGCAATGGATGTTTAAGAACACTTTAATAGTGTTTAAATATTTTTTTCTTTTTACTACTGATTTATTGTACATTCCAAAAATACCCTGGAGCAAAACATTTGTTTTGGTTTGGGAAAGGAAAAGTGCAAAATATATTTGCTATATTTATCTCACTGTCAAACCCAAATTTGAACTCAGGCTTCCAAGGTACAAAAAACAAAACAAAACAAAACCAAACCACATACACCCCTTGCCCCTGTTCTCCTCCTTCCTTCTCTGTATTGATATAGCACTTGCATCTCAAGTGGCATAACCCTTTATTCTTTGAGTTAATTTTTTTCCTGCAAGTGGTTATATTGATAAAAATTTAATACCATGTTCTGAAGTCTTTGACTTTCCCTTGCATTTCTGCATTCTCTGCAATTTCTCTTGTGGGACCATATCTAACCTCCACATTCTTTAACCATAAGAGTGTATGAAATAATGAATATGTGCATAGTTAGAGATAAGTGATAAAACCCAGGACAGAACACCTGGATAAATAATTCTAATTGTGAAGGAAGGTCTACTGACCCACCTATAAATTCATCCCGTACCCTGGCAAAGATGAAGGAGTTTACACAGAGACTGAAATTAGATAAACTGGTCTGGGAATCCAAGTTGGAACACTAAATTTTTGAAAGGTGGTTGTTAGTGACTGTTAAAAACTTCTCTTCACTTTAATAACTGTTTGTGAAAGGCTGTTGCCTGTATCCCCAGTCTACAGAGGACTGACAAGTACAGGTTAAGAAAAGTCGTGAATTCTTCAAATACACTGGTAACTCAATAAACCAAGTAACTAAGTGAAGTGTGAAAACTGGTGACAATTTTCCAATAGACTATTTTTCTGGCACAAGTCCGTGTATTTCAGATTTATTATTTCAATTTTTTTTTCCTTTTTGGTTTGAAAGACCAATACATATCAAAGCCTCAGACGAGTCTGTATATGTCACTAAACTTTTAAGTTTAAGAGAAGCATGAAAGTCAAATCTGTGGTTTGGGCAGCCAGGATGAATTTAATTGCCCAAACATAGGAACTTAGTGTAACTGCGAGAGCCTCCCACTGCCATTTTGGAAGGGTGTTAGTCTCCTGTAGATCTCTGCCACATTTGCCAGCCCAATGCAAATACCTCAGCTACTCAAGGGTATCTAAAAGAGCACTATGAAAACACTTCTGAACAACTGAATCCTATCTCAAACAATGCCAACAAACTGGAGTGAAACAAGTGGAAGAAAGATCAAATAGAACAACTTGATCTCAGAGATGTTATCCGCTTTCACTCTGCAAAACCAATAATCATGTTGGGAAAGTTACCTCATTCGATTTATGGTGAATGTAATTCTACATCCTATAAGCAAATATTTTTCTCACAATTCTAACTCCATTTTTTTTTGTCCTTGATCATCTTTTATATTGTTTCTAACAACACTGCTGCTTGAGTAGTTCACTGCAAATATCCTCTTAGGGGAAAAGACAAGTCATTCTGAAAGAGTTGTTCTCTTTGGACTAACTGTAACTGGTGTAAAGTAACTGACAGTATCTTCAATTTATCAACAGGTCAGAGCATGCACAGAAGCAGTTACTATGGAGCAGCTCATGCATTGCAAATTAACACCTCTGTTTAAGTATCAGCAATTTATTCACATGCTCATTCCCTTAATCTCAGCCAGAGAATTGCATCAGACTGCAACTGACAGAGAAAGACAAGAATTAGTTACACACTAGCCACGTTCATATAGATGATTTACAATATATTTAGTCTTTTGACATCCAAGTACTCAGTATTTGCCAAAAAACCCTTTACATATTGCTAAAGAGCGTATATATTATTAAGAGCATACATATTATTAAGAATAAAATCCACTAATATTTGAACCGTTCCCCCAACATTCAGCTTTCTAGGCACAAAATATTTATTGGGGAACAGTGGTACATGGTACTACACAGTGTTTTATAATAGAGCAATGCACATTAAGTGTAGCTAAAATGTAATGAAACTACCTTTTTGGTAAGAATTCTGTATTAAATAATTGTATCTGCAAACTAGCAGCAATGGCATTTTAAGATACGCAATTTATTCTCCTCTCTGAATTCAGACAGTGGCTCTTTAGACAACAGGCACCAGTATGAAGCCATGGCTTTGTTCCCAGTAAATTCATCTGCCTCAGAGAGCAAAGGAGAAAGTAACATTGGGGTTACACATAAGAACCAAGTATGGAAACTTAGCTGGATTGACCACAAAAGGAAAAACAGCCCAGACATATGGGCCGGTGTAGGAAAAGGTGCAGATTCTCCTGTAGGAACATGGGACTGCCAGAACGGCTAAGCACAAACAGCCAGCTGAGAGCAAGAAACAAGTCTGAGAATGAAGGGCAAAATGAGACAGGGAGGAGGAGGAAGCCTGATAACACTGAGTTGAAAATGAAGGGATTTGATTTGTTTTAAAAGGAAACTATAATCCAACTCTTAGACTCAAGGAAGAGGTCAGTAGGGAGTATCAGGCCAGAAAGACTAAGTTGAGAGTATGTTTCATGGATTTCAAGGTTGTGCTCTGTCCTTCAAAGAATCCAGGGAAGAGAAGCTTATAGTGCAAGATGCTAAAAATATTTCTAGATACAAACACAGCAACGCAGATCACATTAACATACAGCTTTGTAAGGAATGGTATATAAATTAGAACTGTTTGCAAAGGACTGGAAATAATAAGCTCATATAGAATGATAAATGTATGTTATTAATGTTCTGTTGTCTTAATTGCAAGGCTTTTGTTCTCTATTACAGAATGAGAATATTCCCTGCAAAACAATTATTCTCCTGATTGTTGGTTAGATTAGCATTTGCCACAGGGCTTTATGCTTCACAAAATATTTTTGCTTGCATAAAGAAACCATGAAAGGCAGGCAGATTGCAAACAGTGAAGTCAAAGAAAACAGATCATGTTTGCTCTGTCTTTCTGCTTTTATTATATAGTTGGTCATACATGGACGGGAGCGCTTCCCACATAAGGAAGAAGTGAACAGAGCTCACATTCTCTGTTCAGCATTTGAAGCGTGGGTATTTCTTGCGCA
Source organism: Rhinoptilus africanus (assembly GCA_013400135.1). NCBI lineage: Eukaryota > Metazoa > Chordata > Aves > Charadriiformes > Glareolidae > Rhinoptilus > Rhinoptilus africanus. The sequence goes on along the minus strand of VXBO01002238.1, from coordinate 699,288 downwards.
ATTCCAGCAAAAAGACATTTTAAGTAAACCAAATATGGAGGCATTTTATTTGAGCCTTTCCCTTTTTTCTAACATCTTTTGACCAAACCTGAAATCTTATTTGTTCACACACTGCCTACTGTTAGCGTAATATAAACATCATGGCACTGAAAATACAAGTAAATAAACGTTTCTTTAAAGATGCTTATGACTCAGCAGGTCACTGTTTTCCAATCTCTATTATGAGTCAGAACTAAGTCTGTGAAATGCTGTTAGAAAGTACAAGACATAATCTTTCATCTGCAATGCAAGAATCATAGTCCAGACCGTTCTTGCAATTAAAGATGCCCCGGCTGTTTTTGTAATAGCGGCATGCCCCAGCCAAATTTCCAGTCTGGTACTTTCTGCTTATCTCACCTCACTCCTGCAGTTTCATTTGGATATAGAATACTGTAACGTTCTGTCCTGAATAGAGTGGTGTGGCCGCGTGCATCTCAATGGCTGCTGTCTTGATTAACGGTTATAAGCTGCTTTGAGATACTTTTGTGAAACAGACAGCAGAAATACAAGGGACAGGTACCTAATGTCTACACAGAAGAACCAGATCGGAACACGCACAGCGCTAAAGCAGATATAGAGACAGATTAAGAAAACCACACTGTGATGTTTATACCAAGGGAAGAAATGCAAATGAAATCTTCCGGCATTATTGACACTAACACCGAGGTTACGGTATGTGTGCGTATCATGTCTTATTGCTGATTGAGATTATCGTTAGTGTTTATTCAATCAATATCAGCATGTCTGAGGGGACTGAAAAGGCACTAATAAGGACACACACTGTTTAGGGTAAACACAAAGCTGATTACAGTGACACCCACTTGATTTGGCAACTAAGATTTAAACGGACTATTTTCAAGATGCTGGCAGTGGCATACACAATTCACCTGACAATGAGGGAAACAGACAGTACCTTCTCCTGGGTTCTTCGTTAGTCTTGCAACCACGGTCCTGGGACACACCATGGGTCTGGCTCAGCTTCTGTCAGACTCCCAAGCCACTGCAGGCATTGGAAATACTTAATGTATAACCATACACAGCAGAAGGGAATGGAGGCACAAACCAGGTAAATCACCCAGATATTCCTCTCCTACCGGGTATTTCCAGGCTCCCACATAGTGCACATTAAGAGACTGCGGCCCAACAAAGGATTTGACACAGAGAGTATGTGCTGCAAGACAGTGAAGCACAGAGATGCTCAGAAGCTGGCTCCAGTGATCTCAATTGGATACTGAACATAGACTATACTATGGCAATTATACTGCATATAGTACACAACCTGCTTCAGAATTCGCTCAGAAAGCAGAACCACATGCAGGTTGTATAGTGCAGACATCCTTTGAGAATAAATATTCACATTGTTATTGTTTAAAAGATGAATGATCCTGTAGGACACCAAGAATGCCCTCACAGAAATAATCCGTTCAGACTATGCAATCATATACGTACATGCCACTTCCAGTGAGGAAAGAAACAACCTTGCCTCAACAGAGCTTATATTCTGACAGCAGTATCACCTACATCGCTTGGGACTTTGTCTAAAAAAGGACTTGAAGACATAAAATTGAAATCAGGAGGAATTTTGGTATAGAAACCCAGAGCTGTGATGCTGAGTTGTGAACCTCAGCTGCCACTTGTATCCCGTTCATTCGGCATTTTGTGGCTGTAAAGCTGACTAGAGACTAGCGAGTTCTGCTTTGGCACCCACACAGAATTGCTTGAGTTTTGACAGAGCTGAGCATCTTGGCTCTTAACCCAGTCAGGCAAAAGGAGACTTGGCATTGCCGATGACAAAGAAAATAGGTTTTGGAGAATGAAATGCATTTTTTGATTTGCTGAAGTAGACTAATTCTAATAATTAGCAGAGGTACAAAATGGCTTGACCGTTGTATTTGAGACCTTAGCTTTTCTACGCACGCAATGGTACCAGACATTGGCTCTTACTCTAAAGTAGCTCAGGATGACATTACATCTATATTACGATGTATCTTTATCCGCTTCCTGGTACACATGGGTGCAACACACAAAATCTAAGCAAGTGTTTGAGCATACGTATGTTTTTGCAGACACAGGAACTTAGAAAGCAAACCGAAAACCGTCAGTCACAAAGTACTCAAACTTTGTCACTATTTTTTCACCTTTCAGGAGCTCGTTGGAGACAACTGTCTCCAGGTCTGCTGGTACTAAATATCTGCAGTTTCTGTGGAAGTCCAGTATAGCTGAGAAAGCATTACAATTTGGCAAATTAAATCACAGGACTTTCAGGCTGGGTGTCAATGGAATACCAGTGGGAAAACTGACATTTGTCGTTTCCTTAGAACTTTGTCACTTTTGTCTTGTTTGAATCTGAATTCTGTAGACAAATATAAAAGCAAACAAAGAAAAATAAATCACATCATCATCATCCATGGGCATGTCTGGTAGCTGGTGCTCCTTTTGAAGTCAGTAACAAAATTCATTCATTTCAACAGTGCAATAGAGTTATTTAAAGAAAAAAAAAATACATACATACACACACAAAAAGGATATTTAACTGTTCTTCTCTGAGATGTTGCATTCAGATGAAGATGATTCTATAAGTGTGCATACAGTCAAACACTGAAAAGCAGCTACTGAGGTCTTTGAGAAGGCACACAAGTACCTTGAAGTAAGCGAGCCCTATTACCATAAAGAAAAATTGCACATCGTACAGCATATTTTCCTCTCAACCTCCACCTCTCTAGAAATCCATCAAGCATTCTGAGGGGTAGGTATGAACAAGAAGTTTTGAGCAAGAACTGTTATATTTCTTCATCCTTCAAGCTTTTTCACATATACACCCTCACACTGCGGGGAATGTTAAACAGTACTATAGACTAAATGTCATTCCTTGACTAACCACGCTTGCTGAATAAAGCCAAGAAGATTTGCTCTCCTAAAAGCAGCAAAGGGGAGGGAGTAAACAAAAATTGTTCCAAACTCAGGTAAGAAAGTGAGGTGGCAGCAGGCTCAGGTGATCCCTCTTCCACCCACACCCAGGGACTTCTGCAGGTTCTAAGGAGGGAAGGGATTCTTCCCTCCCAGGTGCTTGCCTGCGTACATACAAATATGCACAGTGTGGATCTACATATGAATATAAAATACACCCTCTTCAAAGAGTTGCTTGATAAACTACCAATGTTTCAACAGAACAGTTGTAGTAAAAGTGTGAATTAAAGTATTCCAAAGTCTTTAAAGATGGCTTTAGCTAATAAACTTATGTTTATGCATCAGTTATTATTTTTCTCATGCTTATTTATCTCAGTGCTGGAAATGTATGCTTTTTGTTGCATAATAATGACTCCCTGGCTTACCAACAATAGTGAAGAATAGCAGAAAATAGAAGATACAGGAACTGTCCTTTTTAGGAAAAAAATATGGGTGATTTAACTGATGGGCAAGAAAGGTTGTGGTAAATATAGAGGGCAAAGCCATTTACTTGCATTATGGTCATATAATGCCAGAGCAGATGCATGATCCTTGTCATCTCCTTTCTTTCTCACAGGAGACAGAAAACACACAGAGGTATTTTTGTTTATTAGCAAAGTAAAGTGTTGTTTGAAAGGTACTCCCAGAGTCACATTCTTAAAAAAACCCTTCAAACATACGTCAGTAGAATCCAAATACTTGTTTTCTCTTTATTCACGGGAAAATACTTTTATAGACTTACAAGGTACAGTTGGAGGTGTCCAATATATCAAATATGTAATACAGAGTTTTATATTGTTACAGCTAAAAATTTCATCTTGTTAATGTAAATATGAATGTATGCTTTAACTGGAAGAAGCAACTGTAAGGCATGTATCACTGGGGCTACCTACCATTTGTTATTGGCAGTCTAACACTTCCAAGCACGACTGGAAGAAGTATTTGTACAGTGTATTCAACAATTGTAGAGCTTGTCCTGGTATCATTTACAGGAGCCAGGCAGAAGTGTTATTTCTAATAATTTAGGGCACTGTTTTCAAAATTGTTCTTTTAATAGTTGTGCCTAATGCTTCTCTCACAATGCACACATGTATCATGTTTTCCAACCTCTCTTAAACCTGGCTGCTCCAACCCTTAGCCCACCATCCACTCCTCTCTGCTAGTCTCAAAAATACTTCTGCACCCCAAATACTAGCAATGGCACTCCACTATTCACCCCTCCCGCCTTTCTCCATTGCCTACAGGTAAATATTACATTATTCATAGGACTACAGGTAATAACTTCCAGAGGAAAAGGGAGTGTGAAAGACAGAAGAGAAGGGAGAGGATATACAGCAACTGGGTGGCATTTCCCTTGGTGCCTCCATTCTATCTATTACATGTCACAAGGGAGCCTGTGCAAATGACTGATTTATGGCAAAGCTATAAATCGTGCTATGTACCACAGGCAGAGCTGCCTTCTCTTTCTTCCCAGTGCGACTTTCCTACATTCTCACTATTCACCCCAAATGGTGTCAGAGTTGCTAGGACACTCCTCCTGGTTCTGTTCCTCTGCTTACTCGCAGAGGCACTGCAGGCATTGAGGAGGCCAGAAATAAGGCAATGGCCAACTAAGTTATCACCAGTTGAGAGCAGAAAATAAGCCAGGCAGAAGCAGTAAGAGAGACCAGTGATGTGACTGAGAACCCTTGATGCAGATAGAGGGAAAGGCAGACTGAATTTGATGGCAATAAGGATAAGAAGCTGTTGAGGAGACTGAAAAGAGGGACAGTGCTTTATATGCAACAGAGAGAACATCCATATCTGCTGCATCTCGGTTAGAGGGCTTCATCTTGACTGCAATAAACCCTTTGTTTAAAATCTAACACAGAAAACCAGGTGCTTCAGAAAAATGAGTGAGAAAGTGCTACCACAAATATCTGAACTTGCTGATTTGTGCGTGCAAACTAAGTAGTTTCCTATAGGCCAGACCACAACATGTTCTTACAAAAATATCAAACTGCGTTTCAGGATCTCGCAAATGGTGGAACTATCTCCATGACAAAGAAATGGACCCAATCCTTAATCTTCTACCCTATGAAAGGAAGTCACAGCTTAACTTGAGACAGATATAATTTTCTTAAATCTCTGCAACCTCATACTAGGAGACATCCTCAGGACGGTTACATCATCCAAACCACCACTGCCTTTTTCCTGTGATAAGCTCGTATCAACACATCAAACCCAAAATACAATATAAAAAACCTATCATGTAATTGCGAAAGTCAAGATGATTTCTACCATGTTTTATAAATCCTTTGATTAATATGCATAACTCTGCCTTAAACATTTAGAGACATTTACTCTTTTCATAACTTAAACTTGCATCCTCCCGTTCCCAGTCTCTCTATCCATATACCATGTTTCAACAGAAGCAAAGTGTAACTCATATTTCTGGGTTACTGGTGCACCAGTAAAGAAACAACTCCTGCTCATACAGCTTGGGCTTCTCTCCTTCACAACAACTCATAGAGAAGAAATTCTGCTCCACTGGTCACACCAACGGCAGGCCCAGTTTAAGGTATGATGATGTACAGTGAACATCCCACCATTTTGGCTAATGTGAACAAAAAGGATGTTCTGAACATACATCATTACCTGTTGAATTAATGTTTGTCTATGCACATAGACAAAAGCGTACATGCATATGCACATATGTATATGTGTGGGTCTGTATGTAATCATTTTGCACCCTCCCAGCCTTTTCCTCTCCCACATTCCTGCACATGTATCCTTGGAAAGGAGAAAAACCTTCTGTGTATTTTTATTGGCCTGTCAATCTGCCACATTTTTTTTTTCTTCCATAACTGGAATGTCATGTAGCATGTCAGTCTTTCTGCTTTCTCTTTCACCAGAATTAAGCACCCTGCATGACTGCAGAGAAAGCTACCAGGGAAAAAAACAAGGCAATTTCTTTCCAACATTTAGATTTGATAAAAAAGGTGCCATTCACTGTGTATTTTAACAAATCATTAGAAGCTCTTTTTTCATTCAAACCTTTACTGTGGCTTGCATGACATCACAGCAGGAACCACACCAAGGGCTGAATATCTAAGATGTCAGTCTCAAAAGATTTCTCTATTTTGAGAGACTAGATATTTTTTCTAATGGCCAAATAATCTACTAATCACCTTTCCTGGTCAGTCAGCCCAATCAGCAAGAGTAAACCTCATCACTTCCAGCTGCACATTCAGACAAGCAGTCCCTTCACAGCACCCTCTGCTGTGTCTTCAAATCAACATGCAGCCACATCCCACCATACCATGAATGCTCAGTGAAAGCGGAGATTCATCAGTATACTGGAGCAAATCATCCAAATACAGATGGAGAATGTAATGGACAATTAAAACACCAGTCAGTTCTCATCAGCTCACCTGTGAAACTGCAAGAAAAGCCTGTGAACTATTAAAAATATGAAAGCAATAACAACTTTGGCAGTTTTGGGGACACAAGAAGCCATGGTACAAGGCGGGTTATGGGAACTGCAGGACATCATGGAGTCAAATACTGATAAATCAAAGCATCTAGAGATGAAACCAGACCAATCCTTCCCCACCCTCACCTTCTTTTTCAATGGAACAATTCCAGCATTTCATGGGGTTTGTGAAGAAAGAAATCACTATCAAACCCAACAAAGTTTAAATCTAACATCTCCCATCTTCTATCCTCTACTAAAACACCCATAGAGAAAAAGATACATGGCCTTATGTAGGGGAGTAAAAACAAGAAGAATGCTTATCAACCTGGGAATCAACAACCAAATCATCCGTGAACAGACTTAAAAATGAATCCTTTAAAAGCTCTCTTTAAAACTGTCCCTTGAGGTTCTGGTAGACACCACAATGTTGCAGCATGAAATCTAGGAGGCAAGGTTTTTCAGTACTTCTTAAATCATCAGGCAGTGCTTATAGTAGTGTTTGTACAAATGATACTCACTTACTATTCAAAATGTTCTTCCCTACCAATCTTCCTTCCACCCCCTTTCCATCTCAAAAGCATAACGGTTAAAATGGATGAAAAAATACAGTAACTCAAAAAGTTCCTATGAACTAGGAACTGACATGACTATCTGTCCTTAAGTGGGAGCATTCACAGATCTGTTTCAAGACCTATTCAAACCTGGATAGCCTTTTGTGGGGACAAATGAGGCAGCTGCCAGTTTTTACCAAGATATAAAATTTTCAGCATCACAATAAATTGTGAGACAAGGAGGAGAGAAATTCAATTTAACAAGGAACTCGTAACTTTTCACTGAAGGAGTGCTCAATTGTGGGACAAGGAAGAAAGAGTGAGAGGTACAGTGTGCATCAATATCTTATCCCTTTCTTTCTGGGTTGTCCTTGAAGGCTTGTCCATAATTTACTTTCCCAGGGGAAATTTAGCACAAGTGTAGCAATTTTTCCTTTCATCCTGCTGACAGACTAAGCTAGCCTCAGAAAAAAAGGGGGATAAAAAAGAAAGAGAAAGGAAAGATCCATAGATATTATTTACACTGCAGATCATGTATTATTTTTACCTTCAGATGTTCATATTTTGATAGTAGTACTAACTGCACACTCACACACACCAGGGCAACATGATCAATGGTAGGGGTCAATAATCCCATTTCAGAAGTACTCCTACCGCAGACTGAAATGAAACAGAGTAAAGTCTAAAGTAATGAAATGTGACAGAGCCACATTCACTGCCATCCTCCAAATATGGAGCGAAATACATTTCTACATGAGGAAATCCTAACTGGCAAGTCAGATCTAGTCATATAATAAACAAGGCTATACATAAGTAATGGATGACTCTCATACTTAGAATTTGCCTTCTTCAATTAACAATAATAGGATCTCACTAAGTCTGATTTTTTGTTAGAGTATGAATGATTAACCTTCAGGTTTCCTTGTAGCAAATGGCCTGTCTCATTAGTTCATAATATTAATCAAATCTTTTATTCCCTCTTTATATTTGTTGTATCGCCGGTGATATTACAGCTACTTCAATTGGTTAAATCAAGAAATGATCTATAAACAATCACATTGCATTTAGTATCATAATTGTCAATACATATCATTATATTGGACAGGGCCGATGACGGCTAGCAAATCTGGCTTTGATCTATGAGCAATCATAGACCTCTGTGAAGCTGCCCTTCATTCAATATAAACATCAAAAGCATTATAAAGTGCATTATAAAGTGTAATCACCGAAACAATGGAAGCCACCATCCAAAGCAGTGATGAGATTCAAAGGCTAGGAATAAGCTGAACTCCATGGGCTTAGGGGTTTTCCTGTGGCACGCTCGAGACATAAGTGTAAGGATATTCATTTGGTGGAACTGTTGCGTGCCTGTATCAGAGAAGCTTAAAGGAATAGGAAAACCAGCAGAGCAGACATTAAGGAAATGTAGTCCTAAAAGGAAGCTGCATATATAGGTGTCTTTCTCTTGTTCTCTCTTTGTTTTTTCCCCGTGTCACAAATAAATGTCTACATTCTGTTATGGATAAGACGGAAGCTTTTGTGTATCACTATATTAGCCATTTACTCATCCTAATCCAGCCTTTCCATCCTACCTTCTGCTTCTGGAAAGTTAATTTCTACTCCTATAAAATTAAAAATCTCAGTACAGACAAAAATACGCAACTGAGTTCTGCAGAAGCTTTTGACTTACTTCAAAATGTCACTAGGATTTAAAAACTGGTAATTCCATAAATTCAATAAAGCCTGTGTTCGATGCATGAAGAACAATTAAAGTAAATTCCCCAGAACTAGTAATTAAAGAATTAACATGTAATGCAGATGGTTTTTATGGAAAACCACAAAAATAAGCATTGCCCTAACACTGTCCAATCTTTTAATTGAGGACCTAGAAGAAAAGGTGAGTATACTACAGCTGTCACCCATGGAAGAGACAGACAGCTGGGGAGTGGAATGATGATAAGGGGCAGGTTAATCGTAGAAACTGGGTCACTGTGCTGCTTGGGCCAGTTCAAATTGTGTGATTTAGATGCAAGGAAATAAGAAATTATACATGTATAAATAAAATCACAGACTAGACCTACAGAACAAGCCGTAGAAAGGAACTATCCATCTGGCAGGGATAAAAGTAAAAAAATCCAAGAGGGTATGTATAAGATGAGATACAAACATCAAGAGACAGGAAGGGTAATAAAAATCACTTTATGGATACTTCAGTAAGAGGGATATCAAGGAAAAGGCTAGTCCACTCCTAAAGAAAGGAGTGGAACATGATAGATGATGCCAAAAAGACTAATGAATATCTTTTTCTTCTTTTTTTTTTCCACCTCAGTCTTTATTATAAGGTCAATTGCACTCACATAGCTATCGCTATTAATATCACTGACAAAGGGCCAGAGTTGAGCCTCAAATAGGGAAGGTACAATGTTCAGAGTACTTAAGTAAGGTAGACGTTTTTAAACGGTCTGAGTCTAATGAACTTCATCCAACAGTACTAAAAGAGCTAACTAAGAATCTCAAAGTCACTAGGGTTTACCTTTGAGAACTTAAAAAGGACAATGGAGAAACTGGAAGAACAAAAAAAGGGCAAGCATAATATGTCTATCTTTACAAAGGATTTAAAAAAAAAGAAAAGAAAAAAAAAAAGCAAGCCTGACAATTGTAAGCCAATCAGCTTATCTTCAATTCATGGAAAAATACCGAAACAAATAGCCAAACTATCTGTAAGTGCCTGGAAGGTAATGAGGACATGTATAACATCCAACATGGTTTTGTCAAGAACAATCATGTCAAAGCAATCTGATTTTCTTCCCTTATAGGGTAACAGGCCTTGTGGAAAGTGGAAAAGCATCAGATGTCATGTGTACTTAGGACTATTTCTGATCCTCTTCCACATAATAATCTTCTAAGCAAACCATGGAAGCATGATTCAGATGAAAACAGTACAAAGTGGGTGCAACACTGATTCAGAAAATCATACCCAGGGAGTGGTTAGCAATGTTCCTACCAACATGACAAGACATCTCAAAGTGAGAATCTGTGTGAGACTTTCCTAGGTCTGGTAGCATTTAGTATTTTGATTAATGACCTGGAAAATAGCATTACAAACATACTTGCTGTGACAAAATCCTCCTTGGAGGCATCAATACATTGGATAAGAGACCAGAATTCAAAATAACCTTGGCAAATTTAAAGATCTGATTTGGAAGCCTCGTTCAGTAGGCATAAATGCAAAATACTGTATTTAGCCAGGAATAATTAACTGCTTGGGGTGGAGAACCACTGACTTGGTAGCCATTCTGTAGAAAATGAGAAGCTGTTGTGGATCACAAGCTGGATAATCAATCAATATCATGCTGCTCCAGAAAATACAAATGTCCTATTGCAATGCACAAATTAGGCATAGCTTGCAAGTCACAGAAAAATCCTTCCAACTCAGCACTGGTAAAGTTGCAACTGCATTATTTCACCCAGTTTGAGGAACTGTACCTCCAAAAAACAAGGACCAACTGGTGATATTCCAGAATAAATTTGTAGTCTAGAAAATAACACTATAACTAAGAACTAAGGCTGTTAAAGAAAAAAACAAAGAAATAGAGATATAAGTAAAAGGTTGCTAAAAAGAAAAAAAAAAAAAAAAAAAAAAAAAACCCTTAACCACAAAACCTCCAAATTGCCTTTTGTGTTGATGTTAGATAGGGCAAGACATAAATGACTTAAAGAGCAGCCAGGAAGATTGCAGCTAGGTTTTAGGAAAAAAACTGTCAAGTAGTAAGAAGCAGTAAAATGTAGACAAGACAGATTGCCTGTGGAAGTTCTGGAATACTCCTGGAAAAAGCTGTCAGAAATAACACTGAAATCTGTCCAGAATAAGTGCTGATACAGCCATGCAGGAAGGGTGATCAAGATTACCTTCCCATTCTATGAATCCGTGAGCCCCACTGAAACATCCCAGCAATGGGATCCTTGCACATGCCTTTCGGGAAGCAGTAAACAGGATTAAATAGCTCATTTTTCCAAATATAATATTTGCAAAGCTGAATAAAATGATGGAAATCTAGAACCTATATTTTTAAAAAGATGTTGAGAAACTGAACTAGATGCAGCAAAGAGCCACAGAAAATACTCGCAGGCTGAATAAAATATCTTGAAGTGAGAATCAAGTACTACAATCTGTTGCATTAGCATCTTCCCCTCCCTGCACTCTCCCTGCCCCCATTGAAATAAATGATTTCTTAACCTTGTAGTAAAAAATTAGCTTCCAGAGGGGGAAAAAAAATGTAATCCAAGATTAATTCAACTCAAAAATTAGATTTATGGTTTTAACAGTGAGAGCAACCAGACACTGGAACAAATTACCAAAGGAAGCAGTAGATATTCTGTTTCCTCATGCCTTGTAATCAGGCCTGGATGCCTTCCCAAAAGACAGGCTTCAGTCATACATAGGTTAAAAGTTCAACACAAGGCAATGCAGGTTTAATTTCACAGTCTGTGATGTCCTAGAGGGCTGCCACAAATGTTCAAAGTCCAGAAATTAATTTAAAGTGATCCTGAACTTTTTTCCTCTGAACAGGAGGGCCTCTACACCACATAGACTGATATAATTATTGGGACCTGACAGTACTGGCATTGTCTCCACTACATATGGGCTTTTTGTGCACTGGGGACTCTTCCCATAGCTCTATGAACTGAGAAATACCCTTTCCTACCAGGACAATGTGAAATAATATTAAAAAAACCCACACTCCACCAAAAACACCACCAAAACTTATTTTGCTTAAAACAACAGCAGATGAAAAGTTCTAGAACTCAAAATTGGTAATTTGAAGGTATGTTTCTCCTCCTCGGAACGTTAAGAGTCTACTATTTAATGTGGTATTTAGTCTGTAAAAGTTCTGCCTGCTTTAAGAGCAAAAGGATTAATGGTTTCAAATTCAAGTGTGTTGACCTTTATTCAACATTAAAATGCTTATTTGAGCATTCTGCCACGGTACCAGTAAGCCTCTCTCTAATCAAAACTGTAAGGGAAAGAAAGTTTAACTCCCATATGACCACAAATAAAATTATTTTGCGCTAGGAGATTTAGGGTTTTCCGCACACACACAAAGTTAACATTGATGCAAAGAGCATTAAAACCACTGAGTATACATGTTATTACTCTGGTTACAGGTTGAATGTTAGAGCAATATTAATGAAGATGAGGAAGAATAAAAGTGGTTAAGAGATCCTGTTCCCAAGTTACTGCCCTGAACGACAGTTATGACATCAAACAATTTTAAGCAAAGTAGAACAAAAGCAAATCGTCCTAGTTACTTCTGAAATAAATTACAGAAATCTGCTTCCAAAAACCAAAAGCTTGAAGAAAACCAAAGAAGCAATTTGCATATCAGGATACATCGTCTGCTACCACAGCAAATCAAAGTAGGGAGTAAGTGGGCAACATTGATTTTGGGTAAAGCTGAACAGTAGAAAGGGTAAGTTGTAAACACTTTGCTATCACAGGAGAAAGAGCTGTAGGAGAAGTTAAAGGAAATAAAGAGCCTGGATGCTGCTGCGGACGTTCAGAGCACTTACGGAACATAGAGAAGGAAGTCTTTAGNTTGTGGCCCTTCTCTGGACTCGCTATAGGTAGATGGAGGCTGAGAAAGCGTTGATCACACTAAATCTTTACTACTCTGATACTGATAAAATAAGAACTATGCAAAAAAGTGAGGCAGGGGAACATTTTTCTCAAGGCAGTTTACCATTCTTCCCTAATGTGCTGAACAAGTTGCGCCATCAAATGCAATCTAGAACATATGCCACATAGAGATGCCACATACAAGACTGAAGCTAAGATTTTGTGGTAACAGTCCAGTCAGATTTTGATAAATCCTCTTCCTGCATAAAAGATTACTGGCCAGTATTTTAAGGGCTGAAAAGTTTGTTGGACAAAAAACAACAGTTTGTTGAATGCAAAAAATGCTGAGAACCTAAAGATCCGGAATAATTTCCCTAAAGCAAAAAAATAATCAATAGCTTACCTGCAGAAAGAGTTTTGAGCTATCACATTTTAAAATGTAGCAATCGTTTAGTTAAGAATTAAGAAACGTGTCATACCTAAAGTTAGTCCTGACAAAAAAATTATATATAGGACAAGTAAGGAAGAGCAGAATCAACTCTACAGGAATATGAAGGCTTAAGAAGATTGGAGTAGTAGACAGGAAAATCAATTTATTGCATGATAGATGGTCATATGCAAAGTAGCATGAGCAAAAAAAAAACAAAAAACTTTTCCGGCTGTGAAGGGGATCACACCATTATGGATTAGAGTGAATATTTCATAATTCTACTTCAAACTTCCTGTACAAATATTATCAGAACCACAGAAAAAAATCCTATAAAACATACCAATGTTTTACTAAAAATACACACAACTCCAGAACTGCAAATACCATTCAAAATTCCTGAGTCTCTTAGAAGTCTAACCACTGTCTAACCACTAACCCCGAACTTCAGGCACCAAGCAAACCAAAATGGAGAAGGTAGAAATGGATTTACTTCTGCCTCTTAAGCAACTTTAAATAAACTTAAGTTACAGAAAGAGACGTTCAAACAATTTATACTAATATTTTAAAAAAACCTTTGAAAGAGTTAATGTAACATAAATCTGTGTCTGTATGGGTTTCACACAGAAGATGAGATACAGCAGTTTATTCAACCTAAAGACAGACAAGCCATGCTCACAGAGAATAAAAGGAATAAACTTGGCGTGGCTGAGGGGGTGGAGACACAAAAAGTCTTCTGGAAGGATTTTTTTTTTTTTTTTTAAATACTTTTCTTTTTTGAGATANTTTTAAATACTGTTCTTTTATGAGATATTGAAGATTAAAGGTGTTTTTTTTAATTGTTTTATTATTTTTTTTTTAAATCAAACACCAAAAAAAGCACAAAATCTTTAAGTAATCAATGCTATCACTAAGCGTCTGCAAAAATAACAGTACCTACCAAGACCACTGGTGACTTTAAAGAAATATATAGGTAGTTTGGCTTAGTCAGCAGTGCTCCAAAAATCTAACAGAATCGTTCTGGGTAGAATATGCATTTTTAATAAATAAAAAAGAAAATGTAAAAATCAATTCAACACAGAAACAAGACTCTAAAGTTTCTCCACTTTTCAAATACAAGCAGGCTGTCTTAGCCGAGGTCCTTTTTCACTCGCGTAGACTGTGCAACAACGAAACGCAACAAGCTTTAACTGAGGTCTCTGAATTTACATAGGTAAAAATGATAATAGCGTATACATCATTGCCTATTGCAAGGAATTACGTGTCAGAATAATGAGTAGTGGAAACCTCCAGTGTGACACCTTACAGCACTAGGGCCCTAGAGATTGCTGCCAATCTACACAATAATTTATTTCTGCTGCAAATGTAGCATCTCAAATACAACCATTATTGCCATATCTCATTGTCCATCCCATTCCAAATTTTATGCCATGCAATTAACAAAACTAGTCTACATTTATCTCCAGAGCCTATGCACAGCATGATGGACTTGTGAAATGAAACACGCAAGTGGTAAAGCATGTTCTTGCTTTTGCTGATCCTGAGTGTAAATGTTTCCTCCTCTCTTATCAGTTGCCCGAACACCAGCACGCTACAATCAACTTCCTGCTAGTTAGTTAAGATTCCTGCTTGCTTGCCTTTCTTCTCTAAATACAGCACTCTCGTGGGGCTATTGATCAGTGACTAAAAAAAAAAGCCTGGATGAAGCCCCTTTTTCTTTCCTTTCTTTTGTGTTATTGATATTTTTTTAAAAGGTCCTTTCATCTTCTCCTCTACCAGGAAAGCATTACTTGATGGAAATGTAAGAATAATGAATCTAAAGCTGTTCAACACCAAACTACCTAGAAATGGAAAATATCCCCCTAGACTTCAGCCTCCTGCATTTCGGCAAGGCAGCACACACATGCTCCAATTACTTTCTCAGTTACAACATCGGTAACTCAAGAAAATTCTGTTCCAGTCAATACCTCTTCCACAGAATACATGCCATTGGGAATAAAGGCAGAATTTGACCCACTTCTTTTTGTTCATAAAAAAAACCCCCAAAACCATGTATGATAAGCAGCACATCAAAATATTAAATATATTTTTCCAGTTTAAGATTTATAGCCTCACGCTGCTCCTGAAGCCTCTACCTTCCAAGCAGTTCATGCTGTTTATCAGGAGGGGTTAATTTCAGCAGAACTTTCGAAAACCATTTCCCACTTCCCTGGTCATCCCCCCTGAAGGCGGGAGTGAGGATGGCAGCTGGAAAGGGAGGAAGGCAGGGTTAGCCCGCAGCGTTATATAACCTGTCTGTTAACAAATGCGAGACACAAAGTAAAGTCGTGTAACCCAATTGAAACAGCTCGTACCGGAGGTTGATTTCCCTTGGGAACTGAAACATCAAGTAAGAAACCGAACCAGTTAAATATAACCTTTTTAAAGGGCAAAAGAATTCAAAGGTAATCAAGGATTTTTTTTTTTTTTCCCTCGGAAGGGCATTTATAATTATATTCCACTTTTATTTATAACAACCCTTTTAATGTTGGTACTACAAAAGAACTCCACAGAAAACCAGCTTTGCTTTATGTAACAGGATTCAATCTACACGTGGTTTTTATATGCAAAACATCTTCTGCACAAGCTATACACTGACAAAGGCACGCTTCCCTTAAGAAACAAGGGACATATTTTCAAAGTGCTCCTTGAGCCACAGGCCTTTCCCTAGTGTTGTGGGAGACTCAAGAAAAAATCCTTAACTTTTGCTTTGAGAAAGTAATGGCAAATGACTACATACGATTCTACAGTGAGCTCAGAATCTAGTGTTTAATTTCCTTCATGATCCCAGAATACAATTAACGCTTTGCTCTAATCTACTAATTCCTGAGGAGACAGAAACAGGCCAGTTCCTAAACAGATCTTTTCAGCTCCCTTTCCACTGGGTAAGCAGGTATGAATTAAGTAGCAGGAATAATGCGCTTAAGCTAAAAACATGTGAACTGAAAATTCATCACCAGAGTGACAAGATGGTTTGTGATTAATCATAGAAGATCCTACATTGTGTGTTCATGTTGTGTTAGAACACAACATATTGTGTTAGGAAAATAACAGAGCGGGATCTAGCGGTGCACAAAGCCAATGAGAAGCAAATCTAGAAGGGGGAAGGATAGATTTGGGCGGGCCAAGCTGTGTCACAAGAGGTCTGCTGGATACAGTAGAAATTCATCATACAGAAACCTGCCTTTGTGTGTGCTTCTGTCTTCCACACATCAGGCAGACACTCACACAATATCACTCTGTAGTCTGTTGCCCTTGAACAACAACAAAAAAAACCATCTAAAGGATGGAGATGCTCTCAAATTGCATTGTACAGATTAAAAACAAGCAGGATTTTCCAAGGATGATATTCATTATTGATCTATCCCATTGTTCACGTTGCCTAAATTTTTGTCAATATTACTATACAAAAACATCCGTACAAAACCACCCTGCTAAATTTATTCCATGAAGAAAAAAAAAATTAATTTAATCTCAGAATTAAACGAGAGACATCCTGTTTGAATAGCATCAAGTGTGCAGAATCCCACTGTGGATTCTAATGTACGTACCTGCTCAAACTCTCAGCAGAGAAAGTGTGCATACGTGCAAGTACCAGACAGAGGCGACAGGGCCAGCTATTTCTTACCCACAACAGGCAATCTGTTGATACACTAAGAAACTATTATTAGGAGATGCTTTAGTCAAAATGCTGTAGGTTATTAATCACAGCTTTGGGTTTTCTGACAGGATGTTTTGATAAAATAAATCTATTTTAAGTGAATGTAATGAAATACTAACCCGTTTTTGAAGGGCTTTTAAGATGTTTTTAAGAAGTTTCAGATCAAAGACTCAGTTAATGTAACCTCCGTGCATTAAATATTTAGTACTTATTCAGTCACTTGAGCACTCAGGCATCTTGACATTGTAAAAGGGGGAGACGGAAATTGAGTTTAAGTCAGTTTTGCACAGTGGGATTTTTCAGATTTTATGTTAAAATCCCAGGCATGTAATTTTAATACAAAGGAGTCAATTCTTTTACAAGAGTATATGCACCACCCATTAAAAGAATTCTTTATGCACCTGCATAGATGGGAGAATAAATCCTCTATAGAGTCATTTCAGTAAAAACTGTTGTGCTGTGATTAACACCATGATTGAACATTATTCTGTCTCTGAGCTCTCTGATGGACGAAACCAAATGCACACACTCTCTTTCCAGAACAACTAGGCACTGGCAAGGAGCACAGAAATTTAACAAAGGCAGCTACATTTAAGCAAGGTTTTTTCAGATATTTTGACTTCCCCTTTCTAGCATCCCTGAATTCCAACACTTTCTCTTTATAGTTTCATTTCTTCCAAGGGACTTGCTCAGAGATCTTCAATACGGATCAAGATGAGGGAAATAATCTTATTTTGTGATTTACTAAAACAGATATCTTAAATAAACTCCAAAGTATTAGGGGCTGGATATCCATTTTTGAGATATAACACTGTAAATTCTACACATTCTCAAGCATCACCTTTCTTGTGAAAGTTCACTGAGTGTAGTAGGAACTTGCAGATGATTTCAAGCAGAATGAAGACAATCTTGAGTGTATTTCTTGGCTCACTTGCAGAGGATTATAGACATTAAAATATTAAAAATTGCCTTTGAAACTACTGTCATGAAGTATCATTGACCCATGTTAGTATCTAGTCTCAGAATCAAGGTAAGTATTGTGTATTTCAATCCTGTTTAATACAAACATGCTCACATTAAAGTTCTTTGATATGCACAATTGCTCTAAGGCTCTTAGATTTCACGGTCACCCATAATCTATAAAGAAAAGGAATAACCTTAGCTCCAACATTACCAATATATGGAGAAAAATCCCCAAACAGTTCTGCGTAACTTTCATTCATCACAGATATTTTCCCAAAACCTACAGTGGGATTGAAGATGATTGCAATGTAATTTGAAGTTCAGAAAGCTAAAACTGACCTCTGAAGTAATGGTAGCAATACGTATTCCCAAATCTGGTAAGCATCATCATTACATGACCCTATTTGTCACAAGTGTCTTCTGAATGTTAAGCAAGCACAAAGGCTGTATGTCATCACAGGCTCATCCGTGACACTGAAAGACAAACAGCTACTGGAAAACATCTACATGTATCTTATGGTAACTGGATGACCTCATGTATTTTTCTCAAAGCCTTATGTCAGTTTTTTCCCTGGCCATGGCTCTGGAGCTCCTGTTTTCTCTGCCATATTAAATTATATGAACCTAAGTGCAGGAAGGCACACAGTGATTTTACAGGAAAACAGCATTTCTTTGTACATAACCTCAACATTTCTCAGGCATGGTACATGCCTACATTTCTGTATGCATGCCACCGGGAGAAACTCTCAGACAGTAAATTAAACAAATGAATTCTTATTCTGCTAAAGAAGAAATGACATCAGAACTGTTTTATCCAAAGAAATCCAGAACAGAAGCCAATCCTAACCACCAAGTGCACGTAAAGTACTCCCCACTGATTTACCCAACGGACAGTCAGAACGTATCTACAAAGTACTACCGAAGCAGTTTCTCTCTCTCTTGTTTTTTTTTTTGTTTTTTTTTTTTTATATTGTTAAGAGTATAGACCTATGTTGAAACCACATAATGAGATAATCAAGACAATATCTGAAGAACTTAGTTCTGTGAAAATAGAAGTCTAAAGGCTTTCTAGAATCTTAGAAGTGAATGATATTCTCAGAACTAGCAGGAAGTTCAGGCAAAAGCACAGATAATTCAGTAATTTGGCAAATTCTGAAACAACTTTGAGAAAACTTTTTAGATACAATATAGGAGAACATTTGTTGTAATGAAACACAGCACAGAAGAGGTCAGATATCAGATCTCCTTGCACCGCTGCCTCTGTAACAGGCGTACTCAGAAGGAAGGCAACTTTGATGGAGACACTGTAATGAGACTTTGACCAATGCTTCAGTGTAGGTGTCATGAGAAATGAAAGAAACAATGGAAATAGTTTTGATAATAGTGAAAAAAACTTTAAAAGCCTATGACAAATTTTATAGAAACTGAATACAATACCATGAAATACTCAGTTTGAGTGCAGCACTTTCAGATGCTCTATGGTTTTTTTTAAAAAAAGTACAATAAAAATTAAGGAAAGGAGATGAGAACTTTTCCAAAATTAGCAACAATAAATAGTTCCAATAGCACTGATTAGAAGACAGGAAATATGAAAATTATCCCATGGCATATTTTTCCTTATTCATGCCATTCTAGTAGATTCCAGTTTATTGTTAGAGAGTATATTTAAACTTGTAATGATTATGACCTTCTCAAATCAGGATACATCCACATGTAATGCTTTAAGATGCAAAAGATGATGACTGGCATGAGACAATTATCTTCTGTGTAAGAATGAGAGAAAAAACCACAATGTGCATCTCAAAAGAAGGAAACTTGGATATATGTTATCTATTAACATGAAAATTTGTTTACTGTTTTGGCATTCAGGATGATTCAAGTAAGCAACATACAATCAGCTTATCGAACTGTGACACGGTGAAGGTGTCTCCTAGAGAGATTTAAGTCAGAGTGTCCCTGGAAAAAAAGCTGTAAAATTTCATATTCATATTGGCTGCAAACAGGGTTGCAGATGGGTATTTCCAGCATACAGAATATAGTACGCTGTAAGGAATTCTATCCATGATCACTGTTGAAATACATCTGCAATAAGTGCTGTACTGGTAAGTTAAGTGTGGTCAGGGAAACCTGATGACATTTTATCAGTTCCAGAGATTTACTGTCATAACACATTAATTTTATGCAGTAGACTGTGATCATTGCCTTATAATAATTACAGAGTATTTTTAAATGAAAGAATATGTTCAAAGCCCAAACACATTTGTTATTTTTACTAAATTTCTGTGTAGTAACAATAATTCCCAGAGAAGCCCAATATTCTGATATGTCTGTGTGTGCACATGGGCTCCCTATTCTGTTAAAGGCACGCCTCTCTGATGTTTTCCAGTAGCTTATATAGTGTGTGCTGCTGTCAGAGTACAGGCTATCCTACATCCTAACACGTGGAGCAGATTTTAAATTACACTCAGCAACTTCTGAAACTAATCCAAGAAGGTATCTTTTGTGAGCTAGTAGTTTATGGATGTTAATAACCACCAGCCCGTGATCTTTGTAAACCTCTTGTCGTGATTCAGCATTACTGCAGGTAAAGTTAATGATTTGTGACAGTGTGAAAGAAAAGGGAGTTTAGCTGCATTTTAAAAATATATAGACATAAAAAATGATCCCTCCCCTAGGTTATTTAGGAAAAGGGATTAGGGAACAATACCTCTGTGGTCACCAGTTGCAGGAGCGAACTTCCTTCCTTTCAGAGTCAGTTTTCAGATGGAGCATGTCAGGAAATTTGTGCCATTATTTGGAAATACATGAAACTAGTGTGGAAATTATTTCCAGAATCCAATTTGTTCTCTGGATGTTAAAAAATGAACACAGGTGCACTCCTTATTAGGTAAAGGAAAGATACACGAGATCAGTAAAGGATTTTGGTATGCAGTCCTCATTCACTTCTAGCAAAAGTGTGTTTGGCTGAGAGTGGAGATTGTTGGTAGGTATACAGCAACCATCAGTTCACTTTCCTTGGTACTCACCTGGTGATTCATACTGACTTTGGCAGTAGATACCAGGAGAGATGGTTGTTGTCCAGGAGCTTTGCAATCCACTCATCTTTCTTTTTTCTGATTGAACTTTCTAGTGATCAGAGAGTAGCTTACTTATTTTGTAACATACATACATAAATTCATTTTAGCTCTGAAGGAAGCCCAGCTCTTTAAAAGGAAGATTTTGTATTTACCTGTATTTCTCTGAGAAGATTGAAAATTGGAGATTTCAGAGACCACAGCTCTTCTGCTTCGTTATTGTCATAGCAACAAATGATCTTGAAGCACTGTATGCAACATCTATAGACATTTGTAGTATAGCTCTAGCTACTAACTTGTTTTCATTAATGGCTTGAATAAACTAGTCTCTGTACTCTTTGGAATTTAACTGATGAACTGTAAAACAAATGGTTATAGTTAATAAAATTATATTTTGCCATCTGTGTCCAGTAATGAGAAAAATCTGAATTCTAGGAATGAAAAAGAATGAAGTTTTCTGCCAAACAGATCAATGCATCCCACCTCTCTGTCAGCATTAAATTAGATGTTATCTGTTGCTGTGTATTTCTCTCATTGGTTGCCATGGCTAATGGGAATTTCAGCCAAGATGGACGTACAGGAATTCTGTTTGACCATGAGGAATATAATATCTTTTTCTTTGTCTTTCTACGAGTCTGTGTAGTATGAGTCTGCAGTGTTATTTGGTCTGAGTGCATCCAAGTCTCATTTATGGGAGAACAATTTTGTTCAGCTCTGCAGTGTTATTTGCTGTTACAAAATCTTATCTATTTCTATAAAAGAAATCTAGAGGATATGTGCAGTTTTATTCCTAAAGCTCTGAAGGATTTCAAAATCAGTTGGAGCTGAAGGCAAATCTGGTGCTGCCACAGTATCTTGTAAAGATGATTACAACATCAGAAAAGTACGCCTTTGAAACACATATTCTTGTTTCCTGAGTGCGCATTCTGAGCAGTTTGTTCTCTTGAGAGCAAGGATACATAATGTCTGAATTCTTCATAAAGAGGCCACCACAATTAGAAAAAACCCAATCTTTTATGAGTTCTCTAGGACCCTACAATATCATTAATTCCTATAAGAAGAGACAGTCCTCATGCAGAAGCTACAGAAGTGCTTTACGTTGATAACTTGATTGCCTAGAGCATGCTAAAAACCTAGACCATTTCCTTTAACTTTAGAGAGGAAGACAGACTACAGGGCAATATCAAGACTATTAATTTCCACTCACTGTAGACAAAGAAGACGCAATGCTTTTGATCACCCTCTTGAGAGTAGTAACACTGTTCTTGTTCTACACATTACCTTTCAGATTTTGAAATATTCATTTTTTGGAATAATATATACGTCCAGGTCTGAGACAAATCTTGATGTGCCTCACTGTGTTACCAACATATCTCCTATTTTTCCAACCCAGTACCATCAACCTCTGTTTTAGTCTTCATCTGTTAATCTATAAAGTGCCCTTAATCAGTCATCTCTGGCATTCCTATAAATCTTCCATCAGACATAACACCTTACCGGCCATTTTTCATTCTCAAGAGGCAAATAAGAAAAACAGACCTGAGGTCTTGAATCACACGTACTGTGCAAAATAGCAAACTCCATTTCTAATTACTTTCTCGAATATCGCGGACTGTACTTTGAAGAGCTCAGCAGTCGCAAATAGGGCCTAGTTTCCAAAACATTAAACTGCTTTTCGGTGTGTAACTATCGAAAGTTGGGCTTCAATTTTGTGTAACGAGACTTCTGAAAGCACAAGTTCGTATTTTCAGCATGTCGAAACTGTATGTGAAAATTCGTGCGAGTGCCATGAAACGACGATCCATGTGTGCTGTCCATGCTCCTGACAGCGATTTGACCACTCGATTCTGAAGTGACACTCCAGATAAACTAAACTCTGCTTTGTATGGCTAAATTCAGAAAATGAATACCGAAGTCTTTACCACAGACTGCTGCTAAACAACCCAGGTTTCTGAAATATGAAATTCCCGATAAAATAGCATTACAGACAAAAGAATGTTATGAACCTTAACTCTGACATTTATGCCATATTTTGGAGGCTGTCAGAGCAAAAGTTCTTTAAAAATTAGTTTTCTTTAATTATATGCATAAAAATTTCCCTTATTCCATGCTGCAGAACAATGCAGCTTTCATAAATATGGAGAACACTAGTTAATATTTAAATTCCAGCAATTCATAGTTAAAAAAAACCCAACACAACACAACCAACATTTAACAATGTGCAGCTGTTACTAATGAACTAAGAAGCTGATTAAAAATACCATGATGGATGTTAATGCATTATTATAATCCACCTTAGTGCAGAAAATATAAATGGAAAAGAAATGTATGTATTATAAAATCCTGAAGTCTTTAGAACTTGAGAAAGTAACAATCCTCTTAAAATTTAACGAATTAACTCTAAGTGCCAAATTGGATCCAATTAATGGGAAATTCAAAATAAGTGGGAGAAAACTGATTTCTGAAGCTGATTTTTCTTTTGAGCGTACTTAGAAAAATTTCCAAAATGGACTGTATCTTTCCTTTTTCATCCTCCATGTTATCTGATGCTCTAACAAACATGTAAAGTAGTTCAAAAAAACATACACTTTCTGTAGAAAGGCATGCCCACAATTCTAGGTAATTCTGAAGGAAAACTTTTCACTGTGGGCCTAGGTCTGACTTTTTTTTTCATTGAAAATGTCATGTAACTGAGACCTTTTCAGTCTGTGTTCATTTTCTCAGATTGTTCTCTGCTGCCACAGTATGGTGCTCAGATGCTGTTTGAAAACATGAAAAAGAGGATCTTTATCACAGAATGCAGTTCTTTTCATGTACCAATATGATTGGTAGCCAAGTAAGATCTCTTTTAAAGAGTATTAAAAAGGCTTTAAGCTGTATCTTACATTTCTTAAGAAGTGAAAACCAGTTTTGAATGGAGTAACTACTGCTTTACATTAAAAAGCTCCTGTCTCCTCATGTTATTTATATGTTATTTTGTCTTCAAAACAAAGATAAATATTGCTTTCAGTATTTTGTGGATAATAGCAGCACTTCAAGAGCAGTTAGCATTTTCTAGAAATACCCTCATTCCTTTTTTTCAGCACTATTATGATCTTCTAAAATAAAATAAGTTTAAATATAATGTCTTAAAATAAGGATGCCACTAGCCTCCCTTAGGTGTAAGTCTGATGTCCTTCTTCATTGCGCTATTCTTTGATTCAAAAATACTTTCCTAACAGACCAGAAAAATAAGGGCCACTGAAATCACACTGCAATCAAGAATGGTTCACAGGCTACACACAGTATCTCCCTGCTACACTTTCTATACATCGATCAGGTTGTCATGAGCCTTAGTTCTTCTCTACAATTACGTATGTTCCAATACTTGGTGTCAACAGTAAGGATGCAGTTAGCCAGCATGGACCACCTGAACTACAGTTCTTTGGTCTACATTATTTTATAATCTGCATCAAATTTTTTTTCTTATTTCTTTATTTTCTCATTCCTATATGATACAAAGATATAGTCCAGATTCCCTTCTAACATAGAAGCTGAAGTCTTTTTAGAGACAGCTTTCAGCTTTCAAGGCTTAAAGATGACAGAGATAAAGTCTTACTGAACATGTGCATGGCAAGGACAAAGAATTCCAGGATTAGCATGGATCTCTTATGCAGAAGGCCTCAAGTGCACATCTTACTTGTACACTACAAAAAGGATTGCCAAGCAATGGTGAGATTCACTTTACACACAGACATTCAGGATATTTATAGAGAGATGCAAAAAACAGCAGGAGAATACATTATACCTGAACCAGCTTCTCCAACTAGATGAAGATTAATCATGAAAATGAGGTGACAGACAAAAAAATGCTTCTTTAAATCAAATTTGAGTCTTCTTGTCATTTGTTGAGTTATTTCAGTATTATCTATTGGGTATATACTGTTACAAGAGGGCAGACGAATCCAAAGGGAGGGTGGAAGAAGGTATGTAGAAATCTCAGACCCTGACTGAATGGGACAAAGATTTTTGTTTGTTTATTTTTAAATGTTTTATTTGTTACATTCTGTTTACAGTGGGAGAAAATGGCTCACAGACTTACATGTAAGTCTTAAAAATCTTGTCCAATGGGGATTTTATAAAACTGGAAAGTTACTTGAAACCATAACTTCCTCACTGTGAATTTGTGTTATTCTAACACCACAAGGAGTGAGTGTAGTCACTGGCCAAACCCATTGGCTACCAACGACTGGCAAGTAAATTCTTTCCATATCCTACAACCAGATCTCTAACTTAGCTCTCAGCTTCCGTAGTGTCGATGTACCGTTGGTAAAGGTGAAACGTTAGATAACCAAGCCCCTGGGAGCCTATTAAAACAGTTACAAAGAGCTGAAATACAAGTTAACCAACAGCCAGATCCATTTACATTCATCTAAGACTGAAAACAACATTACTCCTCTTTACTTTGTAAGAAGTAGTTTCACAGGAATCACTGAGAATCTGGGCTTAAAGTCTAGGATTTTTTTAATTCTTTTTTTTTTTTTTTTCCTGTAGTCATGTTGTTATAGTGGTAGTACAAGATAATGGCAAAATGTCAAGGCACCAGGCCTTGATCTTGCAAAATGTTGATTGTTCTGACCTTGGAGCTTAAAGGCAATTTTACACACGTTTAACTTGATGCCATGAACTGTGCCAGTGACTTCAACAGGACTATTTAACACGCTTAACTTTAAATCTATGCTTAAGTGTTTTGCTGGATCAGAGCCACAATGCTCAGTTTACACAAATTATGTGAACAAGATTTCGCCTAAGGTATTTAGAGATTCTAATACATTATATTTACATTTTGTAGCTAGTATAAAGCTAAATCAATAAATAGTTCTTTCTTTGGTTAAATTAAAAGGCATAAATCCAAATCCTCTGGACTGAATAGACTTAAAAATTGTTAGAGAAGCCTTCAATACCAAGGTCTCAGCCCTACAGTAATGCGGGCAAGCTAACCATCTTCTGGGCTTACAATCAAAGAATACAGATTAAAATACAACTCCAGCCCCACAGATGCATCACACAGTCACCACTCAGGAGACCCAAACAGCAACCAGCTCAAACATAGTCAAAATCCCAGCAGAGTCAATGCAGTGAAGTGCTACGGGGCAAATGTAGCTAATAGCTCCACATAGCACGATTTCCCCTACATGCAAGTACATTCAGCATCACTATCAACATGGTAATTATTGCTTAATGCTGTGCTACAAAAGAGGGAAAACAAATTTCTGTAAATGTAAGTGAAAGAAGAATGAATGTATTCTAGTGTTTTCA
Source organism: Rhinoptilus africanus (assembly GCA_013400135.1). NCBI lineage: Eukaryota > Metazoa > Chordata > Aves > Charadriiformes > Glareolidae > Rhinoptilus > Rhinoptilus africanus. The sequence continues at coordinate 673,216 of VXBO01002238.1, read as the reverse complement.
GTGCTTTCCAAGGGCCATACATATCTTCAAAATCTCTGCATGTCCTGCAGGGCAACTAGGTAAATTTTAAAACCACAAAAATCTTTATATTGTTGTATATACAGGACCTCAGACTTGCTTTTTTGATAAAATGATATTAATTGTTTGGAGTATGTTATTTCCCAAGCACCAAGCAAAAAAAGGAGTTCTAGCAAGCAAGATGCTAAACACAGAAAGTAAAATAGATACTCCCTGTCCCCAAAAGCCTAGGATGCAATAACTAAAGGCAGCTGCCCAGATCTGGGGGTTGAACTGACTGTGTGGACAAAACCAGGTTGTTTTCTATTGGGATTACAGCGATGCCACTGAGATGTGTGGCACCCAACTGCACAGTAGAAACTGTTGAGGACAGGAACGAGTAAAATCTGCCTCTTACCTGAAATTTGTCATTACCTTGAAAAAAAGGATTCAGACCTTCCCGTACTTGGGTGCTAATTCAGGTATGTCAGGACAACTGACTAGATCATTAACGTTTCCTCTCCAGGTTGAAGCCTGGGAAAACCCCAAAATATGACAGATTCTCTGGAAATGCAAGTGTACATAGTAGAGGATGGAGCAAATAGAGAGCTCAAAAGTCATAAGGACATGGAAGACAGGTCACTGATACAGGGATGCTGAGCGCACGGAAGAGAACCTGACTACCTAGTACAGGTTTGTATTTTGGTTGTATGCTGTATTTTGGTTTTTCCTTTCACAACTCAAAGAGATGAGGGGAATGAATGAGATAGAACAAAGCAGAATAAGTAATGTTAGAGCAGCAAAGAAATTGCACTTGCTTTTTGTAGTTAGTTTAGGAAAGTATAACTGATCACAAAGAAAAGGGAAGGTTAGATTTGAGGTGAAAGAAAGGGGAAGCCAGATGAAGGACAAGTGTGGAGAGAAGGTGAGGTGAAGACCCTGACATGGAAATGGAAGAGCCGTGAAGCAAGAAGCCAACCTGCACAGCTACACAAAGTCCAGTGAAAGCTTCAGAAAGGTCACTCACTTTCCAAACGTTTCCCTGTGTGTCTATAGGATGAAAGGGATGCAACGCAGGACTTAGGCATGAAAACAGTTTCTATAGACTAACACCACCACATATAATTCATTTACTGTCATTCCTTTCTGGAGGTTTTCTTCTTATAAAGCGGATCATAACAGTTTTTCTGCAGGTGATTTCTTGACTCAAGGGATTGTTTATGCTCAAAGGTGCTTTTTTCCTGAAGTTCCAAGCATTTTTTTCTAAGAGATTTTAAACAGATAAGAGTAGTTATAAAATGTGAGCTGCAAAATTGACTTAAGATTTGAACCCTGCTTCCCAATTTAAGATTTTTCACTTATAGTTAGACGAAAAACAATTTATGCAAATCCTTCTAGAAATGATTTTACTATATGAAACAGTGCTCTTTCTGGAATTCAAAAAATAACTAGCTTATACATCCAGTAACCTTGCATAATATTAACTGTAAATGATGATTTTATTGAGGTTTTTTCTGAAACTATGTATTGCTGCCAACTTAAACCAAAGCATTTCTTGTTTTTACCATGAACAGTTGTATATATCCTACAGACAGATGGCAACTTTCAACAGCAACATAGTTTCGCCTATCTTTCCCTGTCTATGATTCCCACAAGCCAGTTTATCTCCCAGAACTTCCCTTAAATTCTAATACAGAAATTTTCCTTAAAACTGGTGGTATAGAATAGTTCCCTGTTATTTTTTCTCGTTATTTCTATAAATTCCCTGGTAGCATACTGTGCTATTATATAGTATAAATCGTATTTTCTTTTTGGAAAGAACTGTTGGTGGTGTTATTTTTAGGTCCAATTCTACTTCTGCTGATATCCAACCCAGCTAAGAAAATAGCCATAAGAACATTTAAAATCTGATGTACAGTTTTAGGATGACATCCATACTATGAATGCTACGAGAACAGCAATACTATATGTGTAAATAGATAGCCACTGAATAAAGAGTATGTACCTTGAACATACGTGTACGTGCACTTTTACATTCTAGAGAAATGAGAAGTTGGGATCACTTTTTTTGAGCATTATTTCTGTGGCCTTTTTCAGACCAAGTAAATTGCTATAAATTGCATTTAGATAACATTTCAACCTATTTGCAGTCAGACCCATTGGAAAGTACAAAATCTGATATCAACGTGATTTTAAAGGTATGATACATCGCTCTGAAGCCTGTGACGGCTTCTTTTTTTTTTTTTGTGAAGACGAAGAGTATACTTTTCTTTTACAGAACCTTTATTACGTAACCTAACACTGAACACAGAAATGGGAAATTTAACCTTAGAAAAATTGTCTATTTTCTTTGCTTCATGCTTTAAAACAGTCATAACTGAGCAGTTAAAAAAGGACCAGTAGATATCAGTGGAACTGACCAACCACTTTTGCAGGGGTACCCAGTCATTTAGACAGTAAATAAGGGATATTTGATCAATGAACCAGCAATGTGACATCTGGCATGCAGTTTCACAGTCTTAGGGCCTCATTCTGATCTCTCTGATACCAGCATAAATCAGGAATAACTTACATAAATTAAAAGCATGCAGCAAAGAGGCATGGAGTCAGAATGAAGCACCTTGTGTTCCAATCTGTTTCACTCAGTATCTTATGTCTGACTGAAGAGATTCGCTCACTTACAGAGCTCTACATTACACATATTGCCTTCTTGTTTTAAAATATGTATGTTTAATATTTAATTTAACAGAATTCCATATTCCAGTCTCTGTGTACTGTGGAAGTCCCTTTGAGGCTCGTGGTTTGTGTGTGCAGTTGCAATTCTCCTCAAGTGTAATTTGGAAGCACCATTGCCTAATGGGGTGAAAGGCGGTATCTGTCTCCAATTAATCTTGGCTCTCTTTTGAGCGAGAAATGAAAATATTGCCAAGTCAATGGTGATTTGTAAAGTGGGCTGTAGAAGCTGAGCCAGACTCACCAAAACCCATTTAATTTATTATGTGTAATAGTGAAATACAAGTAGAAGTACAGGCCTCGTCAATTGTCCGCACACTCCAAGTATGCACGGCTAATTTAGACTACCACCTTCAAATGACGACACACAAAAATTGTGACAACTCTGAAGTATTGGTTATAATGCTACACATAATGGTTACTGCACATGAGACTGTATAAGTATCATGGAATAGCTTCTCTAAACGTAAATTGAGCCTGTGCTTATGTTTTCACAGAAATATAAAAAGTATTTTTCATTATATTATGCTGTACAATATTGTATAACATCTATGCAGAAAAAAACCACATGAATAATATGCCAAAAAAAGTAATTGTACAGTTTTAAAAAATGCTCACAAGACTTTGAACTTATGATCTGTTGGGACAAAAGGCAGAAAGTCTGAAGTTACCTAAGGCCAACAACGGCAGAATGAAAATGGCAGTTTAAATGATACCTGGGTGACTATCAAAGATAGCTTGCAGGAGAGACTATTTTCAAGACCATTTGGCACATCTAGACTTTGAGATAGCTCCCTGAAGTGAAGAACATAAACATTAAAGGGTCAGAAATAGAACAGCTAAGTTATCCATTCACACTGGCAATGGGAATCTTTGCCATTTGGCTCTGAACCACTTTGCCGTTCTGCATCCTAATGACAATTACATGTCCCATACTGATATTTCACTTTCAATTTTCATAGAATTAGTGAAAGCATTTAAGGAGTTAATGGAGGCATAGTACTTTCTTTAGAGAAAATATGAAATTAGATTAGAAATTAGATTGCCTTGAAAACATTACAGGCGGCAAAATGTGCACTCAGAAAGCCTTCAGGAGTAATCATCGAAGCATGGTTTCTTGTGACTTGCATTTTACTGTTCCACGACGAAGAAAAATAAAAAACCCAAAGATCTGTGGCAAGATCCTGTTGTCTCCAAGAGGCACAGTTCAAAATTTCATAATCTAGGAGAAGTAAAATTGCTTCAAACCATTCTCCATCTTCACCATCACAAACTGCTGCAGGGGGCTGTACAATTCCCCTGGAATGATGAACCAGAGGGTATCGGTGGCTACATGGCAGCTCGACAGACATGCCGCAGCCTTCCCCCAACATGCCACCCTGCTTCAGCCCTGTGCCCAGCATGAGGATTTCAGAGTTTGTCCTTAGACGGCATCTCTGAGTTACCTTTCACCATGTGCTACCAGGGGTATCCTCCCTTTGCCAGAAATAGAGCTTTTAAGGGCCTCTTTATGCCAATCTGATTCCTCTTAACTTACATAAGGGGCCAGAGCAGGGACGGAGCTCGCTTTCATGGCTCTAAATCTATCCTATATGGCACGCAATTCTCTAAAGTACAGCCAGCTTCTGCTTTGATGAAGCGCTGTGCAGTGAAGACTGAAGGATCCTGTTTTTCTCCATTTAAAGATGTATGATAGCAACAAAGCTCTATGTTAAAATATTTAACTTGCAGAGAACTTATGGAAATTGTCTATTCAAGCTCAGCAAAGACATTAAATTACCAAGCTGTTCTAGGACAGTTGTGTGTGGAGGAAAGCCAGAAATGCTCTGAGATTGTAACGTTACTTACAAAGATTACAGCATGAGCCTGATTCAGAAGCTTTTTATACAGATCAGCATGGTGAGCTGCAAAATGTTACCATATCAATTTCTGCAAAACATACTGTGTGTGTACATATAGATATAAAATCAGGACTTATACACAGCACATTTCCTGCCACATTTTGAATGGCATCTGTTTGTTTAGTTTGCTGAAATATGAAAAATAATATTTAGCAACTACTGGTAACACAATGTTAACAAGATTTAAGAGTAGAGCTCTGTCTGTCAAAATGCAGATAAAAGACAAATCCTTCTATCTCAGTGTTTTAATCAGTCAGATCAGGGTTTTGATGAATATGCAAATGTGGCTGTTTACACACTATTTTCAGAGTGAAAGGAAACAAATTCAGTTCCATTACAGAATTAATGACAGCTCTGTCCTCTAAGATTAATAATTAAAGCCCTACACACATAAAAATGATAGTGCTCCTTCCTCCCACCCTCTGAAGATTTTACTTTTCTGTTTTTTTTAACATCCCTTTCCCTTATAATTGTTTGTCCCTCTAATTGGAATGATTAATAATTAATATTAGTTCAGGTAATAATCATCTTTAAAACAGAAACTGACAAAAGGGTTAAAAACCACTTTCTTTTGTTAATTCTGGTTTTACTCTTCTCCATAAGTTAGTTTTTTCCTCCAAGTTTTATGTCACCATAGGGATCTCAACAGCCTGCTCTAATGCTGGAAGCCTTTTATTTATTCCAGTGCAGGCTATACATATAATTTTGTTCTGATTTTCACAATATATGCTGGGATTCTTTTTAAAGCCCCAGCTGGGATCAGCAGCCTTCATAGAAATCGCAGCTTTCTTCTTCTGACACATACACACACACTACGAGTTTAGACCAAGTCGAATCCCAGAGAAAAGATTAAGACTGTGTGACAAGTGCACTATAAAGTCTGAGAATGTAAAAGGGGGGGGGAAACAACCCCACACCCAAGATCTCAGCTATTATTTTTCAATCTGCTGATTTCTGAGTTGATATGGGAGTAGCTGAGTCATGCTTTCCGAATCCTCAGGACAGGCAACATTTACGAGAAAGGTTATAGCAAAGTGAGCAGAAGTCCAGCCTTACCATTAACCCTCCTTCCTGCACCAGAAGAACTATGACGTGTCATTTTCATGTGGCCACTAGGATCTATATTAAAACCACTAAACCCCTTTTAATTTCAAATCACCAAAATGGACATTCTAAGAGTAAATAAAATAAGTAGTTCATGTATGTTTTGCATTATTTTACCAATAAAAGCTATATTCTGTTCCCAAAAACACATATTCCTTTCTAAACAGAAAAGCTCTTCCAGAAAGACAAGTGGACAGAATACTCCAAAAATCACATTTCCTCTGTAAAGCTCTTTCAATTTCATCTCTTAATGCCTTTAGAGGTGAACTGATCCTACATGGGAATTTAGCATCGCCTTGCATATTGCAAAGGAAATATTTTATGTGAAATTAAATTAGCATTTGTCTATATTTCACCATGCAGGTATGCTACCTAGGTGCCATTGATAGAGGTAAAACAAATATGTACGTGCGTGTACTTTAGCAGGGATGATGAATTACCCTCTATAAGCATCTAAGGGTAGACATTCATAATGAAGCCTGCTAGTTGGCACGCATGCCTATTACTTACCACACTGAGTCCTAGCAATTCTCTGGAAAAGTAGTCCATGTTCCTCCTCTGTAGGTTGTCAAGGTAGTGCTGAAGGCGAGTATAGGTGTAGGGGTAGCAGTAAGCGAACTGATAGGTATCATCCTCTCGGTCAAAGCAAAAAGCAAATGACATGACATAGTTCTTCCTGTGGTCTGGGCAGCGATAGTAGTACACATTTTTAGAGGGTATTCTTTGCCTAAAAAATAAAAAAACCCATATGTATACATTGACATAAAAAAATCTGAGCAAAAAGGCTAAGTGAGATTCAAATTTCCTCTTAAGCAAATGAAACACAACAGCCTGAATGGCTCAGGAGCTGGCGAGGAGATGCCAGAACTTGTGTTTTGGAGCACTCATGCAGACAAACTCCACGCCAGGGGCCCGTGCACGGCACAGCTACTGTGCTGGTACACCAGTCACCACAGGGACCGCAGCTCTCTCCAGGTGCCCAAACTGGCAGGGCCACCATCGCATGGGAGAGCATCACACAACAAAAAAAACCCACTCCCAAGAAGTGAAAAGGATGCATGGGCAGTTAAGCTGTTCCTGTACTTCGCTACCAAGCTGGTGCAATCTCATAGCACTGCACAGGCTCCAGCCAAACCTCTGTCTGGGATGCGGCTGCATCCTTTCCTACAGGCCTAATCCACCAGCACAGAGGCGAGGCATAATTAATGGCGGAATGTCAGTATAAGGCAAAATTGACAGAATTGTTACCAAAACTCAGGACTTCTTTATATTTTTATTATTCTTAATAGTCAGGGGATATCTCAACACCTAGCCGATGAATGGAGGAAAAGATAAATTCTTGAAGTGGAAAAAAAAAAAAAACCTCCAAAACCCAAACAAAAAAAAGATAGGTATGGAAAATAACCGGGTCCTAAATTAGAAAGCGAAGGAGAAAAGGGTATTTGGTCCTGTTCCAAATTGGACTGCTGCCCTCCTCGAGAGTTCTGGCTTATAGTGCTGACAAGATAAAAATGAATATACAAGATGGTAAATAATTATAATAGAGACATTTATGTCATTGTTATCAAGCTGGTATCTGTTTAAGAAATAACAAATGTCTGCCTGACATCTTTCACCCAACTTCTGTTATTTCTCAACGGAAACGAGTAACATTTCAGACGTGGGTCAAAGACTTTTTCTATGGACTAGAGATGTTCAGTATTTCTTTGTACTCTTTCTTCATTTCGTAGATGGCTTTTCTAGCTTTATTTAAACAGGAGATTCTCTAGTCATACCATGCACTTGTAATTTGATGTAACTAACTTAGCAGTCATGTTTGGCAACAAAACACTATGGTCCTGCAGACTTTAACTGATTCAATTACACAACATTATAAACAGGTCTCATCTAACGGTTGGAGCAGATCTCAGCTAAACTAGGATCATGGTGAGGGAAAACATAATAAGATTTACAGACATAGCAGTAGTAAATGTGCCTCTGTAACAGTTCCGAGAAGCTGGTCTGCTGCAGAGCATCAGTTTTGGCCTTTCATTGCTAATACGAAATAGAGGACAAAACCCCCTCATTATGCAGAGGTACGTGTTGGCAATTAGCAGCAGTTAAGGAGTCTGATCACCAAGACTCAGGAGCTACAAAGAGAAACAGAAAGGAATTGAGATGTTCTTGAAAAAGTACAATAAAGAGCCAGTGATGCAATTAATTAGACTTGAAATAAGAATTTATTTGCCCCTTTTATTGCCCTGGTCTTGAACATTCAGGGCTTCAAGAATTCACGTCAGTATTTTTGGTTAAATAAGGGATTTGCTTATCAGTAAGTTCTGAAAATGATTTTTAAGCTACAAACCTGAAGGACAGAAAAACAATTCTTTTGATTTTTTTAAAAAGTATCAGTGGGGAAAAAATGCCACCAGCCGTCTGCATGCAGTACCCTAACCTAATAGGTTTCTCCAGGATCTTAACATATTTCTATCATTCGCCCTTACTCTGGAGTGCTGTAGGACATCCCTCATTTGATCTCAAATCAAGCATATGATATGGCAGTGGGTAAATGTATTCTAGCTCCCAGTCCTCAAACCGTAATGCAAGTTTAAACAGTATGTTGCTGAGTTGTTGAACTTTATTTGTTTCCAAATTAGCATGGGAGAAATAATAAAGGACAAGCCTCACTTTATGCTATAAAAATTTCATGTAAAATGAGACCAATAGGAGGAAATTCAGGATTTTAGAAAGGCTAGTGCTAATTGAAATTCATCTGCTGATAGTTAATGTTTAAATGACACATAGTTCTCCTTGGTTCAATAACTTTCTACTTTTTAAGCAAGTTGAAGACAACTTTGTTAATGTATTAAAGGCACTTCTGATATTTCATTCCCTTTCCCCTTCATTATAGAAGCTAAGCATCTGCTTTATTATCCACTTTGACACATCACTTTATGGCTGCATTTGGCTATTATGGCTAATCTTGATGTCTAGGACATCTGGTATTGACATTTCACTATCTGGTGTCTGACACAACAGCAGAAACCATCCTCAGTTACTACGTTTAAATTCACCCTCTCAGGGCAGAAAGTGCCCAAACTCTTAATTCAAACCATATCTTCCAAAAATAATTATAATAGTACTCCTGTCACTGCTAATCTATTTTTATCTCTCCTAGCACTTTGTCACTGCTAATCTATTTGTGAGTCATATAGAGAAAGAGAGTTAGTGTTTAGATACCAACAACACATCTTACACACAGGAGCCTAATCAGATTGAGATCTTATCAGGGAATTAAAGAAAAAAAGAAAAAAAGGGACAGAAAAAGAAAGAAGAGAGACACAGTGCTAGATATCACCAACTGAGTTTTTGATAACAAAAAGACATTGCTCAGTTCTTGAATTAACCTTTGTGTCCTAGACGCACTATTGTTTACTCTTTCCCTTTTTTGTTCTATGCCTTCTGGAAAAGGACACCCACACACTGTGGCAGCAGCTGCTCCTATTAATTTAAAGCTATTACAAAAATTAAAATTAAACCCAATTACTTTGGCTGGTTTATAGCCGGGGAACGGCTTAGTCTGATTGTTCCCTCTGGTTATGGACAAAAACAATATTCCTACCTACAGGCAGCTGCCAGTGGAATACTAATGCACCTAGGGCCTGGCAGGGACAGATTCAGAATGCAGAAAATAACTGCATTTCTTACTAGAGAGAAATATCTTATCATGGATCTGCAGAAATGCACCAACTTCTTACACTGTAAGTCACAATGAAGCTGATTTGTAGTTAGAGGTAGGAAAGCAAAATGACGGTAGAAAGCTTAATGCTCAGATTTGTCATCTCGCACTTGCAGGCAGCTCACAGGAAGAAATGCACCCTGCTAATTGATACGCAACTGCCTGGGTTTCAGTGCTTCTGAATGGTTATTTAAAGGAGAACCACCTCAATTCTCAAGTACAGCCAGAGAGCATAACACACAAGCAACTAATTTCCAATTTGGTTTTAGAAACGTATTGACAGAAATGAAGCTTGATATTTTAGATCATTCTGAAACAAATTCAGACTGCTTAATCTTAAAAATAAATGAAAAATTCTTTCTGTCAAAGGAAGAAGGAAGCACAGAAATGAAGATTTTCCCTCTGTTTTGACTCTCATAGTGCAGTGCCAGTCAAAGGTTGAGCCAGTGGGTTTGAGTGCCTTCTCCTCCATCTGAGAAGACAGCACTCCCAGCCCAGCAGATTTGTTGCTCCAACTGTGAATGTACATATTCCTGTATGTTTGCCACACTGCAGTCAGGAGTCAGGACATTTCCTCTGTTTTGGTAGCATGCAATAAGATCAACTTTGCCAGCTTACCAAAATAAACTAATATTGGAATCTTCATTCAGTCTCAAAAACCTGATAACTTCAGAGGCCCCAGGATTTTACTCCTTGCTACTACAACAGGCAGTGAGGGCTACTACATATAACTCAGCTTTGAAAATTTTATGCTAACTATACTTCTATTTTGAACATAATTTTAATTTCAACTTTAATAATTTTGATCTTAAAGGAAAACTTTATTATCTGTTCTGCCTTTTTTCTTCCCCCTCTGCTACCTTATTTTCCATTGAAAATTGGAAGTTAATCAAGACTTTGGGGAACAAGCATTAGGGGGTGGCAGGGGTGCTGCTGTGTGGCATTGGTTCTTTAAGTTTTAAGCACTTAAGGGTGCTAATCAAATCCTTTTGTGGTACTACAATACAAATAATTAGAAAATAACCATCTTTGGAGCATTTTTCCTCCCTATTGCATGACCAAAGCAGAGAGCTCTTCCCCAGCCAAATTCCCAACGCCTTTAATGAGCAGACTAAACAGTCTTTGAACCACTTTTGATATGGCACTCATGAAGTAAGTACTCAGATCCTTGCCTCTACAAGATTAGGTTAGGCATATACAAGTCAGTAGACTTCAAAGTAAAATTACGATCTTTGGAGGAAAAACAAAAAGCTGCACGTGCCGTAAAAGACCAATGGCCAAAAGAAAAATTAAGTGATCTGCCTTATAGAGAAATTCTGAAGTGAATCTGCTTGCAATGTAGCGTTAGCTGTGGTGACACACTGTGGTGATCATTTTCAATTGCCATCAATTTGCGGATGGAGGAATACAACCGAAAACTTTTAAAAATTCCCAAGCTTGTGTGTATAATTCAAAGAAGTGGGCCTGAGATAAAAGCTCAGAGAAAATTATGCCTAAATTTTAAAGACGCTTGAAGCACAAAACATGATTCTAATTCAACTTCAGAAAATAACCTTCGAGTGTTTATTGGCACTACCCAAAATACTAGATCTAGCCACTCCTTCCGAGTGTTCAAATTTTATTCCTAAAGCAGGATGTCCCTATTTATTCACCGCAAGAAACCCAACAAACTCTGGAGAAAATATAAGGAAGTTAATCATGCACTGCAAACTCCTCTTCGGGGAGGCAGCCCGTTCAAATTGAAGGCCTTCCTGACTTGTTTCTCTGGTAGTCTAAGTCACTATTTTTCTTCTTGCTTATTCTTGTTGACAAGTGGAGCTGACCGTCTTCAAAATTCCTAGCTTACTTGTGACAAAATAAGTTCGTAGGGTTTTTTTTCTTGCACATAATTTTATATTTGATTCACAGAGCATGGAGTGACAGTGAATATGTCAGATGGTGTTAAATATATTTTACAGACAACCGAATGGGTTTTGGCACCGCTAACTTGGTTTCAGACACTGAAAAATAAGTCCGGCTTTTATTCTTGCTCATATGTGTTGGAACTTTCTCCAAATATTTTTATAATTTTTAACACCTCAAGGTTTTCCACCTCTACAAATACCTGGTTACTTCTTAAGTATAAAATCTGATCGCTTTCATAAAAACCAAGAAAACTACACATTAAGCATGCAGCTTTCAAGGGTTAATGTTAATTGAAATAATTAAGGAACCTCTATAAAGATTGCTAGGGAATTCAAATAAAAGTGAACCGTACAAAGACTGCTTGTAAAATCTCTTCATTCTTTACAATTTCAAGGGGAAAACACTGAGGGTTTTTACTATTATTTTCTCTAAAACTCACTTAAATAATTAAGCAATAAGTAGAGACACTTTTTTTTTTTAATGTCCACGTTTTAAGTGTTTGTAATAAACATGGTAAAACTTCATCAGTATTGGATACCTGCATCTGTGCTAGTCTAACCTGGCATACTTTTTATGAGACCTGCACATCAGAAAAATTAGTCTCATCAACTGATACTAAGATAGCAAAAATATCCTGAAAGTACATTACTATTGTTTTAGAACTTGAAAGCCAAAACCTAGAAACAGGTTCGCATGAGCAAATGTTATGAGCATAATTCCACACATTTCAGACATGTTTGGCTACGTGCAGGGAAAATTTCTAAGAAAGGCTTTTAACAAAACTGTATCTTCAACATAGTGTAGTGTTCTGACGAGGAAAATTCAGTGGTGAGAAACAATAAACAGAAAATCGCAGTGAAATGTCCTTTGTCCTGTGTTTGCAAAATACCTTGTAAAAATGTGGTCCCTCGAAAAAATGTGCCAGTTTTCAAGGTCCTGTGATAACACCAGTAATAAAAACACAATGAAACTATTCTACCTAAAACATCAAGCAAACAGTTAAAGTCATTATTCCCCAAAGTAACAAGAAGCACTTAGGAAAGGGCGTGCCATGTGGGAAGCAGAGTGAAGCAGAAGAAGGGTCCTTACTACCACATCATGATGACGAGATATAAAGCAATGCTGAAAAACCTGTCCCTGGGCTCTGCTGGCAGAAATGATATCATCATCCTTCGATTCACCAGAATGAGCATAACATTATGAAGGGGAGGTCTGCTAAATTATTAGCTAGCAAGAAATAATTTTTAAAATGACTGAATGACTTTTTAAACAGCTTCATATAAGACAGGGCAACACTGCAACTCCCAAACGAAGAGAAGCGTTGTTTCAGGTTCTCCAAACCTCAATATTGTTTTGCGGGAGGAGGTTTCCTTCACTGTTGTCCATCACTCACCCCTTGTCTATCTCCCCTAAGCACAAAACGTGCTCACTGAGGTCCAGAATTGTCACAGTGCCAATTTTGTTTGTTTGTTTTAAAATGTTTTGACAAAACATTTTAATGTCTTAGAGGAGCTGTCAGCTGGTAGCAAAATCCAAAATCTCCTGCCTACCATTATAACCAAAGCTACACTCCCTCCTCCATCTTTTGTTTATTCTGTCCAGTTACTAAATCTTATACCACAGCGACTTTCCTCTGAAGCAGCAGTTCCAATACTGCAATTATTCTACAGAAACTCTCTTTTAAACTGCAGGGATAATGAATGGTGCTGATTTTTTTCTGCTGTTGAAATATGATTTGCCTACTGACCACAGGTGTTCCAGCCATATATTGCTTCAATACCAATATCTCTATGCAGTGCTTGTAGGAAAGAAGAAAGTGAGGTAGAAAAGTGGACTTTCCACAAAAACACTGGAACAAGAAAAGAAAACAGTAAAGTTAGCCATACGTGTGTTGTGATCCTCTGAAGACATCACAGATGCAAGAGAAGGATGCAGGAGCCAGCATTTCTGTACTGAAATGCAGCTACTAGGGGAAAAACACACACAGAGGCAACAAAAATTTTTGAAAAAAATACTGAAATTGGTAAATGAGAATTTTTGATAAGGAGCATCGGGTAAGGTAAGGAAAGAGGGAAGGAAGAGCATCTCAGAACGGCGCACCACTGCAGTTCTAACGTTTGGAACATGCAGAAAAGAAAAACAAAGTTCTTTGGAAGCAACTGAGAAAGAGTAGCCACAAATACTGTGAAAGAAGTGGAGAGATTTACATTAAGTAAGTCAGCATGAATGATGTTGTACTAGAAAAAGGTGAGGACAAGAAACGTTCCACCTCGAGCATATAAATCTGAAAACCGCATAGCAGTCCTTGTCCTAGCTTTGACCTATACCAGACTCTCTCACCATAAAAGAACAAGTCTAGTGACAACTTCTGAAGACAGTTTGAATATACTGACAGCACGGAGAAAATAAGCATATAAAAAACAGAGGAAAGCATTTCACCGACTGGATCAGAAAGGAAGATAGGCTAGGAGACTGAAAGAAGGAAACAAGATCACCACGCCAAAAGCATACCAGCTTCAAATTGGCCTGCAACAAGGTAATGGCATGATCTCTAATAAACAACCTTTTAGGTCTTTCCATCATCTACAGTCTGTGGAAAAAAAAAAAGAAAACAAAACGAAAAAAAACATGCTTGAGAGAATCATGTACTGGCCAAATTTTAGGAAGGGCTGCTCAGTGATAAATAGTGTTAGAGTATCTTCAAAATATGTTTATTTCAATCAGATTTTTCTCCAACAGCAACTTCAAAGGAATGACAAATAATTTCACTAAACAATTTACCCATTAACATAGTATTTTAGTGTCTTCATGTCCAAATTCATCATTTTATTCCATTATTCTTTCCTGTCTCCACTATAATCTGACATTCAATCCCTCCAGATTATGTTGACTGGAAAACACATACTTACAGGCTATAAAACTGAGTCCTTGCAATGTTTGGAGCAAGCGTTGGCCTGGGAATGAGGGACCAACCTCAGTCCCAAATTCAAGTCCCTAAATTGCACTACCAGTAGACCACTGGGTCAGCTCTAATAGCCTCTTAGCCTCAATTACCTAATTAGCCTTTTCTTCACTCTCCTCTTCTCCCTTTCCCATCTGTTCATCTATTCCCACCACTCCCTGTTCTTCTGCAAGAATAATTTTTAAACTCTATGTTAACTTCATTTAGGTTAGTCTCAGGTGACTTCCTCTCTATGCAAGAATAATTTATAAGTCTCATAAGAGCTCCAACTTGAGGAAGTATTTCAGTAACATCTGAATTCTGAAATCTATGTTTAAAATGTTGATGATTTCACAGTCTAAATACAAACTTGAGATTGCTAATTTATGTTTTGATGTGAATTTTAACTAACTACCAAAGGAAGGAGAACGGGTATGAAATAAATTTTTACCAGTTGTACCTCGGTTGATACTGAGCTGTCCTTAGTAAGATCTGAAACCTTCTGGAAGCCTTAGACTTCCCAACGTATATTATTCCTGATAAAAATCAGAGCATCTCTGATAGTAGATGATGTATGAGCACGATAAAAACAAAAGAAAACAGGAAATTGTCGTTATGGATCAGACTGTTAGCTGGGCAAACTTACCCATAATATTACGCTTTATCCTATCCTGTCTCCACGCAATGAAGACTGAGTTCAGTAATTCTTTTTTAACGTCTCATTTCTTACGCCTTCTAGCACCTTGTTCACTTTTTCTACCATAACAGCATCTCAGATGGCTTCTGTTATGGAACTGCCACCAGCAACATTCAGGTTTTTCCCCTTCAGTTAGAGAATAAGATTTTTGTGTGGTTTCCTTCACATATTAACTTCTCATTTACCAGAACTGAACTTTCTTTATCCATCTGAGTAACTTGTTTAGATCACTCAGAAGTTTATAACAGTGTGCCAAAGGCTTAAATTACTTAAGTAATTACATCATTTGTAAGTGTTACCACCTAACCCTTCACTTCTCTCCCCAGATCATTAATAAATGATATATTTAGCACTGACTTGATAGGTAACTTTAAGGAACACAGCTGCTAGCCTTTTACTGAGATGAAAACTGACCGCTTAGCCCTATGCCTTTTTGTTTCCTTGTCGGTTTTTGATCTATGATGATACTTGCCCTGTCACCATATGTGACTACTTAGCCTTCGTGACAGTGCCTTGTGACAGACTTTGTCACAAGCTTTTAAAAAGTCGAAATACATTATGTCAGGCAGCTCACCTCATAAGCCTGCTAGCTGAAACTTAAAGGTGAGGAAATATTCCCGGGAATTCCCAAGGGGAAAGGCCACCTTGGCATCCAATGGAATCAGGGGGAGACAGACAGAAAAGACTGGTGAGCAAGCCAGAAACACCTTCCTTTGACACAGATTGCAATTATATTTTTGAAGGACATTTCTGTTTCAAAGGGAGTTACTTCATCATTTGGAGAAAATATAGAGAAGTCCAGGCAAACTAACTCTGCCCAAGAAAATCAATCCAGGAAAAGCAGTTAACACCAAAATACAAAGGTTACACCTTAAGAAAAAGAAGAGAAAAAAAGGGAGATTTGAGTAAAAGCCTTTTGCTAGATGTGCAAGCACCAGAAGCTGCTTAAGCCTCCCCATGAACTGAAAGCCTGTGCCTGAGAGCCTCAGCTTTGTGTTTCTTCTTCCAAGGGCTGAAACAAGAAGACCTGCCAGCAGAGGAGTGGGAATTAATGGGAACAGTGAGCGAGAGCACCCCAGAACGCAGAGCACCAGGACTCGTGGCTAGCAGAAGCAGTGCATGTGGCCAGCAGGGAAACATATGGCTGGAGGAGTAAAGAGCATCTCACAAAAACCACGTCACATCAGGTTAGCACAGCCTCAGTGCGGCTTCTCTACCCAGCAAGACTTGTTAATCTCAAACTGTGGATGAAAGTAGGTGAAAGCAACCTGGTGGCCTTGCTAAATGAAAAGACTATTGTTACAGCCATACTTCAGGAACTGATTATCGTAACTCTGAGCATCGAGCTTGTCAGACCTTCTCTTTTCTCCTTTTTATGAAAACTTTGTTTATTTTACCATCTAATGACATTTTTTTTGGAGGGGGGAGGGGGTGGAATTCTCTCCCTGAGCACCAGTAAGCTCAGGATAGTTTCTGAGAAAGGGAGGATGTCAGCATGGTTGCAGTGACCCCCTTAAATTCAAACCTGGCCCTCGTTGCTGTCAATCAAGTCCAGGGAAATCAGTTATCTTTTCCTTTCCCCTCTCTTTCCTACCTGGCTGTGGCCAGGTACTGCTGGGCCAGAGGGATTTTTGGTCTGATGCAGTATGGCCATTCCTATTTCTTTTTATGGGCACATTCAGAGTTCTAAGCAATGTGAGACATGATTTTTCTTTGCTGAAGCTGTTCTCATTAAAGTCTCTCACATCACAATCTTTCAGGTGTTTTATTATTCCCTTTTAAATTCCTGCTTCGACCATTTGCACTGTGCAGATGTAATGCTTACTGGTCTAAATATAGGATAAACCCCAGATACTTCCCAACCCTCTGGAACAGAGCTTGGCTTTAATGAGAGTGCATATCTTTGTTAGCAGTTGAGCTAATTCATTTCTAAGCTTCTTCAGAATTCTTTTATACATAAATCATGTGGGGATGATGATTTACTGCTTTTTAATTAATCAATTTGCCCCATCTTCTCAATCTCTGATAGTGCCTCATCTTTATTCCCAGAAAAGAACAGGTCTGAGATGGGTACCTCCAGAACCTTGTTTGCTATAAAGACTGATTTATGATGTAGAACCACCTGATTTCTTTGCATGAAAGCACATAATTTTAAATCATGTACAAGACGTGGCAATGTGAGGGCAAATAATTTAAATTCAGCATTGCAAACTTTTTATTTTTTCCCCAGGCTACACATCTTGCACAGATTTTATTCTCCATTCTCTTCGACGAACTCCTTCCTTTTCCCTCCTTGCATCTTCCTCTGCTAAAAAACTGCTTTGTAGCATCCCCCTGTTCTTAAGGGTGTCACAGAGCAACTATCTCCAAGCCTGCTCACATTTCTTCTGCTACAGGGAGAGTCTTTAGGTCTCCCATTTATTCCCCACACCAGCATGTGGCCTGTTGTTGGCAATACTGCATTTCCAGGGCTAAACAGCACTGTGCTGTGAGGACCTGCCTTTTGTGTCCTTCATCTATCCCTTTCAGGGACAGTACTCTGAGCTATCANCCTTCCTTTTCCCTCCTTGCATCTTCCTCTGCTAAAAAACTGCTTTGTAGCATCCCCCTGTTCTTAAGGGTGTCACAGAGCAACTATCTCCAAGCCTGCTCNGGGGGAGGTGGGGAAGAGAAGCCTGAAAGGAAAAGCCTCAGTTTTCTCATCTAGAAGGGGAACAACAAATATGGCAAGTCCCTGTCTTGAAAGATGGAAGTGAATGCACGTGTGCAACGAGACTTCAACACCCCGGCTCACAGACCAAGAGCTGCTGCTTTGCACACACCCTGGCCCCCCAACTCTGACACATTCTGGTCTCCATCTGTCCCCCCGCTGAGCCCAGCTCCAAGAAGAAAACACATAGATGGCCACCTAGGCATTAAAATTCTTGTTTCAATGGGGGCAGGGGAAATCTAAGATTTTCCTATTACTTAAATCCTTTATCTTATTCACAATGGTCTTTTGGCCAGCTGATACTGGTTCAGAAATAACTTAGGCAGGCTTTCTTCCCCAGGTAATAGAGATGAACCCAATGCAAAGGTGTTGGCCTCTGTCTACAGGGGAAATAAAACACAATCCCCTCCTTCTCTCTTTTCAAACATTCCTAGTTGCTGACCCACAGAATAGCATCGATCTAAGAAGAGACTAAGTACCCTGCCCTTTTGGTCACTTCTCATTTACAGTACACAGGGAAACATGCAAGCAGAGGGAAAAAGCTAGGAGCAGAGGGACCAGGCAGCCAGAAACAATTGTACACACATGGGATTTCTCGTCCTAAACACAAAGTTAAAAAATGGGATGCTGCGATGGTTGATGCTGTTGAAGACAGGAGAAAATGAAAAATGGTATGTGTTGCACTAATCTTGTTTTTCCAAACTGTATGTGTGATATCAACCAGGCCACTACAATTTTTCACAATAATAGTTCCAGCCTCATTTTTCTTGATAGCCCTTTAAAAAAATATTCATTTTAGGAAAAATCTGTGGTTCAGGGGGGGTTTTTTCCCTCTACCTGCACAGTCAGTGTCACAAAATGGAGCAACTTCAATCCTTATGCATATTTTAAAGTATTCCCATTTCACCATGCTGAGTTTGTTTAGACTACAAGAGCATTACCTCCTTTAACCTCTTCTGCAATATAAGCAGGCATGATGGTGAGGGGAAGGGAAATGAAGGATACATTTTGTTAAATTACACAAAGCTTTATTTAGCCTTGAAAGAGTCTTCATATTCTCTTGCTGCTAAAGGTAATGACAAAGTTCTAGATGCTTTCCTTCCTCTTTAGACTGTTATAAAACACAGTGAGAGAACGTACACACTGCTCACAGGTCAGCAAGAAGGATGTTCACACTGACCACGGGTCAGCAAGGAGGCTGATACAACGTAAGAGTATGGTATGAACTGTAAATGCAACGTGGCTCATGATATACAAGTCAGTGCAATGCAGAAATTTTCATCTTGCCAACAAAAGTATTTTTTCTGAGATCTTCAGAAATGCAAACAGTTTAAAAAATAGGAGACCCTCCCCCCTTTTCACCCCTTAAAGATTCTCTGAGCCAAATATTCAGCATACTCTGCGAAAAAGTGTGGAGATTCATAGCAGGTAGCTTGAGCTACACATGCTATGTAGGCACCTGCAAAAACTATGCCTTCAATGATTTCTAGGCACACATTGTAAGACTCCAAAGAGTTCACTCTTAAAATCACTGTCCAAATGTTTGCAGTTCCAGAGCCTAATCACTGGGATTATCTAAGCAGATGCTTCACTAGTTGCTAGTCTAGGCCCATAATCACATATTCATAATACTGTGGAATAACTGTGATGCTGTTACTTTTCAGATGAGGAAAAAGTGGGCAGGAAAAATCCTGAAGAAATAGTCTTAGGTCACAATCTCTAATGATAAAATTAAGAAAAGGAAATACAGAAAAGATCCCTACATGTTGGGATGGCCTTCTGTGTTTCTCAGTATTTCCTGCACTAAGAAGCACTAACAACTCTAAAATGGAATTCAAATATCAAGTCAGACATACAAAGTTTCAGCGAAAACTCTATGTAAAACAAAATACTATGAATTCTATCATTTTTGTCTTTCCATTTCGCAAATTAAATATTAGTAGGCAGCAGTAATGCTCCTCAGTTTGTTTCAGGCTTTTACACTATTACCATCAGCACGTTATACCACCCTGCACACAAAATACTAAGCTACAGAGAAGCCAGTAGGACTGTCAAGGCATTTTACTTTTATTTGAGGTAAGGTTTTCAGAGGATTATTTCACGCGTGTCCCAGGAATTAATCTTTTTCCTGCTCTAAGGTGGCCCTGCTCTGGCAGGGGGGTTGGACTAGATGATCTACTAAGGTCCCTTCCAACCCTATGATTCTGTGATTCTGTGATTTTTCACATTTCTGAAGGTTTGGCCCAAATACTGACTTCCATTTTAGATAGTAAGGCTTCGTAGGACTGGCACTCATCTTAAAAATGAGTCTATACTGCAATAAGGCTGAAGTATTGAAACAAAGCATCTGAAAATCTTTCAAACATTGTCAAGAAGCAGTAATATTTATGCTCAGATAAATAAAAAGGCAGGTGCAATAAGAGAAAGCAACATATGGGATTCAAAAAGTTTTATAAGCAAATTGTCTTCAAAATGCTCCATGTACTGTGTATTTCCAGGAGAAATGACAGGACATTTGTCAAATCAATTGTAGGAAATGTTTGTAAGAGTACTTGACATGCAATTTATACAGCTATCAATTTAAAAACACAAATGGTGAAAATGTAGGTTGTAATAACCTTAAATATTTAAAGGCTTTCAAGCAGGAGTCACAATTTCATATCTGTTGCTTTTTCAGGCCATACCATGTATCAAACATTGTCCCTCTGGTCTTTAAATGGGACAAGAACATACTGAGGTGTTATATATACCCATACCCATATGTGTGTGTTAGATATTATGGGTAGCATTTTAGGAAATTTAGCCATATCTTCCTGAATTAAGATATAAGTTATGGTATTTTCACTGTAACAATAGGGAAAATTTGATACACATACATGTGCACTTAATTAAAAAAATTATATCAAGCTATTACTTAGCATACTGTTAAAGAATGGTCTGAAATGTTTGTGGAAGGCGACATCGATCTCATTTTGCCTGCAGTTGTACATTAGCTTAGCTTTAAGCAGCTGCAGAGTCCTGATGAACGTGAAACACAGTTTTAAATAGGATTCATAAATTAGGGTTAAGCATTAACAGACAAGAAGGTAGGTGCCATTTCCTATTCCATTAATGGCTATAAAATTTCAAGCGAGGGAAAAAAATACATACTGAAAGGTCTTAAAAGTTAACAGCTGATTTTAAAAAAGGAAGCCCACATAGCACATTAAAACATATGAAAACGGAAGAACAAAAATGATTTCTATGTATTTTCATACACTACTTATATTTATAAAACATATATGTATTATTTTAAGTCCCACACCTCCAAAACCAAAAAGAACAAAAACAAAGAAAAAGCTCTTTAAATATAGTTACCTGGATTAGAGCTAGGAAAAAAATATAATAAATATTATGTTTTATAGCATTTTCAACTGCATGTGATCATAGTCGTATTCCTTTATGAATCTCTGTCTCGGAAACATTAAACTTGATGTTCATTAACCATGACGGCCTGGCTAGTTAAACCACTTACAGCAGATATAATACATGTTCCACACACAGCAATGTTAATGCAGATAATGTGAACCTGCGATATTCCTGCTGTCCAGATCACTGGAGTCTCACATCAGGAGACAAGAGTGCCTGGTTTGTGTTTGTCCCGTGCTGATTGTAGGATGTGGACACATGTTCCCAAGGGAATGGGGTAAAAGGCCAAGCCATTCTCATAACTCAAGCAAACCAAATCTGAACACAACTTTAAATGACAGATCAGTTTGCACAGTTGCTGCTCTCAACCAGCTTCTAGCACTCATTTATTAGAATACAGGATGGCTTTAAATGACAAGACGCAGCTATCTCGCAAACAGCCAGTATAAAAACTGCCTATCACTGTTATTATTTTTAAATTACTAGGATTAAATTCAAAACAGGCTATATAAATGGATGCAGAAAAAAAACCAAAAGTATTGTTTTAAATTGAAATTGCAAACATTGGAAGGGAAATTAAATGACCTCAGGAACAGCACAGACCAACAATAACCCAGTGGTTTTGCTTCACAAATACTTCTCCATTGCCTGACCGGCTAAAGGCTCCGGTCTCTCAGATGAACGCACTGTAACTCACCATTTACCTCACAAAACCCCCCCATCAGCTGAGAGCTGTCACAGCCACACCAGTGTCCCAGATTTGCACCATCAGGGTAAACTCAAAACTGTGTAGGAGAAATCCAAAAATGAAGACCTAAGGAAAGGCTTATAAATGCAAAATTTCATAGCTCCTGAATGATGACACAACAACATCTCTTCTCTCCGACAGCTGCCTGAGTGAGCTAATGGAGCTGGCAAATTCAAGGGAGATAAGAGAGGCAGAGTAACGTTGACCTATTAGAACAACGGGTCGAGCTGGAAAAAGCAAACAAGCCCAGCCAGAAGAGCTCATGGGCCTTAAAGCTTTCTGTTTTTCCCAACTCAACCAGTTCATTTTATAAAATATATTGCCTTTAAACCATATCCACTTCATGACTGAGCATACTTGAAACGGGTTACTATGCCTTGGATTCCTTTTCAGTATCTCCCAAGGAAACACTTCTAAACAATTCCTCTTACGTCTCCACTTCTCCCACAGCCACGTATCATGATTTCCTCCCACTTCCTTCCACCACTGTAACACATTTCATCAGCAAAAAAAGCAAAAACCTGCCACACACTTCCTTTTGGAAGCCAAAGCCATAAGAGAAGCGCAACAATGTAGAACAGCATCCTAAAATCAGAAGTGTTATCTATTTACCTGAACCTCACTGTCAGGTTAAAGACCTTATACGTAACTTAAAACTTGGCATAGCCCCTAAATTGTTAGGCCACATTGTTCACTTTGGGACTATTGCTGCTTTGGATCTGAAGATTTTGACTCTCACTTCCCCGCCCTGGCGGTGCAAGCTGAGTACTTGAAACACCTCGCAAAATCATCCATCCATTCTATTTTTTTTCCCTTGAAGGCAGAACATCAGCCAGCTGACCAGGGAAACATTAACATACAACTTGTAATTGCCACTGGTACTGACAGAGACCCACCGATCTGACGGGCATATGTGACCTCAGTACTTGCAGGTATTACTAAGTAACATACTAAGCCAACCCAAACAACAAAAAGTTTATATAATAGTAGTAAAAATAAAGTCCTCTTTCCTATATTCCACTGTGTCTGGCAGCCTTGTGCCCTGCAAATACTCATATATTAGCATTTTAATATTTTTATTCCATCTCAGAGAATGCTGCTGTCTCTATCAATATTTTGCTGTATCTCACAAGCCTTTTAAAGACCAGTTTCAGGCTTGTAAAGAATAATGAAAAGTTCAGAAATTTATTTTGATTTCCTGCAATATGCTACCCAACAGTTTTCTGTTGTGTTATATGACCTTTCTGCCTAGCTAGTGTTTTGCTATTGATTTTAATTACTCAGTTTAATTTACTGCATGCCAACACAAAGCTGTTTACTCCTACTTGCCAAAATGTTGTCGTAGTCTCCCAGAGGAGGGCAAAATGAGAAAACTGTATATGTTTTATAGTTACATGCTATTCATTATAAAGAATTTAATGGATTCACTTTATATAAATGTCAGCACTCTCACGTGTAGCCACTAAACACACCAAAACAACATACAGAAAGGAAAATTCTATGCCAGTCAGAGGAGAAGTAAAATATAAAAGCCTTAATTTATGAAAAGCTTTGACTTGAAGCAGTTTAGATTTTCTGCTTTGCCATTCTTCTACAAACAAGTGAGGGAGTTGGGACCATATGTTCCCCTTCTGCATAGAAAAAATCATGGGCAGAAAAAAATGAATCCTAGAACCACACAATGATTACAGATCCCAGTAAATTCTAACTTTCACCCATAATCCAATTGCATGACGAGAAAAGGGAATGCTAATTTCTGCCTGCTCTCCTCTGTGTTTCTCTTTTTGCCTCACATCACAGAAATGAACAGAATGAACCACTTTGTGAGATGCTCCTACAGATCTTAGCAGAACATTCTTCTAAGGAAAATTATGTTGGCATAATGGAAGTTGGCAACACTGGAAGGTGAAGGAAGCTCACTTCTGGGGTAGCAACCCAGCCCTTTTACCCAAGCAGCACACTTACCAGTCCAGTTATGCTGTGGGTAGACAGCCAGATAGCTGTCAGGAGAAAATCCTGAGAAGTCTAAGAGGTGGCTTTTACTATAACTTGGAAAACTCTCAGGATAGCAAACATAAAAAAGAAAAGGCAATTTCAAAATCCCCACACCAGCTCATGACATTGCTCGTAGATGTGCAAATCTATAAAGAAAGGGCTAATTTAGTTGCTATACGTTATTTTGAAACTTACTTTTCTCTTTCTGTCTCTGACCCCTGGCCAATGGAACCCTACTGTACTGTGAACCCGGAGACCAAATTGCCCCAACTTGCTCCACTGAGGCAATGAGAATGGGTTTTGGTGTATTTTAGCATCATCAATTGAAAGTGTGCATTATACTGGCTAAAGTTTCCTGGCTTTTAAATACGAGGTTATCTACAAGCTCTTTGATTTCAATTATAGTTAAAAAATAGGACCATCTTATGATAGCACTGTATTATGAAAGCTTCACCATCTTTGCTCTATTGTAGAGTGCTCTTGAAGAATGGTAAGATCATTGGACAAAGTTGAATACCAAGATGACAACTGCAAAGAATATGAAGATTCTCTATTTGAGTGTTTTGTTTAAGGTGTGAGAGTAAACATCCTGCAGAACCTTTGAAAACTGGCTTTTGAATTAGGAAAAAAAAGATTGAAAAATACTAAAAACCCCCACTTTTTCATATTGCTTTGCATTTGCTTATTGCGGCTTTATGTTTATTATAGTATCTTCAAAAATCATAGAATCATAGAATTATAGGGTTGGAAGGGACCTCAAAAGATCATCTAGTCCAACCCCCCTGCCAGAGCAGGGTCACCTAGAGCACATCACCCAGGAACGCGTCCAGGCGGGTTTTGAATGTCTCCAGTGAAGGAGACTCCACAGCCTCTCTGGGCAGCCTGTTCCAGTGCTCGAGATCAGATTAAAATCAGAGATTTTAACCTGAAAAACTCACTGAAGCATTTGTATAAATATAAAGTTAAACTCTCAAACCAACACTTTTTGAAAACCATAATGATTCATGCTGAAAATACGCAGAGCTCAAAAATTTCTTATGACCTTGATGTAAAGCATAAAGTGAACAGGAACAACTCTTCCCTAAAACCTAGGCTAATGTTTGCTCAATGCAGGAACAGATTTTCTTGAATATTTCCATAAACCCAAGAGTTGCAAAGAAGCAAAAATATTACCATTACTTTATTTTTCTTCCATTGTACTTTGTATAAAGTACATTGCGTATTGCTGTAAAATCAAAGTGGTTTTGTATGGGAGACTCTTCCTTAGAACATTGGCTGGTAGTTTAGAGCTAAATCTCACAAAAATTCTCAAATCTAAATAAACTGTTATCTGCTCCCTTTCCAAAGCATACAAAGAGTCAGGCACCTCTGAATGTAAGGCATCAGAAAATGCCAAGGACAAGGGCATTTCATCTGCTTTGCTCCTCTATGATCACAGGATCATAGGATAATTTGGGTTGAAAGGGACCTCAAGAGGTCATCAAATCCAGCTTCCTGCTCCAATCAGGGTCAGCTATGAGATCAGAACAGGTTGTTCAGAGCTTTATCCAGCCAGGTCTTGAAAAACACTAGGGATGGAGACTGCACAACCTCTTTAGGCAGCCTTTTCCAATGTTTCCACCATAAGGACCGTAAACCTTGGCGTTGCAAGGAGTTGTCTGCTGCCCTGTAGGGTTTCACAGCCCTGAACAGGTGAATGGGATTGGAGACTTCCAACTCCAAGCAGAGACTTGGAGACTATTCCTTTCTTCCACAACATGCCAACATTGGAGACAGTGGCAATAGCACTTGTTACACATTATGTAAGTAGTTATGTCAGTAGTTAGGACACTCACCCAGCTTGAAGAAGACCTGTCATGATTCTCACCTCCGCCTAAGACATCTCCCTTCAGGGGATGGACTAACCAGTCTGCTGTTAGCTCAGCTTGGACAGGAACAGTCTCTATTCTTGTATACATGGTTCCATTTTACATTAATTGATTAGATTTGTTGGGGGAGAAATTACTTGGCAGCCCAGTAGAGATCACCTGCCCTGGGAGACCTCTCTCCAACTACCATATAAACACTTGTTTTCTGCAAAGCCTAGAAGATTTATGAGATCTGATCACACCCATAAGATCAGGCATCACAACAGGCTGAAGAATGCCGCATTCACAGGTCTTGTCATGACCCATTGCATAGGACTTGACTACTGACATCACTACTGACTGAAGCATGTATGGATGCATCCAGTCACAGATCTTTAAGCATCCAGGAAATTCAGAAGTCAAAACCCAGGATCTTTTAAGACCACAAATACTGGCAAACTTGCAAAGCTAGACAGCAGCTCAGAAAGGACTTTGACAGTTTTACTTCTATAATCAGGTTTCAAGAACTGGAATCAGACAAGATCCTCACCCAAGTCATCGCAAAGATCCATTTTATAGACCAGATAACCGGCAAAATGTTAACATAGCAAATGATAACAGTGTCAAAACACAGTGGACTTCAAGAAAGCTCATTAACAGTCCCACATAGGTTGAATAAATATGAGGCAAAATCAAAAGAGAAATAATCCAATATTCAAAATCTTATTCCCAAATTCTCCAGGTGGCACTGTGTACAAAATTATACATCTAAACTTAGCATCTAGTCTTCCAATATCCAGCTTTATTAAAAATGCCAAATCTGAAAACATTTACCAGCAGGTGTAATGCTTGCTATCATTAGCAGCACTGATCTAAAAGAACTGCTTGCCGTAGTAAATCAGAGAGACTGCTCATGGCAATAACCGTTATGCCCAGAAGTAAGAGTTTATAGTTGCCAGCACAAAAAATGACATACTATGCTTTTTCTAAATGTATCAGTAATAAAATGCCAAACTATACTGTGAAAATTTATGTAGATTCTGAAAACATATTCGCCTTTTCTCTTTTTTACATGTGTGCTTTATACAGATCCAATGAGGAAATGGAAGTCTGTTCCCCCTACTCTGCAAGAAAGAAATTAGACATACTGAACAGTATATTGCTCCACCCGGCAGATTTTTTTGACCACTGCTAAGTGATTTTTAAGTAGTACGCAGTCATGAAGCCTACTTTTCTACATACTTTCTAGGGTTTACAATCCATTGCTAGATTGATGCTTCCAGTTACAACCACGATCTCAGCAATAAGGAACCAATTAAGAATACCAAAATAGTATTTTATTATTTTATTATTGACTATATTTTTCTAGTAAACTATTTTTTTCAGAGTCAAATGTGTATAGTATTTTATTCTCTTTTTAAAGAATCTGTAGGTCTGGTTAAATAGCAAAATGACACTTTTCTATTCCTCCAAAATTGAGAAGTGTCCTTGCTTTTCTTGGCAACTGAAATAGCTAATCATAGTATGATCTGCTTTCAGTTAAAATAGCTCATTAGCCTACATCCCACCCCATGCAGATGGTACCCATACCAAAAAGAAAACATCTTCACACAAGCCCCTACACCAAACAAGACAAGCGAAGTACAGGTTGTTTCTCAATAGCCCAAAGGTATTTGCATGTTGACCCTTGCAAGTCAGCAAATGCATTTCTGAGCATGCCTTTCATACAGCTGATCTTGCTGAAAAGGCAAGACATTACCACTCCTGCAATGATAGAAAGGACATAAGAAGACCTGTTTTGTCTCGAACTCTACTCATGTGCTGCTTTATGACATTTTGAAAGTAACTTCATCTTTCCAAGTCTTTATTTCCTCCTTTTAAATGATAACACCTCCATCTTTTAAGAGAACTTAAACCAGATATATTATCTCACCTATTATATTTAAAATTACAACTCTATCAAGGAACTATTTTTGTAACAAAAAAAAAAAAAGTCTTGATTTTAAAAGGAGCAGGTACTTTTCTCTTGTTTTTAACAGGTTCTCTAATTTACTGAAGACTATTGTGTGAATCTTTAGGCTGTAGAGTCCTTGATCCTAGGAAACTAGTTAAAGTTGTCTTTATACCTGACTGAAAACTCTTCACAGATCACAACTATGAAGCTCTTAATGGGGCATAGACTAATAATGACATTGTAATATACTATGCCTTTAAAAAAAAAAATCAAAAAACAAAACGCAACAAAACCAACACAACTAAAACTAGAATTTTTCCACCAAAAAATCATTACAACTTTTCCCCCATTACTGGTTCTGATAAATAAATCTTTGCCCATAACCAGCTTGGTCAACGTTACAACTTCTAAGCACAGAATTTCCATTTGAACAGGCCATGCTTTTTCTCACAATAACCCCAATTCTCTCTCCTCGTTAATATAGTTGCCCCTAGTGCTGCATTAACTAATCCTTTCAAGAAGTCAGCTAGCAGGAACAGGAATTGGAAGTTCAAAGGTCCCCCCCAAACTGATATCGCCCCAGTGGCAACAGGAGATGAGCAATGACACAGAGAATTTTTAATTTTTTTTTCAAATGGATTTAGCGTTCTCTGCTGCTGACAAAATTACTCTCTATGACCTTGTAACATGTAAATACTTCCTATTTTATACCGTATCCATTAGTTATTCTGATAAAGAAACTTGACTCCTAAGATTTATTCTCCTGGTTGTATTTAATTTGAAAATATATTGGACTACACTGTTTATTTATTCCTCTTCTCTTCCTTACTCATAATAATACCCTAGATACTTAAAAATGGTATCACTTTTCTTATATGAAAACGGGCTGTCTGCCAAGTTCTGGAATTTATGTCTCTAGCTAGACCTAGTCTTCTTCAGAATTTAGAAGATACAGATCTGTTCTTTTAACTGGAATACATTTCATTATATAAAGATTCTCAGAGTAGCTATATTAGAAGTGCAATTACATACAACATACCACCAAACTTGATCTAAACAGTTATGCGCTACCTCGACAATACAGATTTGTTATTACAAACCTTCAAAATCAAAACAAGCCAAGGTGTGCAAAAATTACTGTGTCCATTAAGGACTGTCAGGCTTTCTCCCAGGAAATCAGAGTGTTTTTAAAATACCAGATATCTTTTGTAGAATGCTCAATCCCTCAGACAGAGAACTACAGAGCAAAATACTTCATGGACACAAAACAAAGCTCATGTTCAGAGGTTCTTGTTATGACTTATCTCTCTGGAGGCTGTATAAGACAATGTCTTTTCCCCACTGCAAAACCTTTTTATATGTTCTGTTCAGCCTGGTTTTGGAAAGAAAAAAGGCAGGTTTATCCCTAATGATCTGATTCAGAAAAAGGCATTTATCTAAAAGTAAAATGCAAAATAGATATATACACATGCGTGTGGTATTTTACTGTATGCTGTCACATCACCTAAAAAAGCCCCTACAAACAAACTACCTTGTTTTCTGCTGTTGCTTTATTGGCTCTAAAATAAAGCTAATTTTCTTACCAGTACATAATATATACACACTTCTGTTAGAAGTTATTTTGCAAAGATGGTCTTCTGAGATTATACTTTGACATTTGTACTATAAAGTCCAGTTTAGCTTAAAAAAATCAGTAACATACAGGGGTTTATCTTTAAAAAGATACATCTATGTAAGAATATTTTTAACAGATTTTATTTACAGTTATTTTTTCATTGATGTTCATAATTTCACTTCTTAGAATGCTACAGCTACCGTGCTGGTACAAAATAACCTTGTACTGTACTATTTCTGTAAAGAAATAAAAAGGAAAAGGTACGTTATAATAAATTGCAGAGGTGAAGGAACACTTATGTTACTGTTTCCATTGCAATATCATAGCTTTGCTAATGGTAGCCCGCTGTGCAGTTAAAAAAAAAAAAAAAAAGAAGAAAGAAAAAAAAAGGAAAGAAAAGAAACCTGGTTAATTAGAGTACAGTTGCGGCTTTATTGCAGCATTACTGCTAAGTGCACTGAGATGCCTTCCCATAGGCAGGTGCCGGTGGTTGTACAGCTCATTTAGCCTGGGTGAGTAATGTCAGTTCAGGAGGAGAGAAAGGCTTGTGTCTTCAAACTTTCAATCTGCCTCCATTATCTGTGATCAAGGTGGAACCACAGGGGAGTGGAATTACTGGCAGGTCTAGGACAAGTGAAGAGGCAGTGAATCTATAAGACATATTAATCATCTTTCCCTTCTCTTCACTGGCGCCAGCCTGTGCCTCCGACTCCCCGGCGCCAGGCAAATGGATTCTCTGTCCCCACAGGTACAAGCGAATGCCTTTCAGGGGCAAGTCATCAGAATAATAATTACTGACACTGCTGAGATCAGCCCTAACCAGGCCAAAAGGGAAGAGAAAGTACTATGGGAGAGAAACATATTTCCTGAACTTTCATATCAGTATTTATGGCATTAAGGTATTTTTCAATTACATTAAGGACTTTCAAATTATATCTTTCTAAATCTATGTTTCTCGATATTGTAGTAGCATCATTAATATAGTATAAATATTTAAAATCTTTACAGTTTCTCTTTAAAACATTACTGGGATCTGTTGCTGAGGTGTGAATACAGAAAAGTGCATATCGCATCATTTATATTACAACAAGTGTTGAAATTCTGTTGATATTAAAAAGAACATGATCCCCACATGCGTAGCTTTGCTTAGTTCTGGAACAGAACACCACACTGATTTGGTACAGCTATTCGTAATTATAAATATGAACTGAGCAATAGGATAAAGATCATTATATACAGTATGCAGTAATAGCCACATGTATACATATATAAATACATAAAACCAGACATATTTTAAAGGCATAATTTAAAATAAACTAATTTAACACAATATGACAAGTTGTTTTTTATTATAACCTTTAGCTATTTTAGTCCCTTTCCTCTCCAAAGCATTTACACACACAAACAATAAAATATAGTGCATCATCAAACTTGAACAGAAGAATAAACCCAAGCAAAAAGCTAGTTCTGTTTCAATTCAGTAATTATACCAAAATCTAAAGAGATCAGAATAAGAAAAAAGGCAATTTGTTATATTTTACGCTATAGAAAGTATCTTACATTACAGCATATTGCACATTACAGCACAGAAGACGAAATATTTGCTTGGTTCTGATTACAATAAGTACAGTATCTGACTGTCGATGATACTGAGCTTAATAGAAGAGT
Organism: Rhinoptilus africanus; assembly: GCA_013400135.1. Classification (NCBI taxonomy): domain Eukaryota; kingdom Metazoa; phylum Chordata; class Aves; order Charadriiformes; family Glareolidae; genus Rhinoptilus; species Rhinoptilus africanus. The sequence goes on along the minus strand of VXBO01002238.1, from coordinate 642,275 downwards.
AATATAGCAAAATGTCAAATTACTTGCCAGAATTACATTACAAAACTGGCTCATTAACATATGCTGATTGATGAACCCTCCATGTAAACACAAATCTTGACTTCAAGAGTTTACATCATAAAGCATCTGACCTTGAGTTCAGCTTGGAGTTCGCCACACACCTGCAGCCATCTAAGCAATAATAATGCTAATATTTGTGTATGCCGTTTTGTGTTAAGTACCAAAAAAAAACAAAAGAAAGAGATTCAAACAATAACATGTGTTCATTTATTTTCAAATCAGCAATTTTGAAGTTTACTGACAGACAGTACAGAGAAAAAGAATGACTTGAAAATGCAAAATCAAATCAACTCACTGCTTTCTTGGTGATCAGCTGCAGCAGCAGCCTCCAAGTCACCCAATCAGCGTTTGCTATTGATTTTTCCGCTGCTCTTAAGTGACTTTGGACACTGATCAATGTTTTAAAAGAGAAATATTAAATCTCATCAAGAAAAATGCACATCTGACTAAAGAGCAGCAATGAAAGTAAAAGTTTGCCAAAAGATAAAAGGATGTACATATTTAATGATACCCAGGCTCTCAGAACACATACAGCCCATCTAAGAGAAAAATAAAGCTATATCTTTTTTTTTGTAAGAAACGTAGAATGAGAATTTCTTTCACATGCTCTCAAAACTACCTACAATTTTATCTGCCAGAATAAACAAACACAGAGTCCGTAGTGATTACTGTTGTTATATAGACTTCAAGCAGTTATAAAGTGGCAGTAGAAGTCTGTTGTTAGATTTTTGAAATAAAAGATGCTTCTAAAAAGACAGTTCATACCTATTGTATTATTTTCTAACCCCATTGTTGATTGTAATTTGTCTTATCTCTGTTTTTTTTTTAATGAAGATCATAATAAATGTCCTGAAAAATGTATTAATTTAATGAACTATAAATATTTTTTCTAACTCAGCTGTGTATAAAGGGGAACCCTGATATAAGAGAAAGCCCAGCTAAGACCCTGTGGATAGATACAGTGTATTCAGATATCAGCTGGCGTGACAGTGCCTAATCCTGAGTAACGTGCCCAAGAGCCAAGGGAATGCTATTTCTCTCCGTTGTTCCAAACAACAGATGCTGTCAATTAACTTTAAGCAGCGTCCAAGAAAACCCTTTTGTTATATTTTGCAGTATTATGCAGAAAGTGTCACCTCTGGAAATGAGGGAACAAGCTGTTTTTCATTATCATTCAATTGTCCCAATCAATCTGACAATTACAAAGAGAAAAAGTCTTAATCACTAGACACATGCTAGTTGCTGCTAGTTTTACCAGCTGCAAAGGAAAAAGAAAAGAAAAAAGAACCACCACCCCCCCAAACAACGGAAACAACAAAAAACAAACAGAAAAATTCAAAACCAGTTTTCCTACTTAGAGATATAACCCAAAAAAACATACCTGCATTAGGATAAAAGATAATTAAATACACAGTGTTATGATAAGTATGGGAATAGCCATTGCAACAAATTAGTAATTAAATCAGCTTATGCTGTTGATTTACTGTGGCTTTTATATAAGTACCATTTGCTGCATACAAAGAAACAGCCATCAGCATCTTATTCATTTGAATACAAGAAAAGTTGTTCATTAAAGTTGTGACTAGTGAATTTCCATATAATTAAAGTACTGTATATATAAGCAACGTAAGAGCTTTCCGGGAACTGGTGAGAGAATGGGTGTAAATACAGATGGCCAGATTCATTTATTTCACTTGAAGGACTGAGGCAGCATCGCCAGCCAGGATGCAGGCAGGGCTGGGCTTAACTGCTTTGGTGACTCTCCTCAAGAGCCTCAAAGAATAAATACAGTAGCCTCCGCTGGAGTAGAAAACTCCTTTTATCTTCTAATCTGTACTTGCCCACAGTGATGAGGAGCATGCGTAGCATACTTTATGCACAGAGAATGCAAGCAACGTTGTGCTACGCCTATGAGGAAGGACACTCACACTCTCAATTTCTGGCCTGTGAGTCCTAGTTGTTTGCTGAACTGACCCAGCGCAACACCTTCACCTGGCCTGTTCATCCCCACCAGTGGTCCCGAGACAACAAAGAACACCTTTCCTGGTGCCCCATTCCTCAGGAGGCATAAATGTCCCTACATAACATACATTTGGATGGTAAACAAGCAACAGATTCGGCCATCAGGCATTTGAAGGATTTAATCTACCTGGAATTTCTACAGAAATAAATATTATGACATGACAAAAAAAAAAAAAAAAATTGTACACCCCTTTTCAGTAACATTAAAACATTCTCTTTCCTACTATCACCCGGAATAGAGCAGCAGGCAACAGCTTTTGGAACAGAACTGGCATAAAGAGTCACGCAGTGACACATGCGCTAGATGGTGAGTGACATCCATTAGAATAGGTATTCCAGTAAATGCCAGATATGTGACATTGAAAGTATCTGTCTGATTCAAGTCTTTCAGTATACGCCAGTTATGTTTTGTCATCTCTTCTCAAACAGCTCCACTGTCACTAAAAACACAGCGAACACTCCGCGTTCAGAGTATTCACAACCACGCTGCTCTGGCTATCAGCATCTGGGCACCAAAGAAGTGCCACAGATGGAAATTATTCCAGAAATATTGGCAACCTTGTTGAATCGTTCTGCCTGATGCCATTGCTGAAGGAAACAAGAGTAACACAAAGCACTGTTCTGCCCACATTCTCTCTCAAGAAGCTACACACTGCTTTTTAGTACATTTATCAAGAAGGGACTGCTTTCTTTCACCTAAGTGCATAGGATGTCACAAAATTTGACTTACTCTCACAGCAAGCTCTCTGGGCCCTGTTGCAGTTCAGATAAGAGATTTGTGTGTGCTTACACTCAGGAGGCCAAGACGATGATTCTGGTACATAAACCTGGATTTCAGTTTTTGTCCTCGGGAAATCTGCTAGTCACAATAATTCCAAACCATACATGTAAAGATATAAAGATCAATGCACAAAAGAGTCACAATAAGTATTAAAACAAAACACATATCTTACAGAAATCCATAAGACTTAGATGAGAAGGAAACGTAATACCTGAGGCATGAAGAAGAAAGAACAGGTAAGCCTTTGTTATAAAAAAAGAGAAACCTCAGGTGCTGGATTTGGCAATCACACACGCACACACATGAGCTTTATACACTCAGACCAATAAATCTACGAAATTGCAGAACTGGCCTATAAGGCAATGAACATCAAGGTGGGGACAACTCAGAGGAAAAAAAAAATAATTTCATTTCCAAGGTCTCTAGAGAGGAAGCTTGAAGACAACACGGTCCCTCCAAAGGCCACCTGCCTTGGGTGTAAGCAAAGTCCTCTGTCTAGAGCCTGTCTAAAATCATGAGGAAATGAGGATACAAGGGGCAGTTGGGTCCTGAGAGTTTTCTTGAGAGGTGGCAATTTTGTGACTGTCTGTAAACTACTCATTCTTTTTGGCAGACTCTTCAGATTTCTAACCTGAACTCTTCAGGCTAGTTTGGGTTTTACTAGAGGAATACCAGATAAAGCTGGTAAGAGGTTTTTCTCTCCTCTAGGCGTTCTCAAGGAAAATTTTTCTACATCACATATGATTAATCTATAAAATTGATAGAAATCACTATCGAAGGGGAATCGCAGTCACTTGGGGTTCGCTGGCCCATTAAAGACAGTTTGTTACTGTAGAAAGTATTTACTCATAAAGTTTCCTTTACTAGCTAAAATGGCAGACAGCACTGATCCCCCACACAACTCATGTACTGAAAGTCTAGTACCATCTATGAAGTATACAAGATAGCAATTTAATATTTATTTTTAAAAGACTAACACCATTTTTAAAAAAAATTTTAGAGATAATGTTTTTATTGCTTGTATGTCTATTCTGAGAAAGTACAGGAAAATCAAGCTAATTAGGCTTCTAATAGATCTTTTGATTTGATTTCTTGTTTGTCAAAAGGTGAGAAAGGAGGTGGCTTCTTGATCCATTTGTCTTTACAGAAGTAAACTGCCTGTGCCATAAAATTAAACCCTTCTGTAAGATAAAATCAACTCAGAATAGAGCTAGCATATCTCCTCTTGCATTTTATCTTGATAGTGGGAGGGGAAAAAAATGAAATACTTTTTCTTGTAATTCTATTTGATCTGCATGTGTCTGTTCAGTCTTTCAAAATTACTCTTTCTTAAAAACTCTTGGGTTTATGTTGCTTCCCTTCCTTCTTGAATGTTATTCTTCATTCTAATGTGTAGAAGAATTTACAGAACAGGGAGAACATAAAGCAGATAGAACTTCCATTATTAACAATGAAGAAGCACTCAACTAGAACTGTACAATTTTTATTTACAGTTGGACTGTAAGCATGCTTATGTAAAAACACAACTTTGGAATGACTTAAACTATTCAAAACAGATTTAATCCAGAAGGAATAAAAGTGATAAGAAAAGAATAAGCATGGAAGAAATTTTTTGTTTTGACTTACTCAGAATAAACACTAAGGTTGTCTTAAAACAACAACTAATTTTGAAATGTATCAAGATTTAATTTTCAAAAGATATCTAGAAAGAAAATGTAAGTATTTTAGAAGTAAGCAATGTGAATAAAGTTATGCATAAAGCTCTATTTCCAAGCGTAGTGCTGGGCACTCTTACAAGGCGATAAAGACTCGTGACCCTCCAAGAAGACCTAATGCTTGCACTGTCAGAGGAGGAGGTCACATGCATCGCATCCTGCAAGTGAACCTAGAGAAGTTTCAAAAGGAGGAATGGAGCCATTTCAAGATTAAAAAGTGTGCAGGGGAGAAAAAGATAACTTATAAGGACAGGACGATTATTCTTTTGGGGTTTTTTAAAACAGAATAAAAACATTAGAGCAAGGAGGGGAGGTCAGTGATCAAGAGATAGCTGCTGGTTTCCCGTGGGAACTCACAGCAATTTCAGGAAGTCATTGATGGCAGCCAAACCTCACCCCATGGGTTCAGCACACATTTGTCCTAGTGCCAGCCCTCACAGACAAAGGACAGTGGGGTTAAATAAGGAGGAAATTTTCCTCTGCTGCTTTGGGCCACCTGTCTGGAGATAGTCACGCTCAAAGAGCCAAAGGAGCAGGAAGAAATTCCTCATCTTACACGGCTGCTTCTTGGCCTTCACCAAAATTTCACTGCTGTCACTAAGGAAGAGACACTGCTCTAGTACCTCAGAAAGACAGATTAAAAAAACAACCTTCCAGAAGCCAATTAAAACGTAGGCCAAATGCTTAGGGGAAATTTCTGTAAACACAGGAGGAGAGAATGCCAACTTGTTGGAAAGTGGGTGTTTTTCATAAACATGATGGGGAAGGACCGCATGACAGACTGCTGAGGGGCGTCAGAAACCTACAGCGGCTTTCTGCAGATGGAAGGGTGAGATCCAGCCACTGTACGATCTGAGTCAACGTGGTAGGCCGGGGTTCCGTTATCAGGGTAGAGACTCGAAAAAAGAAGAAATATAGTTTTGGATCGATTAGAGAAGCTGGCTATCAGAGTGCAGAAAACTCTTTTTAGGTATATTTGCCAGGAAAAATGGCACTTTGGCGAGAGTACCAGCATGCACTTCGATTGACCCAGGACTGTTTGCTTAACTCATCAGGGTTGAAAGGGCAGACTGAAAGAAAATCCATACATTATATAGTACATTTAATAAGGGATGAACTTGGGAGAAGCTTTAGACAACTTTTAACAGTTATTTAGGGTATCTAAACAACATGCCCAAATCGTATAAGGATCAGACAAGATAGGACATTCCTCAGTATTTTCAGCATCTTTTTTTCGATAATCTCTTCATTTTGGCCCACTCCAGGGGAAATCTTACACTCTGAATCCATTAACCGCAATGGATGCACCACTAGTCAAGACAAAATAAAGATGACAAAGAAACAAAGCCCATCCTTTCTGCAGCTAATGGCACTAATCAGCTATCAATGAGAGTCTTCAACGATAGTAATAGACAAAGCATTAGTGAAGAATGCTGACTGTTGATTTATTAGCAAGATACTCATATGACAGTGAAGAACTGTTGTTAGAGAAAATGTCTATTCAATAGGAGTATAATAACATGTAATAGGAGTACAACACAGGTTCAAGCCATTCTATCATGTCCATCTCCAGTAGACTATATGAGCTATTGTGAAGATGACCTTACTGGAAAGCATGCAAAACACAGGATGCATCTCTGCCTCAGGAAGCTAATTAAAAAGAAAAAGCTACAGAATAAAATACCTGAAAATATATTCAGCTAATTCAGATCTCTGGCTGATAACAAAGCAAGACAAATTGCAAAGATCTGATACAAGTTCTTATAGTGTATTTTAATGTCATTTTTTAAAAAAAACCCTATATGAATTATTTTCTTTGCAAAATTAGATGGCGTATTTTTATTCTTAATAACTGAAAGTGTAATGTACTGTATTTTATGCTATTATAGAATTGTGTAAAGGTTATTTTGCTGCTAGTTCAATGCATATTTTCATATGCAAATGACACAAATTAAATTATCTCAAATAGTAGCAGAAATTCCAACAGAATATTATTTTTAATATAAATCATCATCCCCTCAAGTCATATTACAGATAGAGAATTGCTTCTGTATTTGTATTTTTTCATTAAAAATAAAATGATTAATTTCACAAGTTAATTTACTTTCCCCATCACAACACCAAAAATGAAATTAAATATTCTAATACTTAGAGATATTAAAGAGTCATTTATTGAAAGCAGCTTATTGTTTTAGGAACATTTCCTTGATAAGTGCATGTTGCTGCTATACTACTATAATATTTGTAATGATTTTATTGAACAAATTGTGCATTGTTGCTTGGGTTTTGTTAAGCTTTATAGAACTCATATTTGTCTGCTAAAGAACATACAAGAGATCTTACAATCATCTTTACTCTGAGTATTTTTCCAGTTTTGAATATTTGAACAGAACACTCCAATAACCCTGGTCATGGATTTTACTGAAAAGTCCAACGGTAGCACAGAGACTGTACCTTCAACAGGCCTCAACATGCTTAATGGAAATGACCTGCTCTCCCTACACACCATGTGCAAACTCACTTTTACTTCCACGTGGCTTTCTTTCTATTATAACATGATCGTAACCTTCAAAGATGAATCTTAGTGAACCATAGTAATAGGTTTATATGAGTAAGATGTGAAAAAAACCTTCAGCATTTTCATTGCCTAATCTATTCCATCAAAAGAAAGTAAGTCTTACTTTTTGTTTAATAATATGGCTTATTCTTTATTCTATTAAAATTATGGGTTTGCTGTATTTTAGATTTTTATATTATGCCTAACTAAGGTCAAAGAAGGCTCAGACTGGGCATCTCTTTGGAATAATTTTATGTTGGAGGAACAAGAAATACATATAGTGGGGAAATTATCCCATCAGCTAGACACGAACCTGTGTTTAGTCACTGAGCCACTTTTGAAGGTTAATCAGATCTTCAACCAATCCCATCAACATGGATGTGATGAATATTTGATTCAGACTAATTAGTACGCAAATCCAGACATTCTGAAGGTATTTGGAATGGCCTACACAGTGACCTGGAAAAAGAATACTGATAGTAATACTCCACACATTAATATGCTCCAAAAACTACCACAGTCCTACCTAGGTCACCTTCACAACCTCAGAAGACTTGCAGGTGTGAATAACAATAACCAGTAATAATGGTAGATGTTGTTGCTCATCTTTCTTTCACCAGTGTTTTCCTGGAAACAGAGATGGTGGACCAAATGGTTATGTTCAACCTGGAGGAGAAAGTAGTTCTACGGGGTTAGGATATGCATATATCAAAGATATAAAATTTTTTATTTTATGCCTTTCTGAAGTCCTGAAATATGATAATCAAACCCAGTGTGGGGCAATACTTTTAGAAATATCTTCACACCAAGACAGCAGAAATCAATTCATTCCTGTAACAGAACAAACTACAAGACAGTCTAAGTCAGAAAGGAAGTCATCCTGCTCCTTCAATAGCTCGGTCTCCAAGATTTTCTTGCATGCCACCAGTCTTGTGAAATACAGACACATATGGTACCACAGTGCTTTATAGCAAGATAAGCAATTATCGCATTATAAGCAAAAGAATTTGGAAAACTGTGATTTCTATAACACTATGATCGGTAAATGCTGTTATCACACATCTTGACAAACATGCATTTTTCCCCTCACCAAAGTATTGCAAACCTTGAAGCATCGAGGTTTATAAACCAAATCCACCAAATCCTAAAGCTAGCCTCCAAGCAACGACCTCCAGAATTTATAAATTGATGAACAAATTATAAAAAGGAGAAAGAATGCCCTGAACAGCCTTTCTTCTTCAGGAGACAGTCGGCTGTACAAGGGGAGTACAAGGAGAACTGTTTGTTAGTCAGATCAGATTTCTTGTCAAGTTTTTGACATTGTGTCGATTATACAGTCAGTAATAACTCTGTAAGAACATAATTATTAACTAAAAAGGTCAATATCCTGCCTTATATTTCTGTTCTTTTTTTAGAACAAAGATGAAACAAAAATTCTGATAAAGATGAAAAAAAATCACACAAATTCTAAATCATAAATGTCAAAATGAAAACTAATGGTATCTTCTATTAAATTGAGATGATGCAGAAAAACAAAATTTTATCTCGAGTGGGTACCAAAGAGGCAGTATACCTTTTATTTCATGTTTCCCAGTGAGCAAGTGAGAACATTTATTCTGTATGTTTTCCTGAATTTGGCTGAGGAAAAAAAATCCTGATTTTACTGAAGCAAAAAGAATTGTGTTACAAAAGGAAATTCAAGTAGTTTTACTGAAAACTGACAGATAAGAACAAGAATATAAAAATAAATGGAAAAAAAGCCCTTCATTGAATAAAGGATGCCATTACACAGGGTGCTAAACTTCCTCACTTTACCGAGGCTTGACCATCACCTAGCACTTTCCATGGTCACTTCGATGCAACATTGCTAACAAATTGCAGACTTGTGCTTGGGTGATGGATTTCTACACATCAATAAAAATTAATAATTAAAATACATTTTTTCTTTTTCAGATCAGATTACTAATAGATCTATGCACACTATCACATGCACACAGAGTCATACAGTTCATAGAAGAAAAAATCAATATAAAAGTATGATCCATGACTTCAGTTACCAGGGTACACGGTCAAATTAAGGTGCTCACACCATGTCCTTCCTCCATTCGTTTGTAGGACTGGAATCTAAGCTAACCAGTAAAGTGACCTAGATGTGTGCTGGTTTGGGGGATTTTTTGTTTGTTTGGTTTTTTGAGAGACACAGAAGTACCCCTTAACCTCAGTTACCAGTTTATAATCTGATCTCGAAAACAGGTGCAGAAACAGAGAAGAGAGGAAACATACTGTCAGAAATGTGGGGAATGGCCATAAGAACCTCTCCCAGACAGGTGTGGGCTACAGAGAAACCCAGTGTGAAACCACACCTGTGCCTATCCAGCAATTGACCACAAAAGTTACATTTCCAGTCAAAAGTGTACAGTTTTCTAAATAACCTGCAGAAACCTCTATCCTATCATAAAATCCTACAAATTTTATGCCAAAAAGCATGCCTAGAGAAGTGTTTCAATTTTTACTATTCCTACAGTAGTGCATTTGAATGAAAAGAATCCTCTAAAGTCCCGCATTCATGTTTAACAAATGTATAAAATAAAATAAAAAATTTAACATGGAGATAAATTATGAGAGAAACACTTTATAAGTATTTGAGGGTCTTACTCTGAAAAAATAACTTATTGATAGATATTTCTTTATAAGACTATTAGATTTCTGTCATAATGCAGGAAATATAAAAGATATTTTGAAACTCCATAGGCAAATTTTCTTTCTCATGTTTTCATTACACATCCTGGAAATATAACAAAAAGACACATTTTTTTAAACAAAAAAATTGTCTCTGAATGAGCCAATATTTCAAAATGATAATACATGACAAAATATATCAAAATAATTATAAAAGTGATTCAGAGAAAAATGACTGTACATATTTTAAGTTAAACAGCAAGCTGTTAGTCTCACCAAGAAAATCTTCTACTTCTCATTCATTTTTCTTCCTAGATTTTAAAGAAACACAGAACAGTTGAGGTTGGAAGGGACCTCTGGAGACCAGCTAGTCCAACGCCCTCCTGAGAGGATAGGCAGCTAGTACAGATTGTTCAGAAATGTGTTCAGTGGGGCTTAAATCTCTCCAAGAACGGGGAATCCGCAACATCTCTGGGCAACTTGTTTCAGTGTTTGACCACCCTTAGCATTAAAAAAAGCTTTTTCCTACATTTCAATGGAATTTCATGAATTTCCATTTGTACCCATTGCCTCTTGTCACTGGGTTCCAATGAGGAAAACCTGGCTCTGCCTTCTCTAGTCTCTGACATTAGGTATTTATAGACATTGATTAGATCCACCCTGAGCCTTCTCTTCACCCTAAAGAGTCCCAGCTGTATCACACTCTTCTCACATGAGGGATGCCCCAGTCCTTTAACCATCTTTGTGAGAATGAGTTGTCTATGTCTGTCTTGTATAGGGGAGCCCAGATTAGACACAAGATTCCAGATGTGGCTTACCAGTGCTGAACAGAGAAGGAGGATCACCTCCCTCATCTTTCTAGTAATGCTCATCATGCAGCTCAGGATGCCATTTGCTGCCTTTGCCACAATGGCACATTGCTGGCTTATGTCCAACTTGCTGTCCAGAGGAACCCCCAGATCCTTCTCTGCAAAGCTGCTTTCCAGCAAGTCAGTCCCAGTCTGTAACAGTGCATGAGATTCTGTATTCCCAGGTGCAGGACGTTGCACTGCCCTCTGTTGAACTTCACGAGATACCTGTCAGCCCATTTCTCCAGCCTGTCAAGGTTCCTCTGAATGGCAGCACAACTATCTGGTCTATCAGCTGCATCTCCCAGTTTTGCATCACTTGCCAATTTCCTGAAGGTGCACTCTGCCCTATCCAATGCCTTGTTCCAATCACCACAACCTTTTAAAGACAATCAAGAGTAGATTTGCAATGATACCCACCAGCTCCCTCAGCACTTGGGCTGTATTCATTTAGAGTGGAAAAGACTTTTAAGATCATCAAGTTCAACCACTAACCTAGCACTGCCAAGTCCACCACTAAACCATGTCCCTCAGCAGCACATCTACATGTCTTTTAAACCCCCCCAGGGATGGCAACTCAGCCACTTCCCTGGGCAGCCTGTTCCAACGCCTGATAACCCTTTCAGTGAAGAAATTTTTCTTATTATCCCATCTAAACCTCCCCTGGTGCAACTTGAGGAGATTTTCTGTTCGTCCTGTCACTTGTTACTTGGGAGAAGAGACCGACCCCACCTTGCTACAACCTCCTTTCAGGTAGTTGTAGAGAGCAATAAGGTCTCCTCTGAGGTTCCATTTCTCTGTGCTAAATAACCCCAGTTCCCTCAGCTGCTCCTCATAAGACTTGTACCCTAGACCCTTCAACAGCTTCGTTGCTCTTCTTTGGACACGCTCCCATCAGGTCCCACAGACTGAGTTTCTTTAGATGTTCCCTAACCTGGCCCTCATCCACAGAGGGCAAGTATTCCTTCCTCCAGACTTTCTCACTGATCTGAGGGATCTGTGATTCCTGAAAGCTGGTTTTAACATAAGCATTGAGAAGAAAGTGGCATTGAGTTCCTTGGCCTTTTCTACATCTTTATCACCAGGTCATCCACCCCATTCAAAAGCAAGCCCGTATTTTCCCTAGTTTTCTTTCCACTGCTGATACATCTATATAGTAGTCTTTCTTGCTGCCCTTTATGTCCCTCACCAGATTCAGCCCTAGATGGGCCTTGGCTTTCCTAACCCCATCTCTGCATGCTTGAAGAGTATCTTTGTATTCCTCCCAGGCCACCTGTCCCTGCTCCCACTTCTTGTATCTGATGGGAGTTTCTTAGATGAATGAAAATACACAAAACTACTGGAAGCTGTTAACAAAGAATTAAGATCAGAGAAGACAACTGGAAAACATGAGATGAGAGTTCACTATGAAAATATCGACCCACAGTTCTCAGATTCAAGATAACAGCTTCTGCAAAGTTGTTGTGAGAACAGTGTTATAAGAAATCCACAGCTTCAATTATTGCTTTGCTTTTAAGAAAAAGGATGTTTTGACATTAGTTTTGTGCAGGCCAAGATTTTACTTTCAAATTTTACTTGTAAAGCAAAAAATCGTGATCACAGATAGAAAAAAAAGAAGGTATGTTAACAAGCAACAGGGAGTTGATTAATGCACAGCTGAAGACCTAAAAATGCCACAAATTTCCTGGCAAAGTATGTTAACGAGCAACAGGGAGCTGATACAGCTGAGGACAAAAAAATTCATCAATTTGGTGGCAAACCCATAGGAACTGCACGTGTTACTGCAGGACACTAAGTGCATAGTCCTGTGGGATGCTGGGTCTCACTCCAGCAATTAAATTCTTTGCAAACTCAAGTCCTGTTCTGGTTTCAAAGACTGATCAGTTTAAGGACCCTATTTTTATTATATTTACCACATTGTTTACACTTCTCAGAATGAGTCTATTTCCTTTTAATTACAGTTTGGCAAATCATTGCTCCCAACTGTTTGTTCAAAGATGCTTTGAAAGAGAAGCCTTTAAGTTGCAGAAGAAAATTATTACAACTGCACAGAGTTACAGTCAAAATCCAAACAAAAGCATGGATTTCTCGCTGAGTGACTCATCACACTACTTTCTAGAATCTGGATGAATCTTCAAGGTGTAACACATTTGCTAATATTTAGTCTTCAAGATAGAACAAATACATGAATCACAGAAAAAAGAAGACTCTAAGCAGGTATATGTTTGTGTAAGAGCTGCTGCATTATGACAGATCAAAGGTTCACCCATATTGTTATTTGGTCACTAACAATAAACAAGAACAGGTTCCGAGGATACATATAACACTATCAGTGAGAGTATTATGAAAAGAGTTGAAGATTCAACAAAAAGATTCAAACAACTGGTCTTTACTTCTCATGTACAATCTAGAGATAAACTTACAGGAGATATGCGAAAATCATGAAGGAAGAAATCAGTAATTACTAGTGAATAATAAGACTTGCAGAACCATAGGTAATATCAAAGAAATAACATTATTGTTTCATAAAGACAACAGGGCATCTACACAAAACAAAGTTATACTGTCTAAGAGAACCCTGAAGTAACAATAAGGCTACAGAGATCCTAACTTAGGTCCTGGAAACAGTGTGCCTTATTAAAGTACTGACCTCAAACAGAATAAATCCCACTTCTCAGGAAGGCTAGAGGTTAGCGACTAAGCAACTGTACTGTTTTCACTTCTGTAGCTAGCTGGGTATGTCGCGGTGTGAGGATCTATCCTTCCAGGGGCAAAGACAAGGACTCTATCAACATAGCGCTCTTAAGGTTTCATAAAGCATTTGGCTTCCTCTCACATAATATTTGGAATGAAAACAGCACTATACGAATGTCATGAATCTCCATTTTCTTTAATTAAATGGACTACATGGATGGAGCCAGAAAAGTTTCTGTACATGAAGAATCATTCCATGAAATATTTCTAGTGCAGGCCCTGTGAAAATTTACTCATCTTTGGCAGCTTAACCAATAAACTGGAAGAAAACAGGGTAATATGCCTGCTACCATCCACAGAAGATGCCAAACTTTGAGAAAAATGATGTGGAGAAATCACTTGTATGTATATTTTAATATATGACATGTCATATTGGGTCAGGTCATCTAGCTAAAAACTGTCTCTGAATTTGCAAATATGGGTTCTACAGAAAAAAAAAATGTGGTTTTTAATATTAAATGCAAGATCCTGGATCTAAGAAGAAACAGTAAATCTCACAGCAATTATTTTACTCTAAAATAAGAAGACACTGAGCAGGATGAAAGAACTGCAGAAATAAGCTCTTCAATGGACAAACAGGGAATGGTAAGAAAGAATAGAGATCTCATACACATAATGACTTTGGGTTTTCACCACTAGGCATAATGAAATTTTGATAGCCACCTCTCAAAGAAAAAAACAAACATGTTGAAAGAGTTAAAAAGTTCAGAAGATAATAATATTTCATACATCTCTCACTGAAAAGGCATGTCTATAGTACAGAAATTGCTGATACTGAAAGGTGGAGATATACACAAATTGGCTTTAACTTTGCATGCTGGTAAATATCATGGTCATGCTCAGGTAGCAGTAAAAGCCCAAGAAGCTCTCCAGCTTTATGGGTGACTCCCCGAGTGGTCGTACTGTCAATGGTACACAAGTTAGCCCACCTAGGGACACAGGTAGCTCTACATGGCCTTCAGCAGCTGCTGTTGGACACATCTACGCAAAAAAAAAATCAGTCTGGTTTACCAAAAGGGTGGTGAAGGGTTACATTACCACATTAGAAGGTGGCAACACTCATAAGTTCAACTGAATAAAGGCTATCAAAGACCTGAAAGCTGAAACTAAAGAAATTAAAAATAAGAACAGGGTGTGCATTTTCAAACATGAAGATTATTGAGCACTCAAAAAAAAAAGAAAAAGCTTAAAAGATGAAGTAACTGAATCTCTATTACCTGACATCTGTAAATCAAGACTAGAAGTCTTTGGAGATACGCTATAACCCAGACCAACATTTTGGCCTCACTGCAGAATTTATGAGATTATAACTCTAAAATCTGTTCTCTGCGAGAAGCAATACCAGATGACCACAGTGGTACATGATACTCTTAGCGTCTAGGAGTAGCCCTTTCTGCATTCTTATGAGTGCAGGTATTGTTTTATTCCCCTGCTATTTCTCAGGCTTCCTAGAAGCAGTTATTCCAGTGAAGGAAGAGAGGAAATAGGGCCTTGGACTCTTTCTCCTGTCCAGCCAATGTAATTAGGAAGGTGATCAGTATAGTGTGCTGCACTGCTCACAAAAGATAAGCTCTGTCCATGCAACTCAGAAAATTGTGGCAGGGAATATTTGGGTAAAGAGAGAACAGGGCTGAGGTACTCAAACCAGTAGCAAAATATTTACATCTGGGTTCTGTTTACTGGCTGTATCTTTCAAAATGGACCAAGAGATAAAAGCTTCTTATCTTCTATTAACAAATATATCATCTTTAAAAATTATAAATTGTTTTAGCTGGAACTGTCAGCACTGTGCTGACAATGCTTAGTTTTATTGATTTTATGATGGAATATTATCTGCTTTGCTGAAGGTTTTGCAGAGCTGTTTCTAATCCAGTGATAGATGTTGGCAAACTATCCTTAGGAATTTTAACATTCTGACAGTTCTTGCAGCATGAATATAATTAATAAAAAAACCCAACACTGTAGCAAACTGCTTAGTGGAACAAGACTATGGTTTGAGTCATTTCATTACAATCTTTGACTAACAAACTGGAATCAATTTGTAACGATAGAAGAGGAGATTCTTTAGGCATTTAAAGTATATTTGGAATGAGGGAAACATATAAGATACTTCCGTGTTACAAAATTTAACCCACTGTCTCCAAGAGATCCATTTTATTACTTTTGCGATTACTAGTTTTAGTTTCCCTTTTTCACCTTTCCTGTCTGTTCACCTAATTTACCCTCTTCCATCTCTCTTGAGACTCACTATGAATCTTATCAATAACTTTATCAGTAACTTGGAATATAATGAGTAAAATTGAGAATTACTAAAGAATCTTTTGCTTTGTAGCAAAAGAAAAGAGGACTAATAATTTTTTAAAATTAGGAAGTAGTATTTTAGTACTGAGGTAAGCTAGTTTGGTGTGATTTCTGATATAGTATCCAATACATTTTCCCAAGACAAACAGAAGAAATTACTCCATTTGAGCAAATTAAAAGTTGGCCAAGTGGAGCACCAGGGAGCATGCCGCAAGAAACAAGGACAGGGCTCTGAACAGTGAAAGCAGTAAGACGTTGGATTTTGTTGCACTAAGGCTTGCTTTTCAAAAACCATCTGCTCCTCAGGGGTGAAGGAGTTTAAGAGGCGACCCATATACGTGACTAGACCATATAAAATACATCAGCTAGGCACACGCTTTTAAATTAAAATCAGTGATGAAACAGCAAAATATCTGCTAAAGAAAAAGGCTGTAGCATGATTTACACCTTTATAGTATGTTTCCAGTTAAAGGAAAATCTTAATAATCCTGCTTGCAATGCTGCAAGTGTTTTCTAAATTAAAATAGGGATAACTATGGCGTATTCTGTATGTGGGAAAGCATCTTGCATGTTGTCTTTATTTGAGAAGTCATCTCTCTTTTTTTATCATCAAATGAGACATAACACTATAGCAAAAATAAAATACCAGTGTTGCTTCGTATTTGATTTTAACTGTGATTTAAATAAGGTTCTATAAAGCCAGAGCTGCTGACGGCTCTGGGATTTGCAATTACACTTGGCAGGAAACAAACAGGAACCATAGCGTACACTAAAATAAACTGATGTGTATAAACAAAAGGCAGAAAGATAACTAAGAAACATTTTATCAATGCACTGCAAGAAATAACATATATATCTTGTGCTGAGTCCACCCTTCATGACTTAAAGAGAAAAAAAAAATGTTATTTGGGAACTGTGGACTGAAAATGACTGTGGGAACATTAGATTCTTAAAATTTCTAGCTAAGAAAGTGTCTGGTATCTTATTGGGTTTACCTTAATTTCATAGCACATCACTGTTCTGGATGAGAATTTTCCAACTTTTCAACTGATAAAAGGCATGTCTGTTAGCAAGGAGCAACTGAAAAATGTATAATCATTTTAAAATACTTTGGAAATTCTATAGACGTAAAAAGCCATCCTGCTTCAGCTTCATTTCCATACAAGTGCACAAAGCTAGCTGCCAATAAAAATAAATTATTTGGGAAGCAATCAGAAAACTTCACAAACATGAAATAAGGTACTGCACCAGGAGTACCATATCATAAGGTACCATAAACACCGAAATATATTGTATGTCAAACTATGTTAGCAAATATGCTTCGCTAACACGCATGAAGGAGCAGCTTCTATTCCCCTAATCCTTAGAGAAGAAAGCATTCTATAAATAGATGTTTAAAAAAACCCCTAGTATATCACTGTTGTTACAATATTTTACCATCGCTACTCACTGACAGTATCTGACTTGCTTCCTAAATGCATGCAATGAAATTAATATTTAGACCTGTGTTAACTCTGACTTGGAGGGGGAAAAATTCTATGTCAGGTTAAAATTAAGGTTGAACACTGCCTGGATTTAGTCGTAGCTTTCTTAAATGCTGCTTATGTCTTAAATACTCAATATAAACAATTTCCAAATCCTTTCTCTGTACATCTGCAAATATTATCAGAGCCCTATTGATAAGTGTATTTTGAATTTGAGCTTCATTTGCCAAGCTATCAGAGATTGATGATGGAGTTACACAAATGAAGGTTTAAACTGAGCTCAGGATGTCAGGATGGGAGGGAAAGAATTGAGAAAACATTAGACTTGCTCCTAATGCCTCACGTGGCGCTGTAATAGCGCCAGTGTGATGCGTTTTTACAACATGTGATGGGCTTTTACCATGCAAGGGTGGGATTTGATATCTAATTCACGAATCCTCAGACGATGAGAAGCTGGATACGCTATTAGCACCATAAATAGTGAACTCGAACATGGGCATACACAGATTTGGGTAAATAACCTGTATTAGTGTGAACTTAGTAGAGGTTCCTATATCCCCTCCAAAGTTAATATATCCCAACCGATATTCCCGCAACAATGTTTCATATTTTGATATCTATAAAAAGTAAAGAAATACAAACATATGAAACGCACATCACAACTAGGAGCAGGACCATAGCTCTGTTCTGCAGGATAGTTAAGACTATTTGTGTGTCACCACTTCTTCCACTTGGACTTTGAAAAATGTGTAAGCCCAAAAATCAGAAGCCTAAAGTAAAATTACAGCTGCGTCCAGGCATTTTGCCTCACACTGGGAACTCCTTGAACCCTCGCCACAAAGTAAGAAGGACCCAGTATGCGAAGGTAAATATGTCAGAGCCAGCAAATGAGACTTGATACCTTTCACAGTATGCCTGATGCAGTTTCAGTATGATATTTGGGATCATATCCTTCCTTCTAACCGAATATATCCCTAAGGCACCTGAGCTGCAAAATCTGGGGCAGTGTGTCCTCAGTTCCCACTGATCTGTAAATTGCCAAATAGATTTTAATTTACAATGCCTTTTTCCCCCTTTTTGTAAAAACAGCTGCCTTGAGAAGAGTGATGTTAAACTGACATGCTGCTTCAAAAAATCACTTGTTAACATCTTCATTAAACAACTGTATTTGAATACTTAACAGCGATTGTAAAGTTTCTGTTGGATTTTTAGGATTCTGTTCAAAGCAGGAGTTATTTTGCTTCTTTAATGTTGGTGGTTCCCTGACAGCTTACATAAATACTACGAAGGATACAAAGGACTTAAAAGTAACTTTCAGGCATTGATTTAAATGGAACAGCAGTGGGGAGAAAATGAACTTGTGTGTGAAAGGTTTGAATCTTCTGACATACATTTCCTTGCATTTGCAAGTAGGTTGAATACCGCAATTGAATAGCTGCATAGACAGAAATGAAAGATATGAACACTTCCATTAATTTTTTTTTTGGTATCTTGCAGTGATAATAATCTAACAAGGCTACTTTTTTCAATCACATCTCATTACTAAATGAAAATAGGCCTTTATACTTCCTTAAATGGAGATCAGGAAAATGGTTAAGTCAGCATCGGCATTCAGTAGTGCTGAAATTTGCCATACTTATTAATAGTCACCACTACCAGACATAGAAAAGTAGGCTTTGTTGTCATTTCAGCATGATTATTTTTCCCATAAGGTTTTGATTTACTCCCACAACCATTTTCAACAAAAAGGAAAGAAGGAGGAAAAAAACAATGAGCTTTTTAAAGCAAAAGCCTAGCTTCTAAAATAAACTTCCGTAAACAAAACATTATTTGTTTTCCATATTTCATCTCCTTGATTAAATCCCAAAGATGAAACATTGTGGAGCATCAGCATATTTCTTCATTAAACCAAAGGGGCATCCTGAAGATATCCTTGTGCTTTATTTCTGCCTGGCTAGACCCTGGGATCAGCAAAATACACAACTAGCATAACCTTGACCACTGCCTTGCACGTTCAGTAGGGAGCTGTTTTTTACATAGCATTTTCCCTGAAGTTATCTATGTCAGTTTTTCTATGTGTTTAGACTGTTAAATACGCAAATAATTTACAAATTAATTGCTGCTGGTTTGCTGTAGAATGCTACATTTTGCTCCCAATATTCTACACAAAAATTAAAATCAGCAAGAATCTTTCAAAAAACTGAGTACAGGCTTGAGTAATTGGGGGATGGGGGACAAAAAGCAGAAGGAGCAAAAGAATAAGACAACACCTGATGCCAGAGCGTTTATGCGCAAGTACAGCCTAGGATGGAAGGTACAACAAAGATTACATCCCAGTTAATTCCTGGATCAGAAGAATATTGGTTATCAAACATGCGTTCCTGTCCACAAAAAGCCTCCATGAAATACAACAATATTAGGGGGCAAAATTTATAAATTCACTTTTGAAGAAAAGACCTAGGAATAATACTCACGTACTTTAAAAGAAATGCAAACAACCTAAGAGAACATTTCTATGACAAACTGTGAAACTGTTTCTTTGACTTCTGACGTGCTGCAATTTCCATTCCATTTATGCATGAGCTGAAACGTTTCAAAACTTTTTCCACAGGAAATAAAGAGGGGGGTGGTAGTGGTGGTGCAGGGGCAGATACTAAAAAACATACAAGAGAAGCTCATTTCTCAATGGCTAGAGAGGAGAGATAGACAAATCACCCTCCCACCAAATGAATATTTATTTAAACCAATCCTCTCCAGGGAACTAGCATGGGACACATTCCTAAAAGAGCCAAGAGCCTGGCAATGGCTGCTCCTGCACGTGGTAGAACAAGTTCTGGTTTAAGGTCCTATCTGTGACAAAATCAACAACGTATTTGAGCTAGTGTCTTCAATATCTTCCAGAGCCAGTCTCAGGGATACGAATCTTCTCACCAGAAGTTAATCCTGAAATTTTGAGCCAGTGAAACCTTTTAGAAATATTTGTAAAAAAAAAAAAAAACAAAACAGTCCAAGTTTAGAAAAATCTGTCTCTTCCATTTTTAAAACACTTCATGAAGAAGTTCCCAGATAGTCCGTCTGTCTTCAATACATGTTCTGTTGAGATAGAAACACAGTGTAATGCTGCACAAACTGACAGAAGTAATAGATTTCAAAGGCCAAAAGAGCTTACATTTTAATTTTTGTGTATCCAAGAGGAATGAGATCATAAAGACCAAGAAAATTCTCCCCTTGTTTGGAAGGCTAAATAATTATAACTTTTTGGTAGCGTTGTTAACATGCGTGTTTCTTTTTATTAGCCTTGAAGATGAAATCAATAGAAATTGGTGACAAAGGAAATTTTCATTCTAGCAAAGTTAGTTTGTAAAACAACCCTTTAGAAATGAAACCCTTCCTGTACAACTTCTACTAACAGTAAGAGAGCACATGTAGGGCTAACAGCATAACAAGACGAAAATAAGCTCTCACAGATATTAAAAGAAGATGCCAAGAAGGAGATCTGGACACTTGTCTGAATTCAGATTCTTACTTGGCAATGTTCTGAAGGCAAACCTAATTAAAGGTTACAGTTGGCTACGTTGCATTACCCAGATATTAGAGACTATAATTGTTCTATGCCCAGAGAAGTGTTTAATTTCTACAAAAAATATCCCACAGCTAAATTAAACATTTTCCTATTTAAGATAGTGAGCTTAACACCCACTCAAATAAAAGAAAAAACAGAAAAGGTAACTGGATGAACAGCAACATAACTATTTGGAAACTTTTGCTAATTCAATTCCCATTGTGATACACAGCATGAAGCTGACAGTACTACCAAATGCAGAAGTACCTTCCACAGAGAAAATTTGTTCCTCATCTGAGAAATGAGGATATCTTTCTATCTTATTTTGTTTCTCAAAAATGAATGCAGCACTAGTTAAGCATGTTCTGGAATTGGGCAACTAACACCATCTTTAATAGTCAGGACTGAAATGAGACTAAAGTTAAGAATGAAGTTTCTACTGCTCAATGGAGCATAGGACTGAACGTAATGGTGGGCTGCCAAACACAGATTCAATCAGTTTCTTTGCCTAAGCAGATTTCAATCCAAATCTTCCCCCTCCAAGGTGCAGGTTATCTTTTTGGGTGAGTTGCTCTCATTCCCTGCTGCAATGAGTGCTGAGAACTGTCCAAATGGAGCAGGAAGGAATTGGGCCATGAAGATCGAATCCAGTCCATTTATGCATCTGAAGCCCACCCGAGCCTTGAGCACCTCTGCAGTCCATTGATTTTTCTGGACTACCTATCCTCAAAGACTCAAAAAACTATTAGACTACTCAAAGTTCTGGAGCTAGGCATTAATATCCTGAGCCGAGCCTCCATGATCTGATTTTAGCATATGACTACCTGAAACTCTCTAGAGTCTCTCGGAGACATTTGGAAAGTCATATTTGGTTAGGGCTGTATTCTTTGGTGCTCATGACCCACTTTTCTGTAGCAGTGCAATGGTTGGATTACTCACGCTGGGAGTGGGAGGCACTGGATTCAAAGATCTGAACAGTCTGAGGGAACTAAATCTGTATTTTCCATGTCCTGGGAGAATGACTAACTCCCTGCCTCCAGTCTGATGACTGTAAGTGAGTTTCCACACTCCACTCTCTGCAACTCATATATATATTTTACAAGAGATCTTGACTGGATAAAAAGAAACATTGTGGGTCAGCGGATGTCTCTGATACTATAAAAGTTTAAGTATTTGATGCAAAGTGGAATGGCTTTGAAAATATATGAGAGTATCACCATAGTTGGGTTGGGGCACTTTCTTGGAACTTCAAAGATCACTGAAGGAAAAAAAAAAACCCCAAACAAACTCATACATCAAAAATAAAAAAGTGGAAAAAAAAAAAGAATCTCAACTTCCTACATGCTTTAATTTCTGAGATATTAGGGACTCTGAGATAAGAGGGAGAAAAATAGTGCTTTACTATAGGGTTGTAAGCAGTTTGAGAAGATTTGCTGAATTCACTCTTGAAAGGAATTTCTTGTGCAATTGGTATGACTGCTTCAGTGTTTTCATACATGTACATTAAAAACGCAGGTGTTAGGAGTCTGCCAGTGGAAATTTAGGTATTAAACTAGATCCGTTCCTCCACCATTGCCTAAGAGCTTCAAGGATCTCAGCCACAAATAGCGCCTAATGACCCAAAATCCTGGTAGACCTAAATCTAGCCAGGTTCTCATCACCTCACTGTAGTTTCCCTAAGGTCAGCCTCAAGTTTCATGTTGATCAACTACCTCCAAGTGAAAAAACATGGGAACTGTCTGGTTTCAACCAACAGTTCATGCCGAGACAGCTATTTGACTTTGCTGTCTCGGAATAAAGCTTTCAGAGTTTGATTTGCTTAAAGACAAAAGGCTTATTTATACAGAGGTTTTATATCTCTAACAGACAATTGCATTTCCAGAGGATAGTTATGTTTAGAAACTCAACTATGTAAATAAAGTGTCTTAAACAACTCTGGGTCTCTGAATAACGCATGTTTACAGCTAAATCAATGGTTTTGTTACGTTCCAGAAGGATATCTTTCACCTGAAATCATGCAAAGTAGATCCTATTTTACTTTGTACATCATCAGCAAAATCTTAAGATGGATTTTGACTGCATGATATTCGCTATTAGTGACAAAGAAAAAAGAGGCAACAAGAGTTGCTCTGTTTTCAAGAGGAGGTAGATTCTGCAGAATCTGCCTGCAAAAATCTACACATTTTCCAAGTGTCTCCATGTCACATGTTGTCTTTTGCACTGGTAATAACGAAGTACAAGTGTGAAACAGAGGAAAGCTACAAACACAGGTGCTGCCCCTTTATCAAACACTCAGTCTTCTGTGACGCCAATGTTTTAAGTCATTTTAGATTAAAACAGGATACTCTCAAATAACGTGCATTTGTCAGGCTGACAATTGCAGAAGAATTCTGGACTGAAACTGAGGCATCCAACACAACTGAAACATAAACTAACACACAGACATTACAGTATATTAAATACAAAGAACAAGGTTACTTTCGAAAACAATATGAACTTCACAATTTGTGGTTAGTCTTGATACACCATATGTCCTCCACCACCTAGCCACAACAGGGTGCCCTTTAATTACTCTGTTAATGTGCTCTTTGTGTCTAAGTGCTGGAGGACATATGGTACATTTCACTTGTAACCATGAATTTCATGTCTTTAATGTTTCCTGTCAAAATTCAAATGTCCTCTTAAATGTATACATGCGTACATGTTTGAATTCATATGCTGGTATTGTCACCTATCTGAATCCCTGTGCCATTCTGTACCCTCATGGTGCAGTGTATTTCTACTCCATTTCAGGAGGAAACTGATAAAAGATTGAAATCCATTATATTCTTATTGCACAGACATATTAAAAACAAAAACACATTACCACCTACCTAATGACCTGGAAGAGGGAGGGACAGGCAGCAACATCACCCATCACAGAAAAATGACTTTCCGTTTCAAACTTTACGGCTGAGCTTACACAAAGAAATACCAAGAGAATCAACTGTAGTTCTGCTTTATTCTTGAAGACTGTATCAGAGAGCAGCTTTGCAATTTATTGCCCCGTGCTGCTGTCCATTAATGGACAATATTTTTTAATATATTTTTTCATTTCAGGTTAAAACGGAAGAAGGTTTTGTCAGTCTCTTCAATTTTTCTGCAAGTGACAGTTCAGATAGGAGCCGATGAATGAAAATGCCATTCTGATGTGCTTAATGTATTGTAGGCAGCGATCAGATATTTGGTATAAACAAGGTGCAACACGGGCTTCAGTCTTCCTGCTGAACATGGTATTCCTCATCTTAAAAGGTGTCAGTGTCTAGACAAAGAGTATGACATCCTTTAAAGTGCCTTTGGAAATTAGACAGCGATTCAATGCACCCTGGACTCAGATGGTGGTGATGTGCCTGATGTATGTACAGTCAAGACAATTAAGTTACATTAATCACATTCTGAGTCAATTACAGTTCCAGAGAGATTTGGGATTTGCCTTATGTAGGAAGAAGGCTCATTTTGTGTTCCAGTTACAATAAAGAATTTCTCAAGCATCTCCTGTGTTGTTCAGGGGTTTAAATCAGATACAGCTACCGCACCAGCCACTGAATTCTACACTGTTTCCTCCAGTCCCCTGTACAATTTAATATAAACTGCAGCCCACAAAGACTTGAAATACTGCTGCTCAGACTGAACAGATCAAGATCAAATATTGTGCTAGAAAACACAGGCTTAAACTACACCATGTCATTTGAAAGGTTAGGAAACTTACAGACTGTTCAGTTTTACAGAAAATAGCAGTCAGATAGAAAGCTAGAAATGTAACTCTGTGATGGGTCAAGTTTACTTCTTCAGGCTCAGTGCCGCCTGCTGCTACTTGTAAGTAAACCCCCATTCTGATGCTTGTCTTTCATCTGCAAACAAACATGAAGTGCAATTCCTCACCTAGAAGAATAGTATATTCAAACCGGTATTCCAGCATTAGGCTGTTCTTGCCCTGCACAACATAAATAAGCCCCCGATTTATGCTAGTTTCTGAAAAGGACTGAAAAGAAAATAATCCCAGAATTAATCAAAGGAAGAGAACTGTTAAACTCAAGGACACAACGACTCACCCCTCTATAGATGGCTCGTATATTGACATTTTTATAGTACCGTGAATGCTTATGAGGGCTACTGTCCTTTTGTGTTGCTTTTTCTCAGCACGCGAGTTCCATTTAAGGCGAAGGAGCCAAAGAACTATATAAGGATTAGGTTATTGGGGATTACGTGGGCAAATTCCACACGTTCTTACATAAAATGAAAACTCTCTGTAGCCATTTATGATTCAGTTTGCTTGAAACTATGCCAACTGAATTATTGCTGTTTGGTACCAATCTGCCGAAATTCACAGGATAAAGCAAAATGTTTACAAGATAATGCAGCTCACTGCACAAGATGGCTAACAGCACACACAACTGAAGATTCACAGCTATTCAGGAAAAAAAGACAGAAAGTGCTGTAAACAATTTTCTATGAAACAGCTTTTAAAACACTGCCCAAGACATATAAAACCACCAGAGATTATAAAAAATTGTCAGAAATTGCAAGTTCGTAGTTTCAGTAACCCTCCAACTGGCCATTATTTTTCTACAGTTGCATTCAAAAAATATTCTATTTACGTGGACAACGAGCTCGGTTTTCATATTTGTGACTTCAGAAGATGGTCCAAGCACAATTCAAGGCTGACCCGTGAGGTCAAATTAATTACAACGGTCTCTTGTTACGGTTTGTATATTGGAAAACTGCAAGTATTCTGAATTCCTATACAGAACAATAAAATGTCATTTGAAGTGGAAAAATTGAATACACTATTTTGTGGAGGATTAGTTAATCTCAAGCAAAGTACGAGAGATGACTTACAATTCAAGTCTCCTAATGGGAGATCAAGGATTATGCTTATTTTAGCTCTGGGACAGTGAGTCAGATTTCTTCAGACCAATAAGCAGCAAAAACAAAACTAAAAGGGAAAATTCAGCCATACTTGCTAAAGGAGAAGGCACTCATCTTCCTATTTACTGTTATTGTACCTAGAACTAACAAAAATTAAAAGCTTTTGCTTAGAAATACGACATAAACCTTTCTAAAATGTTTATAGTAACGGCTGCAGAGGACAGAACTATATACCACTGAATCTCTGTCTAAAAATCATAGAAAGTTTTAAGTTTCACAGGTTTTCCTGGCCATACATATTAAAGCATGCTCAAACAGTTACACATACCGATTAATCAGATGAACCACTTTTTGAAAGGAGACGGAGAAAATGAAATTTTACAGAATGTTTCATTTAAGCTCATAATGAAAACAGTTATGTTTGTTTATCTTGACTGTCTCTGTTCAACATATGTCCTATCAAAATCACCAGCATTAGCTGGGGGCAAGGTTGTTAGCTTTCTGCAGAGAGCCACATATTAAATGGATCTGGAGGATGAACTCTGACTTCTGGCAAGGGTCTTACTCTGCCACAGAAGAAATCCATACTGCCCAGACACTTTAGGAAGTGCTTCTGTCTCGTGCTTTTTCCTCTCCTGTAAGAAACAGCATTTCTCAGGCTACCAGCTCCTCGCTGGTCATAATCTCTAAACTCACCTTACATCTAAAAGAAGAATCATACCGGTTACATTTGCAATAACAACAAAGATGCAGATTACATTTCAACTTTGTAAATTGACTATTTGTGAGATTTATTTTATGGATATGTTTGTGAAGGAGACACACAAAAATATTTGTACAAGCTTCATATTTTATCATCTTTGACAAAACTTAGGCTCCATTAAACAAGACAGAAAAGCACCTTTTCCTTAAACAGTATGCCTCCGTGGTTTAGGCTTGATTTCATATCAATGACTACATTGCATCAGCTACTGAACAACAATTAGAAGATATTTACTGAGCAAAGACATGAACAGGTCACATCTGTGTAGACAGAAATAAGCAAAATGATATTTCTATGAGGAGATACCTTCAACGATCAGTCTACTTACAGTGACAGAAGTTTGGATGGCCTATTACAGTGAAAAAAAAAAATTGTGCCTTTCAGCATTAAAGAGTTAAGTTATCTGCAGCTTCCTTCACCACCCCGCCTCTTTCCTTCTTAGGTTGGGGGTTTGGGTTTTTTTTTTTTCATTAACAGCTAAACATGAGAAAAAAAAAATTTCTCTCGTTTGTCCAGAAAAAAGAAGTTCCCTTGTGGTTGATTTTCATCCAGTTTCTTCATGAAAGAACTATCAAAGAAAGTTACAGTGTATATTACTTTTCATTTCAGAAGGATTTCAGCAATCCCTAAACCTCCAACGGTATCTTCTTGACAACCTAATCTCTTTGTAGTGGTAGCTAAATTAAACCAAACTGTCATCAATGAAAGCTCTCAAGAGTAACTCAAGGATATTCAGCACACATGATCTATAAAAGTACAGTAACCATCTTTAAAAAACACCATTTAAGGTAGAACGCTTAATTAAAGACTGCAGTCTTCACAAGACATTTTTATTTAATACTTATTTTTGTCTATTCTCATATTTAAAATGTCTTCAAAACTGCTTATTTGAAGTTTACCTTCCAAAATTACTACTTCCCTGGCAAAAAAGAAAAAACCCAACAAACCAAAATATTTTAAACTTTTAGAAAAACAAACTCTTGTTGAGTTGAACATAAAATAACTAGAAAATACCACAAAACATAGTTCCATATCATTAGGGTAACCCCCAAACACTTATATCTATACAAGCATTTCCAGGAGATTACTTTTCTTAATGCATGTGCTTCTCTTTCCACAAGCCCACTCAAATGCTGAAATAGATGTGCATTTTCAAGCCTGAGGCCTGTACGTCCCTCTAGGTTCCTTGCAGACCTACACAGGTCTGCACACCAAAATACCTTGTCTGAAATGACAAACAACATATTTTACAGTCCACTCCCAGCTGCAGGGTGCATCTTTTCCAGCAACTACCTGACCTCAGATATGCACTAAAAAAGCTTTATCCAAGGACTGGGTTATTAGAAAGCAGAATAAACTCCTTTTTTGAAAGTATCATAAAAAGCATAATGATGCAGCCCACATCTGTTGCATCTTCCCAGTATCACAGTTCAACAAAAGCGCACCATATCTTCATGTTGCTTGTTCCACAAGCCATCTATGAAATATTAAATAGGGCCTTTTATTCTCACAGCCCTGGGTGGACTACACCAAGGAACTGCCATCCCTCTGTCTCCAGCAGCTGCGTTCCTGAAGAGCAGTGAAACATGTTTAACAAACCATGCACAAACACCGCAGCTTTCTCATCGCCAGAACTCAGCTGCGCAACTTATTGCCTACAGTTGAGTGAGGAATGAAGTTATTCAATGTTTAACATAATACCACCTTTGTGATAGAAGGAAAGAAACAGATTTTTATTCCCTCACATTGGAACAGAGGAAGGGAACAGGCATGATATAAATTTTACTTTGACTGCATACCTCACTTAACAAGCTTTTATACTTTGCAAAAACCTCAAACGCTTGATAATGGGAGCAGTATACAGATCCAGGCAGGACAGAATATCCGACCACAAAATCCACATACTCCCATAATTCAGATACTGTCACTTTCATTTAGGTAAAAGGTAATAAGATAGTGCGACACATGCTGCTGAACCAGAAAACAAAAGCTCTGAATTCCACAGTGAATTCTTTGCCAGCTCTGTACATTTTACACTCAATGAAAAAAATATGGCTACGTTAAAATACCAGTAATATTTGTCTTAGTGAAACACATCTATGATATTTTCCATGCTCTTAGCAGAACGTCGGATATATACAGTGATAAAGTTTACTACTAAGTGTGATAAACATTGACTTCCATGTTCAGAATCCCCAAAACGTCAGATACCAATTACAAAGTCTGAAAAATGCCAAAGCTCCAACACTACTGTCGTGGTTTTTCACTCCTAGTTTTCAAAGGCCAGAAAGACAGCACCTACTGATTGTGAATACTGACTTCACTACACAAAATGCACCTTTCTGATTGAAAATCAAATTTCTTGCTACTGGATGTACATGTACCTTTAAAGTAACACTTTAGAAACCCCATTTTGGAAACAATTTACCTATATTCATAATAATACAGTGGTTAATAAGATGACACAGTGCCAGGACCAGCTTGGACATAAGGCTATGTAAAGCAAAGGGGAGATGAGTACTACTGGGAGTAACATAAGGTATCACTGGCTTTATGCTCCAATGTTATTCTTCAGGTTTTTGTTTTAAATTAACATATGAGAAAATGACAAATCAAACCTCTCAGACATTTTGTTACAAGACATCAAAGCTAATTTGCATGCTGTCTTCCTTTGGGGTTGTAGCAGCTGATACCATTTTCAGAGACATGGACACACTTGTCACCATTATGAGTAAAACCAAATTCTGGTAATCTCTGTAACACAACAGAAGATGTTTGTTAAAATGAGGGAATGAAACAAGGAGAGTAAAACCATTTTATTTTCCCATCCGTAGGAAAATAATTCAAGAAATAGGAGGCAGAAATATGCTCCACCCACCCACAGTGGGCTGCTCTAATACACCCGCCACAACCCGAAGATTAAGAGTTAGATGGATGCAGCACCCTGAACTTCCAACTTTCCTCAGCTATTTAATGAAACAGCATTTTAAGAGCATGAAGTGAAAAGTCCGTATTGGGTGTTATTAGTGGAAGATCCATATGACTGATAGAAAGCAATAACTGTTAAATGGTATCAATCAAATATAATGATTTGTTACTGATGCTGTCACCTGTATTTAAGCGTTAGTTGCCCTTCCTATGCTCTGCTATTCACAGTTGGGGAACATATAGCCAATGTCTGTCAGCCTGAGGTTATCTCTGAACTGTTGTCACCTAAAGTTGTATGTAGACATCATAGCACGTAAAATACCTTTTTCTCACTCATCAACACTTTGTATTACATTGCCAGAGCTAGACAGGATATTGTACAAAGGATCCTGACTACCCAAATTGGCTGGAAAGATGTCAAAGTCATTTTGTGGCAATCAACTGAACCCATTTATTTACAGATTAAATAACTGAAAATATATTTATCATAGTTTTGATTTAGTCCTCACCCTTTCTTCAGGAACAAACAAAAGCTTTTAGCTTGGACAGCAATGCAGGCACTTAAAGCAATAGCAAAAGAATATTACAGTAGAAAGACCTGTCTTAAAATTCCATCCAGACTTTATATAATAAATTTACCTGAAAGGGCAAAAAAGAATACTGTCATATTCATTTCCATGTTAGAACAAGCCCCACAGCACAACTGTTATTTTAAATAAAAAGGAATACTCTAAAAGTTAAATAATTAAGAAAAATCTTCAAGCCTTAGTAATTGGAGGGGTCCCAAAATCCCTTTGTGTTTCATGCTGAGATGCACAGAGAGTTGTTCATATTTAATTGAAAATGTATTAACATTACAATTTCAAAGGATCAAAAATAAAGGGAGTTTCCTGAAAATTTAAACCAGGCTTTCAGTGTTTCCTGTTGTGCAGAAGAAAGATCTATTTTTAATGGAATAAACTGCAGAAAAGGACCTAACGAGGGCAATTTCTTCATTCTTCAGGGAAGCTGGTGGGAAGTAAAATGGTGTATAATTAGTTTTGGTGGGTTTTCTTTTCAAATATATTTAAAACTTTGTGAAGGTTAATGCTCCCACTCAGCTGCATTCAAACACAAACTTTATCTGAATGGTATTTTTCACTAATTTTAGATCCTACTAATTTGAATTTACAAATATTAAAGACTACCCCTTTGAAATCCTTAAAAAGGTTCACACTTTCATTTAATGTTTTATACCTCTTGCTTATTGTAAGACTGCACGTTCTTTTAATGTTAATTATTTTTCCTTCTTGATAATAGATATCCATATAGCCTCAAGAGAAGCCCTTGATTACATGTATAATTAATTATATGTATAAAAAGATACACGTAAACTAAAACGTGAAAAACCACACCCTATTTCTGAAAATTAATCTTCCCAGGTGGATATTTGCAACCAAAGAGAATCCAGGCACATCTTATTTAAAATAACTATTGGGAAGAATTGCAGTCAAACACACCAATATTTTATGAATTTTTTTTTTTTTTAAAGTTGGTTTATTACACCATGTGACGCCTGGTTAAATCTGTAACTTCATAATCACTAGTTACTCATCGGTCATACCATTTTATTAAAAAGTGCAATCAATAAGACAATTGTAATTGGGAAACATTATGCTTACCAAACTACACTTTTACTTTGGTTTCCAATTATCTGAAACTTTAAAAGGCCTGATGCATATGCCAGTTGGAACGTCTTGGATCAATACTGGTAGAGTGAGCAATTGACACTTCTTAGCACCATAAATTAAATGATTACATCTATCATTTTTCCTTTATGATGTAAACAAAGTTATGGCAACAGAACGCTGCCACAGGATCAATGTCTCCTGCTTAGAAAATAAATTCTTCAACACTTATGCAGCAGCAGGAGATTATTATTGTACAACAACAGTCTATGCCATTTTCTTAATTACAGCAACAACTGTTAGTGCTGCTGTTATGAGGAAGAATTGCCGAGTTTCTTTTACAACACACTGTCTTCCATAGCATGCTTCTATTGCCTTGGAAGGCACAGGCACTGTTGCTTCAAGGTGCATGAGTTTTATGAGGTTTTATAAGAACACAAAATGACCAGAGAAGTAGGCAAGGAAGTCTACCCAGGATGCAAAGAGCTGACCAACACTGCTTTAAACCCCACGTTGGAGCTGGTCAGCATATAGCAAGGGTGAGGTCAAACCAATGTGTTGCACAGAGGCATCCACACCTTCTTAATGGGGGAAGTCTTCACTTCCGTGACTCTTCAACACATCTGACATGCACATCAGCAGCAGGATACTACAGGACCTGCTGTCTGTGACCCCCTCTACAACCTGCACATGAACCCCTATCCATGTATTCATGTTCTTTTTAAAGCTGTGACAGTGTACTTGGATAAGCATTAAGGAAAGCACATGGTGCACCTTGAATGTACGGTAACAACTGAAGTACTTGTTCTCACACCTGTACTACCCATCCATAGACATTTCTCCAATGCATTCCCACAACTCTTTTGCCCACGTGTCCTGCCATACTAACTGCTGATTTTCCTACTCATTCCTCATTCAGAAGCCCCCGCCATGCAAATGGAAGTACAGCTGGTCAGCGTTTCATCTTTTGATAATGTCCTGATCTTCTCCACTTCTTGCTGTGAGTGAACTATAAGCGCAATGATGCTTCTAGTGCCCAACATAATTTCAGTATCACATGCTACGGGTGTCAATTTTTATTGCAGGCATATATTTATTCCCTGAAACTGTAGATTAGGGATGTTGACTGCTCAAAGACTTCCATCAACACAGCAATAATAATCTACTTGTTAATATCATAATACCAAAATCATGTGTAATAAATCTGTTAGACACTAGATTCCAGGTACCTCCCTTTTAGCGACTGATGTTCTCCATCATCTAAAGCCAGTGCTAATTCTAGCTCTTGATGTTAAGCAGAAGATGGGCTCCTTTTCCAGACAGGCACTCTGGAACCACTATAGATCACCTCAAGTCTACGTGATCATCTTGTCCCTTCTCTGTCTAGCTCCTTGTACAGACAGTTTTAACAGGGAACCTTGGCTTCATTGATGCCCAGGAAAACCTATCTTACTGTATTGACTCAGGCTTTGTAAGGTCCAGCCTTCGATGCTGTTCCCTGCAGTGGTAAACAGATTCTTCTTCTGCTGCTGTCTCTAAACAAGGGGACATTTTACTGCTGCTCCCTGAGCCTGAGAGAGGTGGATAACACAGTTATTGGCTTCAGTGGAACAACTATACTGCAAGCTAACATAGGCATTGCAATCTCTCTGACACAAAGAGGAAATCATGAGATTTCATACCTCAAGTCAGTGTTTTGCAAACAGAAGTAATAACAGCCTTTTTATTTAGATGCATTTCATACCTGCCACCTACATATTGCTCCCCAAACACCCCTTTCCTAAAAGCATCATCAACTTGGAAAAGTTGAACGCTGAAAAGGGAATAAATCCGTTTAGCTCCCTTATATCCATCCATTGTGCTAAGCCTGTATTTACATATAAAGATTATACATATAAAGATACCATTAGGGTTTCTTTACATGACTGTCGCAACATGATCTGCTAGCGAAGCAGCCTATCCTAAGCGCTCTCCTTCTCTAGGCAAACTAATGACCAGTTCTTGAAATCACCATGATAAAAGGACACAAGACCGCAGTTACTACTGTTAGTTTAAATGTAAACCTCTCTAGAAAGCACATCCACCTTGCTAAATCACACATGGTAAAATATTATCCCGGCTCTGATGAAATTAGGATTTCAACCTTGACATTGAGCCAGAATGAAAGATAGAAAATCTCACAAATACTTCTGCAGTGTTTTCCATGGTCCGTTCAAACAATAGCATGGAAGACACTATTGGGAAGAACAAACGTAAACTAAAGCTCCTAAATCATAAGATAGATGACAAAAACAGTTTGGTATAAGAAAAAGATGCAAGTAACAACTTTTTTTTGCAATATTAGCCTGTAGGTGAAAACCTTCAGTAGGTTATACATTATACATGGCCTTTGTCATACCTAGTCAAATAGACCCTGTGCAAACTATTGCCACTGTAGCCATCTTAAAGGTATTAAAATAATTTGTCGTTTTCCCTCATACTTCTGTATTTAAAATGCATTCTTCATGTAACCTACAACAGAAAATTAAAGAATTCAGGAGATAGCCATTCATCTTGTTCTTCATTTAAATCGCCAGACAAATCATATAGATTTGCAATTCACAAATCTTTGACCTTTTTTATATGTGAAAATTCACAGGGATATTTGAGAATAATGCCCAAATACCTCCACATTTCTCTGTGGGTTAAAAAGTAGTTTAAAATAGTAACAATACAATGCTGTCTTGCCAAGCATATAATTTAAAATTTCCAAGCACATATTAAAGTAGATATTTATCTCCCTAATCAATAAAATTGGAGTCATAAGTTCTTTGTGTTTTATGTGAAATAACTGCTAGTTTCTATTCAGACAGATTATGACAATTTGGTTGTTATGCTCCAGAAAAAGGGGTCAGGTTACATTTAAACAATTAGATTACTAGCGTAAGAGAAACAAAATATTTTGATCACATCTCATCTAGCAAGTATATCAGATCTCATCCTGAAAAAGCGACAAGTCAAAGCTTCAGCAGAATCATATTACACTACTCAGAGATATGAGAGAGGCAGCTTCCATTACAAATTTCTGCTGTCACCTAATGAGGCAGCAGGGCTTTGGGACATAGTTGCTTGTCTCAGAATACCTACTTTTGTCTTTGGCACTCCAAAATGAGACTTTGTAACAGGAGATTGGGCCCTTGGGAACAAGCACACCATTTCCAGAATTCAGCTGAGACCTCCTGCTTTCTTGGTAACCGAGCAGGGATGAACTTGGGAGAAGACTCCTAAAGAGGGTGACATAGTGCAGAGAGAGGCAACTTTCCACTTCTTCCCCCAAGATGAGTAAGGATGTCTCTGTTATTAAGAACTCAGTTATTGCTTACAAGCAGGAGCTTGTGGATGTGACTAATGATGAGTATGACATATGTGATTGAGAACATCTGATGTGACTGAGGCCATGCTGCCTGGCTCTCAACTACAACACAGTCGAGAAGAGATTTTCACTCTACTCTGAGTCTTTTCTAATACTTCGTAACTAAAAGAAATTCCATGCTGAAGAAAGGAATCAAAGATCAGCCTTAACCT
This sequence comes from Rhinoptilus africanus, assembly GCA_013400135.1. Lineage (NCBI taxonomy): Eukaryota > Metazoa > Chordata > Aves > Charadriiformes > Glareolidae > Rhinoptilus > Rhinoptilus africanus. The sequence continues at coordinate 607,682 of VXBO01002238.1, read as the reverse complement.
TGAGGTAGCTACGTCATCTGAAGCAGCTGACAGATTGGCTCACTGGATTACACACACACACTGATATCCCAAAAAAAGATTTGGCACCAGTTATAGACATCCTAAAGCAAGACTTTCAGTTTATAATGACTCATGTAGTAGCTGCGTTCTCAAAAAATTAAGTATAGTGTAAGTGATATGGCTATTTTGCCAAAGTGGGGTATAAGCTAAGATGAAACATCCAAGGGAATGATCCTATTATGGCCTGCCAGCTGGGTAATTGTAAGAAAAGAAACAAGTGGTTTATACATCTGAGTCATCATCTCCTGAACTAAATTATTTGAATGCAAAGGCTGTGAGAGCTTTCATTAACGAACACATGGGAGGAAACATTCCTAATGTTAGTCCATAAAGAGAGGTAAGGCAAAAATTGGCTGTAGACAAAACAAGGTATAGGTAATAACATCAAATACCCAGAACTCAAATTTTGGTATTAAATACAGAGCTGTAATGGAAAATAACAGTTTCAAAGACAGTAACAAAATCAGTTCAGGCAGTGCATTTACCCCCGTCTGATTCATCTTTATGAAGATGTTGAAAGAATAAAGGGTTGCAACTAGAAATACCATGACTGAGATCTTTTAGTGGACGCTTTTACCCGTTAGACCTTTATCTGCCATTGGTAAGAGTTTTGATTGTTCCATTAAAGTTAGACAGTTATAGTCCAGGCTGTTTCGTAGTCAATCCAGTCTGGTCTCACTGGTATCTGAGGTTTGTATTGAATGCCAGAGGTTTGGAATGCCCCAAATCATTCATTTGGGGCAGCTATTAAAGAAGTGCAAGCACAAGCCAGATGCTTGCTGTTTAGCATATCTGAGGGTTTTGCTATATTCTGCCTGCATAACAAAAGACACGGTCACTTTTCAATCCAACTCTGCACAGCAGAACACACAAACAGGGACTTCAAGGAAGGATTCTGAAAAGTCCAATTTATTCATAGATGCAGCTATAAAATTAGCCAATGTCAACAGCTATATCTCACACTCAACTCCCGCGGTAGCAGGTTATTGACTTCTACCTTTCTTAGCAATAGCAAAGCAGTTAGCGTAGGTGCTGAAGTTGGACCAGCACCAATGACAGTCAGTTAAAAAGCAATGTATATTTGGCACCAGGCATCAAGAAGGTTCACCAATATCACACTTAATTAAAGCTACACATACCATGTGTACAGTCAACTGCCATTTTTAAGCAAATGAGAAAAAGAAACATTTCTTTTTATGGTATGGTGTTCTGGAAATTACATATTCAATTCAAGCTCTGAAGGCAAACTTTTGAGGAGACCATTATCCTGCTGGTAAGCCTCACAGTTGTGCTCTATCAGAGGGTCTAGGCATGCTATGATCTCCCCACCCCCTCAACTGGTTTGAGCCCATTCAGACCTGTCACAAGGAAATAAATCAACATGAGAGAAATGAGTCAAAAACAACAGGAAATGAACAGCATGGCATAAGCCAAAACATTAAAAAAAGAGCACAGAAAGAGGAGACGGTGAAAGGTGCCTCCCCACAGTTGACTGACTTGCTCACAGTCTGGGTTTCTCCCAGATGACCTACTTCACCTTGAAGCAGTGAACATTTCTGGGCTGTGTCAATTTCTCGCTTAGAAACACGCTATTCTTCAATAAAATTTAAAAAATCCAGGCTCTACACATTCATGTCTCAGCTTCATCATTCAAATTCCAACTCATCTTCACTTTGTGATAAGTAACATATTGCTGTGCATTCACAGACTAGTTACAGTAGCAATGAATTTTAGCAGCCCACCTTGCTGTTATTTAAGGCATTTGGTCTGTTATGGGGGACAACTAGCAGAGGGTAAAGTTGTTGTTGAAATTGGGTGCATGTACATCACTTGGGTCAACACTTTACCATAATGAGTTCTACATTATTTCATCTCTAGAAACCTCTGTGCATGTATCATTACAGCTAGACTATAACACCACATTTAATTTTTCATCTTGTTTCCAACGATTCCACTTATCTAGCCCTTTTAAAACCAGCCTGTTCCACACTGTAGCTGATGCCATTAAACACACATTTCAGTCTTAGAGCAAAGATGTAGTAATCATACTATGCTTGAGCATGTTTTGAGACAAGTGACACTGGGCCAGCAGTTTTAATTGCCTTGAGTTGGTGAGAATCAGATACAGCCAAACACTGTCACAGTGTAAATGAAAGTGTAATGGGTATCTGAGATAAACAGAAGCACAAACAACTCAGCTGCAAATGAGCAAAATCTGTTCATGAGGCAGTCTTATGAAATAATTGAGCACTTCTGTGCATTATATTTTCGCTTGGACTATTAGCAATCAGGTGCATCACCCATTATCGGGACTTACAAACCTGATTTCTCATGGACTGTGGTGAAAATGTGCCCTGAAAACAAAAGGCTATCTAAACTAGATTCCACCTCTCGCTCGCTCAGATTGCTCCAGCTTGTTCCAGAGCTCCCTCCCTGTGTTTCGCCCCCACTGTCAATCCTTAGCTTTGACAAGCGTTTTACATGCGTTAATAATAACACTACTTGCCCATAATGCTAACTACAGTGATGAATTCTAGGCTCCACGCGACCATCCCTGTATTGCTGCTGCCTTAGTGATCCGTAATTGGCCTGTCTGCAGGGGGGACCATGACTTCCCTCTCAAATGATTTTCCTATAAAATCTCAGCTCCTGCTAATCGCTCCTGACAAATAACTTCCAGCGCTCCAAGGTTCTTATTCCCCATTCTTAGCAGGAATTGGAAAATATACATTTCTGCCTGTTAACATACTAACAAACTTTTCAAGCACGGGTCACCGATTCAAACACAGGTCTCTCTTTCAGGCAGCCTCTGTCCCTGCCGTGGTCCCCCTCGCCCCCTCAAATTTCCTGTAACCATACTATTCTGAAACAGCTGTGGCTCCCAGCTACCCTCTACTCTAAACACTAATCTATGCCCAAAGAGATGATTAGTCTCAAAGTTAACCCTTTCATTGATTCAATCCTATGTAAATTTAAACTTGAAAAGGATATAGTAGCTCTTAGCAAGTCTAACCATCTGCATTGCCAGGGTAACAGCGTCTTCCACATCAGCAGCAAGTTTGGCCTGTGATTCAGTGAAGCATATATCCATATTCTCATATTAAAGAATTTCACTGTGAAGAAGATTGTTCATTTATTACAAAATGACCTTTTTAGCATAATAATTTAATATGTCCCTGCTGGCAAGAGATCCAAATATTCAAATCGTTCTTAGGATGAACACTTTTTAAATAATATTTCTGTTAATACAGCTAGTTATTTATATGGCCTCCATCACCATAGCATAAGACTATTTAGTCTCTGAAGAACTAATTCTAAAACGTCTTTCTGGCACAGCACACTATCCTTTATGGGGTGGCAATTTAGAAAAACACTGAAGATTAACCAAGAAACGAGCATTAGACCTGGCAGTCACATCCTGCCATCTGAGTTCAAATTCGGAATCTGTTATTTAGAAGTCTTAAAAAACCCCAAAACAACCAAACAAAAACAAAAAAACCCCAAAACAACAAAGAACCAAACACAAAATGCACCCATACTTCAGTAAGCAGTATGTTCAACCTCACACCATGCTCTTATGAATTGAGCAGGGCACTGGGTGCTCAGATTTACGGTATGGATGAGCTATCTAACGCTTTATCACTGCACACCACCACATGCTTGGATATGCACGTCATCTGCTTAAAAAGGAGACATTCTAACCACACTGGGTCCAAGAACGACCCTCATCGCACAATCTGACATACATATACAAACTTGACACACAGGATGTTCATATGTACTATGAGAGGAGATGCCGACATTTCAGTCCCAGCAGGTGACTTGCAGCCACTTGAGGAATCTCCAAGTAGCCTCTAGGAAAGCAGGTAGCAGAGAGCAAGAGAGCCGGACCTCTTGATGACAGAGAAGGTGGGCAACCCTGATTTATGCTGCATTTAATAAAAATGTGTTACAGTAAAGACCTGATAAGTTGAGAAAATGAAGAGAACATAGTTGCAATTCGTTACTTATTTATCATTTTTATCAGTCCTCTCATTTTAAATGTATAAGTTATTATACAGTTTGAACAAAACTGCTTAATAAAGCTGTACATCAAGTGCAGTGTCTAAAATGGCCACCTGCTCTATTAAAATTCTAGCATCAATACATTAAATGACTGTTCCCCTATAGAGGTATGACTGTTCCCCTATAGAGGTATATACATACTTTTTTCAGCTTTGATACTTTAGATTAAATGATTTGCCACTATAACTTGTAACTGCAGGATACCATCAAAAGGTGGCAGCAGAATCGGCAAGTATTCCCCCCTACATACACTTTTTATTTGCTTCATTTTGAGGGCAGACACCATTTTCTTGACATCCCTAATAAAGGAACAATTCTCAAGCCTCAGTACAAACTTACATTTTTAATCACTTTCTGTTAAAAAGTTTTGTGCGTGTAGGAACACATGTTCATATATACGCAGTGCCTATATTGCTGAGGATGCGATGTAAGAAATGTTCTTTAACTTGTGTTTACACGTGCAGTGTTTCTGGGATCAGCTCACTACGCAGTCACTACTACTAGCTAATTTAAACAACTTAAACTGACAGAATATCTTACAGCAACTTCATGTTGTACCATGACGCAGACAAGCATTAGCATCACAGCCAGAGTGTTACAGCTGAAACATAAAAAGGAGCACAAGAATAAATGCCTAATTTTCAAGATGCTCTTGGTTTTGACTACAGATACATAATTCCATGAGGACGCTTGTGTTCCAGTCAACAAAAACTTAGTATTTAAAGAGAAACTTTTAACACAAAAAAGTACGAATCAATGAAAGATTACATGAGATGCTTTGTCTGCTACTGTCATTTTCTGCATGTGACCAATAATAGAAGCTGGCAAAACTGCAGCAGCGGTGTTTAAGTGACCGCAATTTTGCACAGATGCCCAGTAACATACTGGACAGCACATGGGAAACCATGGGCAAGCACAATGGATAGAAAAATAAAGGGCATGTCAAAATAGCAGCAAGTTTGTAAAATAAAATACTTGCATGTTTAAATCTTAACCTATGCCCTTTCTGCATATGCACAATAATGAAGTCTTTATCACGTGGAGAAATCTTTGTCGCTTATTTTCTCCATGAGATTTGAACAACATTGAGAAAACAGAAGGCAGGACACGGTATTGATGAGCAGCTTTGCTTTCTCCTTATCACTGTACGTGGCCTCCTGACTTAACTGCACACTGTACAGAAGCGACAATCTGCAAATTTGCGGACGCGTACATCAATAGCAGTCATTGCTGTAGTACCCCGATACCTCCCCAGCACTACATTTATTTAAGCTTCACGTCACAGAATGCAGTGAAATAAGCTTCATCATGTTCTGCGAGGTGAAGCAGTGGTACGATGGAGCTACTCCTCCTCCTGACTAGAGAAGTGCAACTTCCCCACCTGGTGACTGGGCATATCCACCTAGGGCTATGTGGGCAAAGCTGGCTGTTCCCTGAATCCACAGCTCCAGAGCAGGTGGGATTCAACACCAGAGCCAGCACCAAGGACCCCATGTCACACCTCCAGGGGTAGGAAAGGAGAGATGCAAGGTAGTAGCACTGTCTGGGACATGTAGAGAATGTAAAAACACCAGTTTTTAAAAAATAAATAAGTAGATCAAGCCTAAACCACTTTCTGACAAGATGACAAAACACAGATCTTCACACATCTTCATTCTGTGGTGAATTTTAAGGCATTACACCAAAAAACTAAAGTACTAGGACACTCATAGATCGCTTACATTTGTTAATGTGTTTCAAATAAAAAGCCCTATTTCAAGGGAAAAAGAATAACATTTAGTTTGATGTTTTCCATGGTTAAAAGCAGTAACATTACTGTAAAATATATAAAAAGTAATACATTGCGTAAGTCCACTTTCAGTTAATTATGTTGTAATTTGATACATCACTCTGGGTTTTTTTCCCCTCTTACTGAGCCTTCAGCCAACACTGAAAATGCTTTTGCAGAGTAAATTGAAACCAACATTGGGAGCTGTATCACACTTAGGGATGAAGCCCTTTATGATGAAATGATATACCTCCTGAAAAAAACTGATATCACACAGATGCTGCTGGAACAGAACTCATTAAGTTGCTGAACAATGACACATCCATCCCTTCAATTTAGGAACAACAGGTTTCTAACTCAGTTATGACCTTACATGTCTCAAGTAGGGAAAAAAAGGTAATTGCAAACTACAGTGATACAAAACTATTAATTTTATGACAAAACATTAACACTAAAATTCTGTGTTTTAAATCTGAAGTACAAACATAGTTGAAATTATAATGCTGCTTAGCTATTGCACTCTTTTGCTAATAATTTTGAGGTTATAACCCATCATAGCAAAGCACCTGAGTTCTGGGTAATCACTGGCACAGATGTTAGTTACCATCTAGAAACAAAACGCTTGCCTACTGCACAAATCCCCATCACCTGGGGCTTTTACTACTGGCAGCCGTTCGCATTCGTCATTATCCCACTGCTGCTGTGATCCTTTGTACACAGTTATCTCCATAGGACCTACTGTAATTGAGATGAAGAACATGAAATAGCATCAGAACAGGAAAGAAACCATTTGGCCCGAAGTACTCACTTTCCAAATACTTAGCTCAACGTACACGCTAACAAAGCAAACTTCTTTTTAAAATTAAACTCAAGTTTCTGTAAGAACACTATACATTTAACAAAATCCATGCCACAGTGAAGTCGGTTAACAGCTTAGATGGAGTTTCTCTCACAGACTGCTGACTTTGAGGCACAAGAGACTGTACTTAAAAACAATTCTATTAAAATAATTCAGTAGACCAACTTCAGCCCTCCTTACTCACAAGGTACTGTAATTCCACTGAAATTAAGATAATTATTTTGCATTATTATTTTGCATGAGTGTCAAGGGCAGTAGAATTTAGCTTGGCACATCACTTACAATGTCTTTAAATCACCATACCACAGAAATAGCTCCCTGAAAATTATTAATTCAATAGTTAAGTTCCATACATTACTGTATATTTTGTGCCTTTATCTATATGCAATGTATACTGGTTTGTAGAATAAAAAAAACTAGTAATGCATTGTCGAGGGCCTGGTAAGGACTGAAAGAAAATCAGGCATTCAGATGTCCTCCCCCTGTTTTAATAGGCAGAATTAGAATGTATAGATCAGGGAGAAGTCATCCATTGAAGCAGGAAATGAATAAAAGCCAGAACTGAAGTGACAATCGTAAACCAGTTATTTCAGAATGTCTAGAGAGAAGGATGATGGGACAGACACAAATCTGATTCACGGCAAGGGGCAGGACCTAGTTGTACAGTAGCAGATAAGAATGGCGATGAGGGATGGCAAGCTTTCGTAGAGTTGTGGTGACTCAGAAAAAATATGTACCAGAGGCTGTACAGATAATATATAGCTGGTGATATGAACCAGAAGAGTATGTCAGTATTTTTACTGGTAAACTCAAATATTACAAAGCCCACACATCCTCATTACAGCCTAGAAAGGATTTATTGGTATTTATGTTAATTGAATATTTAAAATCCTATATATTTTAAAATTATTATATATTTAAAATAACAAGCTGCTGTTCTCTCCTTCTTTGTTTATGCTGTAACGCAACAGCTGTGATAACATATTTTCTGTTATTTGATGGATCCACAAACCATAGTCTCTAGGAACACAACAAATTAAAAGTGAAAATAAATAAATAACTGGATCAAATTAACAAATTATACCAGCCACGCTCAATAGAAGAAAAACAGCCGAAGTAATGAACCACAGGAAAAGGGCCCAATCAAAATCACGTACTCTGCACAGTGCATAGATTTCGGCAGGTCACCAAGAGGTGAGAGATGCACAGGTTTTACCAAAAATACTCATCTTTCTCAAGCACCTACATCTGGCGCTGTCTGCAGGTAGCCCAGCCTCCACCCCGCCACTGTACCTAGAGATTTATCTTCACTGGCTCCAGGCTTTCAGGGCAGCTAAGTCAAACGGAAACACAAGATCCATAAACTGAACAGGAATTTACCCCATCTGAATATAGCAGCAAGGAAGCCCCTCAATTGATTTCCATCACTGCAACGATACAGGAAGAAAGCCTTGGCTTCTAGCACACTTATATCCTTCACTGGAGACATTCAAAACCCGCCTGGACGCGTTCCTGGGTGATGTGCTCTGGGTGACCCTGCTCTGGCAGGGGGTTGGACTAGATGATCTTTCGAGGTCCCTTCCAACCCTATGATTCTATGATTCTATGATCCTAAAACGTTGATGCCATTCTCATCCTGTTGCCCAAAGGCAGCACCTGGAATACCCCTCCTTCCACTCCCTCTTCAAGTTGCATTGATTTTAACAGAGGCTAGAGTTCAGTAACTCTAAAATCAGTGCATCTCCTAGGCTGTGTGTACTAGTAACTTGACAGCCTAATCTTACGCAGCCAACAAGGAAAAGAATACGCAAATAATGTCTCAAAAATTTAATATAGAGGTTACTCAAGACTGAAACATAGATTCAGTCAGCACCAGGCCTGTTGCACTCTGTACAAGCTCCAGACTCCAAGTAACTCTCAAAAGATAATCCTAAACAGACTCCATTACGGTAAACTCAAGCAAGGGGTGAAAATCTATAATTAATGATCACTGTCAATTTAGCATCTCCCACGAGCTATTCCAGACAGCCGAAGTCTTGACATTTTGAGAGCTATCCGCATCAATTTAATTAGTTGAAATATGGTTATTCTCAGTATAATGACCACTCTCACCATTCCTAAAGTACCCAAGGAAACCAGAACTTAAGAACATTCAAAAGGACTTACCTGTTCAGAGACTGCCAACCTCTATGAAGTGGAGGATATGACACAGACACAGTGCAAGCTTAAAGACTATCAAGAAGGATTACAAAAGGACATACAGTCCTAATGTTTCATAATTAAGCACCCAGAAACAGTTATCACAGCAATTACTGTACATGCATGATTGATGCAGACTTTTCCAGGTTTTGAAATTATACTCTAAATGATCATGCCGTGGCAATTCCAGAAAATGACTGGTCTTTTTCCCATTAAATTAAGGTCCAAAAAGAATGGACCAGGGACAAAAAAACTCACAACCCAATTCTTTAAATAGATAGTGCAGGACACGGGTATTATTCTGGGCTTTAATGAGACTTAGTACAGAAAGCAACAACAACAGTCACAAGGCAGAACCTCACCAATTAGGAGACTTTTTATCTTGCATTATGTTTAGCTTAGAAACCTTTGCATCCCTGCAGTCTACAAGAAAAAATTCTTTACATAGCAGGTTTCAAAGATTGCCTAACAATCAATATTTGGGAAGAGCTACACGAGAAATTTCCCTTGTGATTTAGCAATGACTCTGATTCCCCAAGGTTTATGTTACTGACATTGCTGCAAATGTAGCGCAAGCAATGAAAAATGGAAGCTGCACGTACTGTGCTTTCCCCGTTGCCTTTACTCAAGTCATAACTCACTCTTGCATATACTGTAATTTAACCTGTGGAGATCCCAGAGGGTGCTGTATAAACACCGTGCGAAAACTTAACCTGATCATTAAAACAGTACAGCGTATTTTGCAGATTACTGAACATTTTCTAGTAGATCACTCAGCTGAACTTTCTTACATTAAGCAAAGCTTCATCTGATTCATAAATTAAGTTTTCCTGTTAGGCAAATCACCAGAGTACTTTGACACCTAATATGGAGCCAGGAGCTGAGAAATGAAAGCCATATATGTCAAACTTCTGCATGTTTTCTGACAGACCTTAATCTCTCCCTTAGCATGTCCCTTAAGGTGCCGTAAGTCACTTTGTACAAAATAAAATAAACCACTACCAGCTATAAATATGGAGCTGGGCAGCTGCTAAAGTCATCCTTTGAAGAAAAGCTCGATCTTTGGGCAAAGACTTCGCTCATTCTCGCGAACACTCAGCTGAAGTCTGGCTCACATTCAGATCTGATACCCACCACCCAAATTGTTAGCAGGTATTAGCTGTCACATTACATTAGCCCCTCAACATGCTATCTTGCATCATGCCAGCATATAATGTGATTTAATGGAACATGACATGACATATGTGATGTGACGTGATGTGATGTGACAGCTACCATTTAAAGGGGAACACACCTATTTTCAAATCAGATGTCCATTATCAATTAAGCTGCTCTGGTGATGGTCAGACATTTATATGTCAAGCCCAAGCAAAACTAACCGGCATGTGTTGCCTGTGCTACTGAACTGATGAGCTGGGAATCTGCCAGCTACCCAAATTATCCTTGGGTAATTTGACAGATCTGTAATATAAGCTCTGTGTATCAGTTCCATGTCATATTTGCTCAGTACTACTGAAAGCATGTTTTTGCCATTTTTCTTCTTCATCCATCATAATTAAAATCACCTGAAATGCTGATTACCAAGCTGTAACTTCAGTCCTGTTGTCATCAGCTGCTGTGCTTGGTATGTGAAAGAAAAAGAGGACAAAGAATATTATTCTGTAGCTGCAGTGAGCAAAGTGCTGAGAGCATTGCAAAAATGGTCAGTTAACTGACCAGGTACAATGTGGAACTAATACGAAAGTTAGTAAGAGCAGCATATAGTGCAAGTAATAAAACCTTTTTGTATCCACTTCTGCACAACGATTTTTCTCCCTCAGTAGAGAAAAGACATTAAATGCTTGATGCTTAAAACCCAAAAAGATTTGCATAGGTGCAATGAGATTGTCATAAATCTGTTGTAGGCAACAGGCTGTGTAATATATGCATAATTCAAAAGGAGAGAGCTGGTAGATGAGTTTAGCGCATAAGTGAAATTCAGACACTGTAGTGCAGCAGCTTTACAATGCATAAGGAATGCATATTAGCCTTATGCAGATTAAAGTATTGATTCTTCATCATTCTATAGTTTAGCCATTAATATTCATGCAAAGCCTCTGGGCTGGTCACCCTGCAAGAATGCAGTGGAGGATCAGCCCTGTTTTACGTCGGCACCTCCGCACCGGAGAGCTTTCTGTGCACCACAGCAACATGGCTTCCCGGGAGCGATACGCCTGCAGTTGCTGCTCAGTTGACTGTTTCTGATGATCTTGCTGCTACCGCGCAAAAAAAAGAAAAAAAAAAAAAAAAAAAAGGGTAAAGCTGCTGCCTCTAGATTTCCCGATGCAAAAATTGCACTTCAAGGCCGGATGGCAGCTTGAAGGTCACACACGCTGACGCCTCGCATGCCAGAGACAGGAAGCCTAATTTTAGCCCACAAGAAACTAGAGTGCTGATTAGAAAAAATGAGATTCTATAATGTTCTTCAAAAGCTTTACAGGGGAAAATGATTCTTAGCACAAGATATCCCATCGTACCTACGGAATGCAATGCTTCGAGGATGTTCAAAGAAAAGGCTTCCATAATAAAGTGGTGGAAATGAATGAAAAGTAATTATACAATTGTCTAAAACAGTGAACGTTGAAAGAAACTGTGGATATAATACAATTATACAGCGATTCTTTACCTTATGATCATCCAGCCTCATAGGATAAGGGAGATAGAAGTAGGAAGCTATGAATTAAAGCCACGGGAAATATTTATAGTTTTATTTCCTGGCAGTTTCTACAAAAATGCACAACATGAACCGCAGATTATGCCACTTTTCCGCCACAAAATATTCCCAGCTCTAGTATGATGGCTCACACCACTGGCCTGTGTTACTGGAGAGCCTGGTCTCAGCTGAGTCTCAGGCAGGAGCAGACAGGCCGTGTGGTGCCTGCCCAGGATGTCACGCAAAGCGGCAGTGGCTGTCTCACAGGCTGGAGCCTGCTGCCTTAATAAAGGAAAGTTATTTCATTAAGAGAGGTTGTTTCACAGACAGCCCCTTCCATTCACAATCATGCATATTTTCCTTTTCTCCTCTCTGTAATCCCTATCATTCTTGCAGAATATGCTGCACTTGCTTTCAGGGAAAAACAACACTCTCCCTCCACTCATTCTCAAAACTGTGCCGAAGAGAATTTAATGACCAGAAGAGAGGGGCAGGTAGAGAGGGATCATGACCAGCTCCTTACAGATCACTTGCAACCACTGCCGAGAATCACACCGGGAATCTTCAACTGGGCAAACTCCTGGAAGAGCTCAGCAGGGGTTTCATGGCTGCATAACCAGCTCTGCATTCACACACTGGCTACATCCAGTACTCCACTAACACATTCCACATGATGAGAACCAAAGATCAACGTTTTACTTTCCACATCCTTTGTTTTAATAATAAAGCAGCCGTGGAAAAAGCTTTTTTTGTCCCTCAGATTTATCTGGAATTTTCATTTTCCTGTTTACAATTACATATATTGCATAGCATTCAGATATTCTTCATTGTGAGTAGTTTTCAGTTCCCAAATAATTATAAAAATCATTTCCAAACTTCCTATAATGCAGTTACAAAACAAGCATAACCAATACATAAAACACGTCACACAGATTACCAGCATTTCCCCTCTCCCAGACTCCATTTTTTGCCTGTGTCAAATCATGAGAATTATGTCAAGATCCAGGTTTATTTTTGTAAGCATTTTGGAGTATATTTTTTCCTAAAGCTTTTTAATAGAAAAATAAACATGCCATGGAAGGAAGCAATAAAGTTAATGGAAGCAGTACTCCATTCAAAAGTTTCAATAAAATTATCCTCTGGGCACCTGTCCCACCAGATATGGTGGAATATGTGTCTGCTTACATGTGCCTTTTGATGTACGCTTGAGTGGACACATCATTGGCTTAAATTGCAGACTTCATGCTCATTAACCTACATTGCATTTCTATGACTTTCTTTACATGACAAATTTGAACTAAAAAGTTGCATCACCAAAAACAGTCCCTTTACTTCATTCTACAGAGAGTTCTTGAAAATGCATTGCAAACAAGCGTAGTAGAACTGGCAAAGGGAAATTAGGGTTGAATTGTTTGGGGGTTATATCCCCGTATTTTGCACCTTCAGACACCATTTTGATTTGATTACACTGGGAAATTTTCTGTTCCCATACACATTTTAAAAGTTCGTATCAAAGTCAGAAATTGCATTTTGGACTTAGACTTCAGGTTCCAAGTCTGAAGTGCCTAATATATATATATATATATTAGGATACAGAGTACACTATTCATCAAATTCAGGTAAATTTGGAAAGCAGTTAAGAATCTAAAAAAAGCCATACTGAGTGAGACTCAAAGGCCCTTCTAGCATGGTATTCTGCCTCTAGCAGTGGCCAGAAGTGCATAGAAAGGGAAGGATATAAAAACAGGACAAGTATAAATGATATTTCCCCTAATATTCATCCAGGCTCCACTTGTTTTCAACTCAGGGACTTCCTGAACCAGACATGATATCTGCGTCTTCTTTAGTGAATTTCTCCTCCATGAGCTTGCCACCCGGTCTCCCCTTAGACCAATACAAAATTTTAGCATCCATCATTCTTTGGCAAGATCAACTACCTACTACATGAAATCCACGTCTTTTTATTTGTTTTGAATCTGGCTCCCACTACCTTCATTTGATTTCCCCTGGCTCACAGAGAAGATACTGTGAAAAGAATGTGAGCTGAGCCTTATCTGCACTTTATATGATTTTATAGACTACTATCATAGCCTCCATCAGTCCTCTGTTTTCCAGACTGAAAGATCCTCATTTATTTATCCTTCATAATACAGAAACTCTTCCATGCTTTGCTTATCTTTTTAGACCTTCCATGGAGCCCTTTTCAGCTCTATTACAGCCTTCTGGAAATGGGGGGCAAGGCCCGCAGGGGTGGCAAAACCTTTGCATTGTCTAGATGCAGACAGATCACAGATTTTTACAAAATAACGTAATGATATTCTCTATTTTTTTATTTGTGTTTTTCTAATGATTTCTAACACTTGATTTGCCTTCTAAACATTATTGAGCCCTGAACTGACACCCTCAGAGACTTACCTACTGTAAAACTGGAATACCTTACTCCAGAACATTCAGGATAAGATCAGAAGACATCATCATAGGTATATGAAGTTAGAATTGGTTTTTTTATCATGTGCATCACCTGACATTTACCTATTTTGAATTTATCTGATATTTTATTCTACAGCCACTCACTGTATCTGTTTTTCATTTGCCAAGCAAAACAAGGCAGATTACCTGTGCATACTACCAGTGTTCTCTAAATGCATTTTTTCAAAATGGGCTGGTTGTCCCATCGACATTGGATGACAGAAATCGCTCCTGCATGTGTTAGAGTATTTGTCCCATCTGTCCACAGAGGTCTCAGCAGGGATTTATTACAGTTTACTTCATGAAAGTAATATCCTTATGGTGGGCTCCGCAGTACTGCATCCCTACTTCTCATGCCTCTGACTACATCTAAGTAAAGCTACTCAGAAAATCTCACACATGTTTTTAATTGAATATTGAACTAAAGACATTTTGCAGAAAAAAAAAAAAAAAAAAAAAGGGTGGCCTAATAAATAGTTCCATTTCTAAACATTCAGGAAAATTCAGGCAGAATTCTAGTGGACTCTTGCCTGTCTACCAACTCCAAAGATCAGTCTCGTTTTTTGCTTCTAGCTCATAGTGCTGGTCCCTCCCAGGTCAGCAGGATTATGACATTCCATAGGGCTTCCAGGCTGCAGTTTCTCTTTAACCAGCTGCCAGCAAGAGGTCTTCTGGCGGCCTCTTTGGCCGCCGTGGAGCCAAGAATATCAGAAACTCTTTCAACTGAAGAACAAAGCTGACAATTTTTTTCAGGGTGGGTTTTTTTTTTACTTTAAGAAATGGTTTTAACAGGCTGATCAGTTGTGCTGGTGTTATTTATTAATAGACAAACACAACTAACAAGAATTGTGTTCCTTTCTGCCTGCAGTTAGAGGGAGCTGCCAAAGGTTTGCTGCAGAGTACTGATTTCCTCTCTGAAAAAATCTTGATTGTCTTTGAAAATCAATTTAGGACTTTTACTGAACATAAATATTTGGGTTGTGGGTTTCTTTTTTTTTTTCTAATTTGGCTCCCAATTTGAGTGGAAAAATCAGCAAGGAAAACTTGAAAAACTTTTGCAGAACTAGATTTTCGAATAACCTTTACCATGTACAATTTGTGCACTGAAAGCAAGGAAAGAATACATTTATTTACATTCCTGCAATCTTCACATCATATTTTTTTCTTCAATTTCACGGATGTTAATTTTAAAGATGTGCATTATTTAATAAATTAAATAATTAGGAGGATATCTAAAACCAAATCCATTAAGTTGTCAATGGACAGAATAAAGACTTCAGATTTATTTCCACAGGGCAATAACTTATTTATATGTTCATACTGCTAACTATTTTCTTGAGATGGAAAAGATTAGTATCCATATACACCTTTCAATTCCCTAATGAATTCTTTCATTGCCATATGAAGACTTTTACGCTTGAATAATCAGTTGTTTGATGGCTTCCCATAAAAAAAATAAAATCAACAATGCAAACGTGGTTTAGATTCCCATAATAAGAGAAGCAGAAAAAAACCACACACAAAAAAAATCACAAATTCAAATATTTCTAGAGCATATTTTAATTTAAATGTGCCTAGCATATTTGTTGCCCAAATGCATGAGCTATGGAATTTCAAAACATCTGTTTTTGAAGCAGCATCTACTTTTTGTTAGTATTTAAAAATATTCAAAAGTATCTACTTTTACGGGTGAGAAACACAAGCAGAAAACCCCAGACTATTAAGCTTTCTTATGATTCCAATATAGATCTTTTCTCATAGGTCTGTCATACTTTGCTACTCTAATTCATGGAGATGATCTTTATTCCCACTGATTTAAAAGGGCAACTTGAATGATGAAGGGTTGCAGTATAGCTCTATCGCATTTCAAATTTCAGATCCCCAAGAAAAGCCAAAAATTTTTGGCAGTGTCATTAAAATATCTGTTCTTCTTAAAATAGAAAAGAAAAATACACTTCAGCTACTCTTTGACTACACAAATCAGTAATTGCAAAGATCATATGATTGTTCTCTAAGTACAGGAAAGAATCTAAAAAGTTTTACAATAGAACAATTCCCATGGGATTTTTTTAGAAGACACAAAATATAATCATTTTAACACACAGATTAAAGTGCCTTTCTCCTTCCATTATATAAATTCTACACCAGATTAGAAGACAGAATCAGATCTCTGTCTCCATTATGACCTGAAACGAAACAGTTTTTTATACTATATTGACAGAAATCTTCATCTCCAGGGGCCTGCATTTGCTCTTACTGAAGTTAATGAAAAAAATCTAATTGGTTTCAGTGACAGCAGGATATAGTCTGAGGCTCCATTCATGGGTCTTCCTGGAGGAAACACAAGGAAAACATTTGTGACCATTATCCCCTCTCCATGACCATTTATCCTTTCTTTTTGTTTTGCCCCATATTTCAAAATTTTAATAGCTAGACATCATTGCTGGGGCTAGAAAGAAACTGCCTTGTAGGAAATGTATTCCTTGGGCACATATGAATGACTTTAAACTGCCAGCTCTCAGAGACTGCTGGCTGGCTAGACTCCTGCTCTGTTCCACAATGTCAACTTCTATGTTGGGTATTGTTCATTTTTTTGGAACATTGTACAGAATTATGTTTGGGTTTTGCATTAAAAATATAACTGATTTTTTATACATGAGCCTGAAGATGCGAAATATTAGATTAATCGGGTTAGATTTTCATGGAAGGACATACTGAAAGGCAAATTCACAAGACCAAGCCATACTCCCAGCATACTGAACTCAACTCTGTTACAGCATTCTCCGCTATTCCATCACAAAAATAATTCTGGATATCTCCAACCTTTCAAATAGGTACCTACAGAAGACTGTATGGTCATCCACACTTCCACTAAAAATAAGGAAGAGAAAGAGGATTTACCACCACCTTTCTAAAAAGCAGAGTTTTGCAAAATCAGGACCACATTGTAGGTCCTTGCCTTTTGTTGAAGCTGCAGACAATTAGTAATTCTCACATTCTCAAAAAGCCAATTCTAAATGGTCACTAAAATTCTGTGGGAATTTCTAAGGCATATGCAACACAAGTTTGATTCCTAATTGTATTTAGTAACATCCAGATGTATGGCAATTTAAAGGCAAAGAGGAAAATAAAGTCTTCAATTGCAACACCCCGATAGTAAAAGTCTGTGCAAATACATACATCTAGGTCTCCCTGCGTGCTGAACTCTTATTCTGAAAATGAGTACCACAGGGAAAGGGAAAGAGTACGCACAAAGCCAGGGAAAGGGCAAGAGTACGCACATTATATGAAAACAGGAAAGGAGAAACAAGGAAAAGGCAGAAATGTTTTCAGCACAAGTAATTCCATAGAAAAATATGCTGCTTCTATTTTAATTTTTTCCCCTAGGGATGCTTTTCATTTTTGCTGAGTTTTTTTCAATATACTTGAAATAAGGCAGAAAGTATCAGTGAAAATTTATGAAGGAATGTAGTGAAGAAAATTAGAAGGAAAGAACAATGGCCCACCGCCAGACAGGAATGGGAAAGCTCAGCTACTATTCCCTAACAGAACAACAGAAAAGGTCAGAATTCACACTGCTTGCATCAATATTGCAAATCCACATCTTTCGAAATGGGAAAAAAATTGAAATTAATTCATTGTTTGCTTGTTTCCATTTCTTCAAATCTTCTCAGCAATCAAATCTAAAACTAGTACAAGGTGACTATCTCAAGTATCTTTCTAAAAGAAGCTAACCGTAGAAAAGGGTTTTCTCATTACTTTGTGCACTCAAACCAAATGTTTCCTCACTGCTAGAAAAAGTATTTTCATAAAGTAGACCCGAGTTGCAATCTAGTCACATACTACTAATACACAGCTCTTTTCTGAGGCATATTATTTACATTATGGATTTATTATTGTCTTCTGTTATGTTGACACGAAATAATCTTTCATCTCCTTCTATGTTAAAGGAGTGCAAGCGTCCTTTGCTCAGTAAATAATTCAAAGACATAAATATTTTAAGAACAATAAGCAGTATATTTTGGAGCAGTGGAAGAGAAGTGAAATTGTTATTTGTAGCTGGGATCTTGATTGCAGCAGCATAATTGTTTTTCAGTTTTCATTATCCCACAGTGAACCAAATTTCTCCCTTTACTTTCAGACACTGAATATTTTGTTTCATCTGCAATAGTAATTTTTATGAAAAAACATAGAAGCATTCAACCATGAACTTCCAACGCTTTCAGAATTCCTGCGCTAAACAAAAGGAAGTTTACTTATAATAATTTGTTTGTCCTGCATACATCTTTTTTAAGTATGGCATAATAAACTTTTTCATAAATATTGTGTTTATGGGTTAGTGGATACAACCTCAAAGAGTACTTGAATATAATTAACTAGTGAGAAATTTTTCAGGCAAATTGAGTTTTTTCTTTATCGGGCTGAAAGAAGAAAATTTCTTATTCTTTTTATAGTGACATAGAAACTATAGTTGAAATGATAAATTAAAACTGACCTACGGTCAAAAGTAGTAGAAGTTTAGAAATCTGAATAATGTGCAAACACAGCAAAAATTCATTTGTGAATCAGTTATGGCCAGTTATTTTTCTATCATCTGAAGTTGGCCCTCAGATCTGAAATTCAGATCTCCAAAATCTGGAATAAGACAGGCTATAAGGCCTAGCAGGAGCTCTACATTAATATTGCCAATCTGTTTGCATGTCGTCTTCTTTCCACTAAAAGATTAGCACGAAATTTGTTTATCACTTTCTCTTCTCAATGTTGGCCTGCTCTAAAACATGTGAAAGAAGCAAATCTTGAGCCTCTCTGTGGTAGTGAACTTAAGGCATGGTTGCTCTGTTATTAGCTTTAACATACAAAGCATGAAAAGTTTCACAAAGAGATATAAAGCTATACATTGCTTCTGTTCATTGCTTACAAATTAAACAATAACCCATCTCTGAGCAGTCAACCTCCATTGCTCCCTCTCTCTTTCTCTGTATAAGGATATTTTGTAATGGAGCATTTCAATGAAGTTCTTCAACATGGCCTTGACAATTGCAAACCTCACTGCTACAGATAAGTGGTTAAACCTCCAAAAATTTACTACTTCAATTTAAATCGTGCTTCTAAAACAGAGATGATGCAAAAAACAGTGAAGAACCTCTATTTGATCAGATGGTTTCTCTAAAGATGTTTTCAAATGTACTTGGTGTTATTTATTTTTTTTAGCAATTAACGCACATATTAAAAAAGGAAGCATGCCCCATATTCAGTAAATTATAAGTGAGGACCCCATCGAATCCCTTTCATCACACTACACTGCATGATAAATGCAGGACTTGGAATTCAGAGAACCTTTGTCAGGTGAAAAAGAAACATTTCAAGGAGGTGAGATGACCAAGAGTGTGGAAGCTAGGGGCTGACTGCACTCAATTTCGCTTTCAAAGTGACATATACTTTGGAAATCTTTGTCCATTTAAACCAAGGAGATTTTATAAGTTTTGGTTTAAGTCTCTTTCTCTTCAACCTATTGTGCCTTTCTTTACCTTTCTCCTGAATGTGCCTTGCTATCCTTTGGTTTTTTTCCTCTTCCTGTTTGTTTTAGAAGCTGAGGCTTATATAAAAACTCTCTGAAGTCCAGATAAGTTTAGTAGCTGCCCCAGTGACCTTGATAAAGATCAAGGATAGACTTGACATAAAACTGCTAAAAGGGAGTAGCAACAGAAATTGGAAATATCCCATTAGAAAGGACAAGAGAAATAACCCCTTCAATCCTCAGAAATATCAGAGATAAAACTGATACATATGCCTACACTAAAACATAAAAAGCAACTTTTTCAGTTGCAACTACGTTTTCAAACATATCTCTAACCCTACAAGAAAGCAGATTGTAAACTGGTGAACACATTCATCACCTGGTAAAAAGAAATTAAATTACTGATGTGAGCATTTATCTAATTATCTAACACACATTTTCTCATCGGCATTTTAGCATGCTTATTTTCAAATCCAGTCCAAAGTATTACAAAATGCCTAACCGATATTCTTACAGCTCCTGACACCTAAGGCAAGGCAGATATTTTTCCCTCATACAGCACCTTTACAGGCCTTTGCTTTGGTAGCTCCAAGAACATCTGGAGAAGGCTGTACCTAGAAACCTGCAGGACCAGGTGGCTTTTAAATTTTGACTAAGTTTCCAACTTAACTCCCTCTCCTGGTTGGTCTACCATCTCTACCTTGTCATTTTGGGACATACACAATATTTCAGATGAGCTTTATTACAATCAGGGTGACCAGTGAGGGCCATTGCATGTACAACAGTGAAATATTTAAAAAAATATTACTGTGTGAACTTTAAGAAATTATCAGTATAACCATGGATTTTGTTTAGATTACTTTATGAGGAAAAAACATGATAACAAGACATCCTAATTGACTGTATCCCATGGACTTTAAAAGTGTCAGAGCAATTTAGCCTTTAAAGCACTACATAAAATATTTTATCACATCTCTGCCTCAGTAACTTTAATAAACTACACAGCCTTCAGGGACCAGGCTCCTTATAAATTAACTGCCTTCAACTTGCTGCACAAGGGTCTTTATCTCTTGTCAGCTTAATTATGTGTTTAATTTTATTTTTAACATTTTTTAAAATGACCCACACCACGAGAAGCCTAGATTGTTTAATTAAACAAGTGAATATGGTTATATCTAGCACGATCAAAGCACTAATTTGTCATACTAATGCTTTATACGGAGCTGATAGTTCCATTGTAGTGCTAATACACTTGTTTAGTCTAAAGTTTATCAGCTCACCTTTCCAGCAATAATTTAAAGTTTAACTTTGTTCCACCGCCCTCTTACAACTAATTGGCTGTAGCTTTTCCCCAGTGTCTCAACCGAAGTTAGACTCTAATAAGTTATTAAGCAATTACTAATGCATTCTTGCTTATGCATGTGTGTTCCAAATTTACGCTCTACTACAGAAAGGCTCAAATCGGTGTCTGGGTAGCAGAAGATAGCTGCACCCCACTTTCTCTTCAACAGCAGAATTTGTATTTTAAATATAAGACCAAAAAAGCAGTAGATGTTACACATCTATTGCAAGACCCAGAAGGAAGATCTTATGCGAGGCTTGAGGTGCTCAAGAACAGCACCATCTCTAACCAACCCATGGGACGAATGACACTGACCACCAACGCTGAAGGCAGAGGGAATGGGAGAGGTCCCAGCCCCAGGAGCTGAGGTCCAAGCTGCACAGCATCAGCCCAGCATTCTTTCCCGTGATCCCCAAACAAACCCTTTCACACAAAATTCACTGAGAGGAAAGGCACCGCAGATACAGCATTCACACTCAGGACAACGCAAGACTTGCCTCCAAATCACACCTGCACAATGAGACCCCAACCCACGACTCAAAAGTACATTTAGCCACTTATGCTACAGGGAAATGTAACAGGGAGAAGAGACTCTTTCAGCTCTTTCTGTTGATTTGGTTGCAAGAAGGGGGAGGAAAGAAAAGGGGAAGAGTTTCTCAGCACTAGTCCTGAGGACAACACTCACCTACGATGGGAGTCTGTATCCCACTACATGCTCCCAAAGACTGTTCTGCATTTCACACTGAAATGTCATTAAATCACAATAAAATCATTGGAAACTAGGTGATTCTACTACAACATAGAGCGTTCTGGGGCTAAATAGAGCAATGAGGTTACACTCAGGCATACGTTCACTCCCACTTTGTGGCAAAAAAGTGAGAAGCTCTGATAGGTGAAGATTATTCTCCTGTCTCTTCCAAAACAACCTCTGGCTCAGAGACCTCATCCAGCAACGAGAACGTGAATCATTTTGGATAAAAACGGGAACTGAAGCCAGGCCTCCCACACTCAGGGGAAGCGATCTTAACACTGAACTGCTGAATAGCAGCAGAGCAGAGGGAAGGACAACAGCTGCACGGTAGTTTTTGGGGGGGGGAAACAGAGGTACTTAGTACCTAAATTCAGTATTGCTCTTTATATGCAAGGTTACAATGAAAGGATAATTCCTGGGGCACTGAATTAGGTACCAAGCCCTTAAAACTTTAGCTGAATTTAAGTTCCCAGCTCCCCTCACTTTTCAAAGAGTAAGGAAGCAAGTAAAGGAGCTAATGGGATTTTGAGAAGAGACCCAAGATGTAGGTGGCTGGGAGCTGGTGGGAAGGCATAGCGTGATGGCACCCTGTGGATGGGCATGTCTTTCTGGAAGTTCTGTTTCCCTTCAGGAGCTCTCCATATTCCCACCTTCCCCCTAGCATCAAGTCTTTTTCATTTTAGAAATTTAGTATTTCAGTCTCATTACTTTTCAGCCAATATTGTGACTTTTTGATGGGCCAATTCATGACCTGCACGCACCAGCACTGGCAATAATGGTATGGTACGTTTTTCTGTTTTAATATTAAGTTATCCCATTTCCCTCTTTCAGGAAGCTCCTTAGAAGTTATAGTACAGGAAATCAGTTGTTTCACATATACTGAAGGCCTGCAACAACCTTCCTTCACCAGTCACATATCAGAGGCCACAGAAGCCACAACAGCAGGGGTTTTTCTGGTAATATGATGAAGAAATAAGCACAAGCTCTTTCCCTACCAGGCCATGCAGTCTGTCTGGGCAACATGCTCATCACGCCTAGAAAGCAGAGCGGTGAGAGTGGCTAATAGTGACAAGATCCTTCATGTCACGGAAATGCCAACTATCACGATGACTAATTTGTACCAGGGCTTTTTCTAAATATGCGTTTGAAACTCAGGGCAGTGGAAGTCAAATATTTTTTTTTTTTTTGAAACCTGTAGTGCCAGGATGACACTGGGCAGTAGATGGGAACAGTGCATAGTGACGCAAGTTTGATTGATGGTGGCTGCGCTGTGCATATGATATGCACGGTAACTTCAGAAAGTGATAGAAAGCACCTGGAAAAAGTCCACTTTGAAGGTCAAAGCTGACAGACCCTTTATATACGTGGGAAGATGCCAGTGGAACAGCAATAACTTTTAAGAAAGCTACAAGAAGTAAAAAGCTGAAAAGTACAATTGCAAGATCTTGTGGAATTTATGGCTTGCTTGGTTAATATGTCTGTCTGGCTGACTGATAGTTCCATTGCGGTAATGATACAATAGTTTAAAGTGAAGTTCAATTGCCCATCTTTCTAGACAAAATGTAGAATTCCCACTTTGTTTTACTGTGCCCCTCAGACCAACAACAAATGGCTGCCAGTTTTTCCAAATGCATTGCAGATGCTAATAAGTTATTAGCCAATTACTTTTTGCCACATGCATCCAGACATATCAGCTAGTACATGAAATCTAAAGACGCGCTTAATGGGAAAGTTTGAGAAGCATTTTAGCTGGAATGCTTGTTTATATAAAACCCAGATTTTGGTATTTGCTTGCATATGTTTTTGAAAGCCCTTTGTTTTTAGGAATTTCATTTGTTCCTCTGCTTTTGTCTTCATTTGAAACCATTATGTTTTACTTGTTACTCTAATGAATTACGCTATCAATGAAGAATGATGACTTCAAGGCAGAAACAAAGAACAAAAATTTCATCTTTCACAGATTGAAATATCAAAATATTGGTTTAGTATAAAGCAAACTGTGATAGCTACATATTGCAGGGGTGAAAGCACTGAACAGGTAGCAGACTGAACTATCAAATGAAAGAAAATAATTTATTTAAAAGGTACTATGCTAGTTTCTCCACAGCTGCAAAACGAGCTGAATGAAAGGTATGATTGACAGCACATTCTTTTCAAGCTTCTTGAATCTTTACTCACTAAGAGAGGTTTTCAGTTGTTGCAATTATGATGAAATTTAACAATTTAAGCCAAAACTTCCCACCATGGATGTTCAGACTCTGAGATGCTCCTTTGCTGTATGAATTTCTGGACAAATTACTAGCTCTCATAAAAATCACAATTTGCTCATCTCTGTACAAGTTTGTTAAAACCTCAACTAAACTCCCCACAGATTCATGTTCTGATTTGTGGCAGAGTCAGTTTTTTTCCCTCTTAGATTCAGTTCCTGATCTGTAAAATAAGACACAAACTTTTCCTCCCATGCTCCTGATTTCTATTTTCCCAATCAGGAAGGGTTGTGGGAGGAGGAAGCCTTTTGAAAGCAGACGACAAAGAATTAAAGGAAAGAAGGAAAAAGGGAAACAGACCAACTGCTCAAGAAACAGTTTCAGGATAGGAGATTGTCTCTAATGACCTGTCCACTCCACTGTGAAACAGAGCAGAACTGGGTTTGCAGCTGTATACGAAAATGGCTTAGCAATTTAAGCCTCTGCATACCTTAGTCACAGAGATGGGTGTTTAGATACCCCAGCATTCCTGCCTCAGCAGTGCCATGCTGCCAGCCAAATGAAAGTGCCTCTGATCTGCCCGTGAACCACATACAAATCAAAAGTCTGGTTTTATGCCTGTACGCATCAGGGTGTTCAAATAAAGATTGTCCAACATCTGTAACCCTGGCTGCTTACATGGAGGTGTTGAGCTGCCTTAATAACATTCCCTTTTTATAGATTGATGTGCAGTTATATTTTTATATATACAGCCCATTAGATTAAATAACTATTCCATATCTATCAGGCAAGGGTGAAGCAATCCTCACCTACGGCAGCTGGTAAAAAATGGTATATTATAAATTACATTTGCTTTTATAAATCAAAAGAATCAGATTCCCACTCCACCTGCTAAGAACATCATTACTTCAGGTAATGTGGTACACTACTTTTACTTATAGTGATGGAATAGATTTCTTATGCAATAGTTAGAAGTTTTCAGAAGTTAAGTGTGTCACGTAAAGTCATCAGATATTTTACTTAAATTGTGAACTTCATTCTAGGTCAGTACCAGTGAAATGTCCATTTTATTTCTCCTATGCCTTTCTTATTTGCTGAAAGCTTGGGCAACAGCACACCTTAGGTTAATCCTAACATTTTAATTAGTTCAGAGCTGACAGCTATTTGTACTTTCAGTAATAAATTTTAGAGTCACTGGAAAGCAGATTAGTCTGTAATTTACCAAAGCTTGCTCATATGTTTCACTTCTCTGTGAAAGACAGACACGCTCACGAGATTAAGCTCTACCCTGGCAGAGAACCTGTTTTTTCTAGTACATATTTGCTTCTGATGTCATAAATCATGTTTAAATCCCGACCTACCTGGCTGCTGGTGGCAAGTAGTTAGCATGAGACAGACTCATTTGCAGGTAGAATACTCAGGGAAGCGGTCCCATACTTTGAGATACTGGCTGACTGATGAACTGATTTGGTCTTCCTCAGTTCTTTTTTGTCGCATATGTGCCACTCCAATACAACTGCCTATGGAGGTCACTGTGTCTGCAAGCAAATTAAGGTGGTTTCCTCATCTTTCACACCTCTGGCCAGTCTACCTCTCCATGCATATTTCTAGGAGACTTGTATTAGCAGTGCCCTTGTATTGGCAGTGCTCATCTTGGGCTACAGTATGTCACGTATGACAGAAAGAAAACTGGTGTGTTCACAGGTGAGGTCTTACTGGAAGGCTTTCAGGTTTGGGTTTGGTTGGTTTTTTGGGTTTTTTTTTTGTTTTTTTTTTTAATTTGTGAGGAAGCTGTTTCTTCAAGTAGAGAAAGTGACCCTGGCAGTTTGACAGGGTCAGGTCAGATTTAGCCAGTGACCTAAAATTATGCACCAGTCATCATTCTTCAATGTACACTCCAGGGAACAAAAGAGAAATGAAAACCTCTTCCAGAGTATACAAATCTTCCTTCTTTGTGACTCCAGACACTATACAAGCACACCTGAGCTTTTTCCAGATGTCATACAATATTGTAAAGTTATAATACTAAACTTCACAAATTCATTCAAGTGCTGTACCATCAGATTTGAACCTTACATGCACCTTCCACAAATAAAAAAGGAATGCTCATGCTGTTACAGATGCTGGAAATGACTAGATAATGCATTTCAGAACCATGCCAATGGTTATTTTCTTTCACTCATCATCTTTTGTTCACTGCCAGTTATTTCAGTTGGCAGATGTGGTTTCACAATCCTCTATAATTGTATCTGCTAGCATTGCATAGCTGAAAGTTCCTCCCAAGAGCATCTTCAGATATTTCTTATGTCCACTGCAGGTCTGTTTCCCATTAGTTATTTCCTTACAGAGTAATTTCTTCAGTAAATACCTCTTATCCAACTGTGGAAGGCAATCTCCTTATCTGAGTGTGATAGGAAATGGTACCACACATTTGCTTTTCAGCTTCTGGCTAGGTTGGCACTAAAATGAAGTGACTGTGCTCCTCAATAAGAGCCCAACTAACCCCGCTGCAGATGTTTCTATATTTTGTCTTTCAATTATATTCATTCATATTTCCGCAGGGGTTGACCAAAGAGGAACCTATCAGAGAGGCTTCCTACAAAGGGGCAAAAGGAGCAGAATAACACAGAATATGCTGGATCATATCAGTTTACTAGTCAGTAAATGCAGATCTAGCTATAAATTGATTTAAACTATTTTAAGAAATTATCCAGGTGGTTTGACAGTGGGTATAAATGAGTGGTACATTACAGATGTTAGAACAGATCCAGTAATTCCTTCAAAATAATAGTTACATAAGATATAGGCATTTTTACTCAATTTTTTTTTTGTTATTATTTTACCCTGACCCTATGAAAAAATCAAACACTACCTAATCAACATTTAACCTTTTCCCCACCACTTAGTAAAGGTATTTGTAATTCACTTCAGGACACCAGTTGTATTAATAACAGAAAGTTTAGTTTCTCTTGCTAGAAATATTTTGAAACCCCATGCATATATGCACACAGCAAGCAAGAGCAAATAATTGCTGCAAATACAGTAAAACACTGCTAAAATTTAGACTTTGCTAAAAACTAATTTGATTTCTCAGTTACTTTAGAATCCTCACAAACATTAATCTACAGCTGGTATTCTCAACTGTTTCTTCACTTGTACATTATTGAAGATGGGTATAAAAGTCTAAAAAAAATGCGGAAATGCTGTCAAATTGAAACTAAAAATAAAATACTGCTGAAACTTTATTTTTCCAACACACAATTAAGACCACAAGAAAGGGGGGGTTTACTTCTTTATGTTTGAATTGGAATCTATTTCTTAAATAGAGAGTTTACAGTAACCTGGATACCAGTCTTCTGTTTTGTACTGCCAACAGGTACTGTAAAAGTTCTGCAGGAGGATAAACACCCATCTACCCCACTAAATTTTTATACTCATACTGTATTATTTTCCACTTCACTGTCCTGAGCTAGATTTCTATTTAGGATCTAAAGAACCCCAAACAATTTCTGATCTCTCTAAAGAAGAGGAGAAACAGAAGAATAATATTCAGAATCATTAAAGGGAAATTTTACATTTCCTCATCCCATCCCACTCTGCTTCTTGTATCACACGATTAAAAAACTAGTCTTAATTACAGAATGACATTCAGATGAATTTTCAGTATGTTTCCCCTCTTCATTTACTGTACCCAGTGGGCAGAGGAAAGAATCTCCTCTGTCAGTACTTATTAGATTCTCTGGTTACTGTAGGACTCCTTTTCTCATTCCTAGAATATCAATGAGGAAGTAAACCTTCAGAAACACTGGACTTCTCATGGGAATAATTTGTAACTTATACTTGGGTTCTTTTCTAAATTAGAGGTAACAAACAAACAAAAATACATGCATAGAATCTGCCCAAGACAAACAACTACAGCTAGACAAGAGGAAATTATTTTTCTAATTTTAAAGGTATTTAATTTTTTCCAGAAGTAGTTTAAAATATACCCATCATTCCTTGCAAAGTATACTTAAAAATGAAAGCATTATAAATTTTCTTTTTTACAGATAATGAGCAATCACATTTATAAGGCTCTCGAAATATTAATTAGAATTTAATAACTTTTCTTGAAAAAAGTGATAGGTTCTTTTATATCCATGAACACGTCAATTTAAAAAATCCTCCTCTTTTGCAAGAAGAATCATTTCATCAAGAAACATCAACCAGGTCTAGCAATAAACCATTCTTGTGATTTTCATCCTTTCATGCAGAGAAGAAAATTTACTACGTCATAATAAAACTAGTTGCGTGCTCCAGGGCAAAGACCAGCCGGGGGTACAATCCAACAGCACGCAGTCTGGGAAATACAAACATGCACCGACATTTGGAAAAGCTACCCAGCATGCTATTACAACTGAGATGAGTA
Organism: Rhinoptilus africanus; assembly: GCA_013400135.1. Classification (NCBI taxonomy): domain Eukaryota; kingdom Metazoa; phylum Chordata; class Aves; order Charadriiformes; family Glareolidae; genus Rhinoptilus; species Rhinoptilus africanus. The sequence continues at coordinate 579,344 of VXBO01002238.1, read as the reverse complement.
GTATAACCCACTTCTCAATCCTCTAGTCAATTGGAGCTGTCAAGTGGCACCTTGTACTTCACTAATACGAAACTCTCAAGAATGTCCAACAGTTGGGTGCTGTCAAGTATTTTGCTGAAATCTGAAGTCCTTAAGCAAGAAAGCCTAATAGGATATGTATGAAAATCATGCAAAGTATTACTAAGGATGTGACAAATCATATGATAGGAATAGCTTCAAAGCCCAGCAGCATGTGCCAATCTGTGCCCTGATTACTGATTAACATTCGGAAACATTTCAGAAAGAAGCCTGACTTTAGACAGGATTGGAAGTGATATATGTTATGTGAGAGGTACATTCATTTTCATAAGTGACTCTTCAGAGACTTTTGATAATTCCCAGAGGGACCTCCCTCTAATGATTTAACAAAGTGATCAAGGATCAAGGCACCTAGAATTCATGAACAGCATGACACTGCCTCCCTTTCATGTCTGACATCCTAAGGACAAAGAAACTATGAAAGGTTCACAGCTGTAACAAAACTGAGAGTTGTTAAAATACAGCACTGTAGTGGTAATGATGGCAGTTACAAAGGAATTAGTCTGAACTCAGCAAAACTTTCCATAAAACAAATTGTTCTAGAAAAATTACTCTCTAACATCCTTCAGTATAAACCAATGATACCTTTCACGCATCCCAAATTCTTCCATTATGACTCCACCAGTGTAGCAGCATATTAGGTGGACTATTATCATTTGATACTCAGATCAGTGGGGCAACTTCTACAATTCCTTTTATTATGCATTGTCTGTAAGACCGCCTAGTTATTCTCAGGTGCCGCTGGCGTCTGCTTTCTTTAGGTTACATTCACATTTAGATAACATTCAGCATGAACTGATGCAGTGTCAAGACAAAGAAAAGAGAGCACTCTATTATCCAATATCCCAGAATGCTGGAAGAGAGGAGTAACATGCTGTACTAAAAGTGGTTTACTATGAAGATTCCGTCATTTCCGCTAGAACACTTCCAACTACTTAAGAACTCTCTGAACGTTCCTAAATAGAAATATAAAGAAAGCATGGACTGATACACATAGAAAGAAACTAACTGCACAAGAAGTCACTGGGAAAATTACGCTAATACTGTATGAGCTTCTTGTGAACAAGTAGACATAGACACAAAAAAAAGGAGGAAAAAAGCAGATAGGGATGCTAAAGTCCATATGTTACCATATATGTCTCTTCGCGGAGATCAGCACCTGGGGCCAGCAGATGCCGAGTTTGCCTAATGAGAGGCCACAGCAGCCAACAACACTGTGATAGGTTGAAGGGCAACGGAAATGGACTGATTCCTGAGTACAATCCACAGCAGGAAAACACAGATCTATTTGGGAATGCTATTGTCAGAACAAGTAAGAACACTATGATCATATTAACTTTAGAACAATGAAAGGGAAGTAACTCTAAAGAGCTTAACTACCAGACAGGTGTTTACAACTCCCATATACTGCACTCTCGGTTTGTTAGCAAAGCAATATTTGCATATCATAATTAAGCATAATTTTTTCTGTCACATATGGAATTGAATCCAAAACTCCTTTCCCACATTCCTATTAATTTGCAGTTACTAAAATCAAGTTCACTGACTTCAGTATGAAGTTTGCCCAAATTGTGTTTCAAGTCCTTTCTCTTTATTCTTGAAGGCAGTTATGCTCATTTGCCTAATTAAACTGCTTTGGTTGTTGAGAAGGTGAAAATATGTTTCAGCAAGTCAGGATACATTTCCTTGAGGAAGAGCAATTCTGGGAGTTCTTATTCTATTAATTGATCCATTTATGTAAGTACAAGAAACACCAGATAAACATGCACTGAGCAGTGTATAATTTGTTTGCAAAATAGGTACATGTAGCTTAACCGAACTCAACTGAAGCCCATGGAAAGCACTGACAGTAGCCTCAGAGTGCCTTCCGATTTGGCACTGTGAGACCCAAGGGTCAATTACTAAGGAAAGAAATGGATAAATTAGGTAAACTAAAATACGTGTGGTCTTCCTGCTGTTATGATCATTTTTCACAACATTATTTGAAATGCCACCTTAAGGGAACACTGATCAGTTAAATATATTTCATAGAACCTTAGAAAGCAAGTTCCATACCAAGCATCTAATATTTTTTTTCAAGTAAAAAAAATAAATAGCTGCTTAACATTATTAATATTGAGTGTGGAACTGAGGTTCAGGTAAGCATTACAAAATTAGACCCCGAATCAATATATTATAAAATTGATATTTAAATAGAATGTAAACTCTTTTTAACAAAGATGAGGCACTTGTGAGCAGATGAAGAGTCTAGCCTTTGATATTTTAATAATGTTGCTGTTTGTAGTCTCTCCCTTCTAAGAGAAGTTTACACCTGGAATTGCCATCAAGACAGCTAAGAAGCATTTCAAACTATTTACATTCCGATTTGCACTTTCTCAAATGTCTTTGGCGTTTGAATGGCGTTTTGTCAAAGGTCCTTGTTGTGCCCAAGGAACAGACAGGATCTCAACTCATGCTTTTCTCCTTTTATCATTTTGAGGACCTTGCACCATTTCTAAACAAAGAGTTTCTGACTTTTCTTGGTGGACAAAATCCTAATCTCTACGAAAACAGTGAAAAGACATTCCTTGTCCCTGTCAAACTTTGGCTAAGGACCTGTATACCATGTTGACTGCAGCTATACATAGGATTCTTCATTCTCTTTCCATTTTTCTCCATTACTGTCTTTTCTCTTAAATTAATAGAAAGTGGCTCATGAAATTTACAGATCTGGTAAAAATATTCTATTTTGAAAGCACTGTAAAAATAGGTGCAGTTTTGATAATTTGCCAACTGCTTGGTAGATTATAAAAAAACCCCTAGCATCACACACTGCAAGCAATTTTCAGTGAAAACTCTTTCAGTAATCCCTGTCTAAAATTTGATTACTGTATTTGGTACATTGATTTAGCAATGAACGTAATAACAATATCATCGTTTTAAACTTCCTTGCAGGAGTGTTATAGAGATACGCTTAAGTTCATATTTGTGTAGTTTTCCCTGTCTGCTTTAAATTATGAAATGCATTATTTAAGGAGAGTGATAACAGCTCTAATTGCAAATAAAAACAGGGTGTATCTTTGAAAAGTGCCCCTGTGAGACATTACGACTAAACCCAGTACTATAGGAACACCACATAAAACCTGACAGATTATAGGCAAAAGCCCGGTGACAGTTTTCATGGTCTGTTCGCTCAATATTGCATTTCTGAAGAAAGCATTCTTGGTTAAATTTGCTCAGCAAGGAAGAGAAATGCTTACTATTATTTATGTGTACTTAGAAGCTCCTGTTATAGACTAAGGCCTCGCTGTGCAAGGTGCTGTACAAACAGAACAAAAGATTTGCCCAGCTACAAAGGATGGAGGATGTATATATTATAGATAAGCTCTGTTTACATTTGTATTGCTATCTTTATTTTAATGTTTTTCAGTTCAGACACTTCCCATCTCATACCATCTACTTCTAACACCCTACTGAATTTACCAGTGGTACTTTAACAGCTCACACCGACCAGTTGCATTTGATCCCACTAATGCTGCACTTGTACTGGAGGAAGTGCAGGGAGCTTTTGTCTCCTATTTAGCTCTGATAAGATTCCATAAGTGTTGCAAACAAGGTATTTTCTTCCCTACCCTTCATAAACAGATTCTAGAACACACATTCACTCCTAAGGCATACAAAAAGTTAAGAACAATTGACATATTTTGCACTAGATTTAAGGTCAGGTTTTACTGCTTCACAGGCTAGCTGAGTCTGGTTTTAATAGTATTTGAAAAAGTGATAACAACATAAAAAATACGGGATGAGATATGATTCGTTATGCAGATAGGGCTGCCTGATACTTTACCTCCTTTACTCTGCATTCATTTCTTTTGCCTGATGCATACAAAAGTTCAAGATGAAGATTTACCCTGATAAATGCCTTTTTTTTCTTAAAGCGTTAAATTCAAACTTCCATAACGTATGATGACGTATGCAATTAGCTCATTGCATCTCCCAAATAGTGTAACTGGTGACTTTGCTTTCCGTCTTAGCTGTCTCTCACTCATAAAGCACAAAACCATAATTAGTATCTCACTCAGCACTCAATGGTATGTTCTTTATGTTCATGTAATTTATCTCCAATTTGTCAAAGCTCCTGTCATATCGCCTATCGCTACATGGTGCCTTATTCTAGGTCTGTCCATTGATATGAAAGTCTTGAAACCAGGCAGATGGTTTTGTGAAGTAAAGACTGTTTTGCCTCAAGCAAGAAGCTTGTAGATTAAAAGAAAGGTTAATTCAAAAATAATTCAAGGTAAAGATAAAAATTTGACAGATGCTTGCAGTTCTTTCGCCAATCCCTTTTTCCATCATGTCACTGTAGTATTTATATATTCTAGATCATACCTATGTCAAAGTGTAAAAAATGTATCATGGGACTGAGGATCTGAAATTAGTTTCTAATCAGCAAAGAATATCCCAGCAACATTGCTAGTCTAAATTCCCTTAGCCCATAGGCCAGGAATAACCCCAGCAGTTCTGCTTTCAAAGTCCTATGAGCAGATATTGTAGAGACTTCGTGATACAGATTATCTGCTTTGGCAGTATCACATTCCGCTTATGTGGAATGTCAGTGTAGGCTTGTGAAATGATCTTTAAAAAGCAAACTAATTTTTAGAAAAATGCTATCTTGTAGAGGAATGTAATCAAGATGTTGCATGGAAAATTGCAATGCCTCCTGGTTTCAAAAGCATAGTGAACAGAAGAACAATCAACTTTGTATCTGTCTATTTTATGTTAAAGAGTTCTACATATGTAATTAAAAAAAAAAACAACTTACAAGATATCTTGTGCCTATCTATCTCTGGTCAAAAGAGAAAGAAGCAACCAACAGTCTAACAGACTAACAAATCAAAATATTATTCCAAGTTTGCCCTACCAGCTCTGTCCCTCTCAGGCCCAAAGGGCCACTATAAACATTTATGATTTAAAGGCGTATCAAACGATAGCTTTTTTTTTACTAAAATAAGCATAAAATTAATGGTTGCAATGAGAAGTTATGAATGAGTTTTACTGAGTTCAGAGATTTGGTTTAAATAAATATCCACATCTGGCAGTTAACTATAGGGCCATCATACAAGAGACTTTATTTTGATGCAAGATAAACATTTTTGAGATAACTGGATCTTGGATGCTCAAAAAAGAAAAAATTCCTCTACTTCCTCCTATTAGATGGCTTGGAAATGTCTTCAACACAGCCTTTTCCATGGCATTTTGGCATTATTTTAGGAGTGCTTTATATGTCTATAGTTCTATTTTAGAATTGTCTCAAATAAACCAAACACTTCAAAAAAAGATCATTTGTGACATACGTTCTTTGTGATTATGCCTCCGATTTAATGACAACAAGTTTAACACAGGAAAAGCAAATTTTTTGATAATGCTTTCTTCAGTCAAATCTCAGATTTCACAGTTTTTTTGCCTCAGGAAAAACACATGGCTTGTACCACCATCCTTTTCACTACAAACAGTTGAGGCCTAGGGTTTTAGGACTGCTGAGCAGGGTTCCTCCCAGGTTTATCCACTGTCTATGGCATCACAGCAGCTTGTATGTAAAGATCTGGAGGAAAACTTTCTGTTTATCCACACAGTGTATGTGTCAGCATCCAGGCCCTGCCAGGGAGAACGGAGCAGGGGGTTAAGGACAGGAGGAAACTTGCTTTGGATTTGGCTCAAGCCCCTTAGCAATAAAATCTTAGATGTAGACTCAAGCACAGCTATTAAAAAGAGACACAACCAAAGAAGCCTAAGCTTTATATTCAGAAGTGATTAATTTTCCTAGAGTCATGCTGCCTTAGCGATACAAGCCACTTTTTGCGATGCTGAACGAAGCAATAACTAAGTACCTTTGGCAAATCAGAGCCTCAGAATTTCAACAGGTGCGAAACTGCTGCCTTACTAAACTGATGAAATATTTGTAATCCTTCATCCCTTCCCTTCCTTTCTGACCATAACCATATGCTTATTCAAGCACAATATATTGGAATTCCTTCCTCCGCTTGTCTCAGTTTCATTCATACCGTTGTCATACAACTGCTAGGTGACTTCCCAAGCATAGATTTTGGGACCAGTCCTACCATTCCGTGCCAGAAGATGATTTTTGAACTCCAGTGATTGCAGAGGTTGTTTCTGCAGTCAGGCATATCTAATGGTAGCTATTCTGAACCAGTCAACATCTGTTTCAGTACTTTTAGCTCATTTTGTTCAGCCACTCATACTCTCCCCCATTCTTGTTTCCTCATGCTATGATTTTATAGGATATTTTCTCAATTTTACTTTTACAAATGTTACTCTGATTGAGACTATAAGTGAACACACTCGATTGGCAATGTCACTAACCCGCAGTGTTTCATGTTTCATCCAGTTTACAAGGTGAATACTCAAGGTTTAATGCAACAGAGCCGTGACTTCTGTAGCTTTAAGAAAGCTGGCCATGCTAACCTTAGTTTTCCCTTTCAGCATGACTTCTAATTTGATCAAACCCTGTAAGTATCTAGTGCGAAACAGATGGTGTGTGTTTGGGAAAGTTTAAAAAGGGAGCATAATATACTCCCTTTGGCGGGCGACTCTGAAATGCATCTGTTCTCTCTGCAGCGAGGCTCTTCTCCCTACTGCAGGCAGGCACCGTGAAAGCCTCCACACACAGCACTCGCAGTGTGCCGTCTGAATCACACCGTTCATATCACTTTCGAGTCCCGGGTCCCTTTTGAACCCAATGCTAATCAAGGTGGTAATTTTTTGAGAAAGGGCAAGCATTGACAAAATGAGGACTAGACTTTCGGAAAACCATTTCATTCATGACCTCAAGTTTCAGGTCTAGAAACCTTCAAGATATTCCATCTGAAAAGCATCAGGTTTTAAATCAGGGATACGCAGTTTGTGGCCCAGGCACAAGCGCCAGTACATGGGTAGACCCTGAGCAGCAGCAGGGCAAGGAGCAGGTAGATGTAGCATCTCTGGGAGCTAGCAGCTCCCACCCTGTGACTTCCACCAAAATCTGAGTTCCACAAGAACAAGGAGCTAAAAGGAGACACTAGCTGTCAGACTGAGAGGCAGCTCCACACCAAGTGCCTCCTGCTACATGTCTCTCCTCATTTAGTGGGGCAGAAGCAACACAGCTGGGCATTCCACCTTTAAAAAGTTGAAGCTCCCATTAAAATGGTAAGAAAATGATTTATTATTTTTCAGCTCAAAGGTAATGACTATGAACTTGCTCTGGAGTCCAAGGGGTGGAGGATCAGTGATTCAGTGGGTTAAATCAACACTCACTGACACTGATTTGGTTTCCTTTGTATCATTAATCATACAAATATGGTTTTAAAACTTAACCCCACACAGATAGCATCAGTGCAATAACAGATCAGAGCTTGGCTTAAGCTGCCAACAGAAGCACAGAAATATTTTTTGAGCCCAGTCAGGAGGATAGATATGTATACAATGAGTAACCTTTAATGAAATTACTAGTCAAGAGTGCTAAGAACATTTCATCAATAACCACCTGTGCATTAAAATACTGATGAGTCAGAAGTGATACTTTTTGATTATCCAGACCTAGTGTTAGCTTCCCAGACACCACCTATATGGAGAAACTATAACTGTGATTCCAACTTCGCCACCTGAGAAACAATACACAGATCAGGAAATAGAGTGCAAGCCAGAACAAGAGACTAGAAAAAACCTCAAAACTAGCAAAGTACTCTGCATCCAGAATGCTGGTTTGTCCTGGGCAACCTCTCTTCCTAGAATCTTTTTTTTTTTTTTTCCCTCCTAGGGACTATAAGCTAATTGTGTGAGGAAATCACTTGGATCCAGGATTCATCTATTTTATATTCCCAGTATTTTGGGCCTTATTTTTATCAAGAATTGCCCACTGGGCAAACAGGGCAGATCTGTTTATCAGGAGAGCAACTTCATGTACTGGCACTGAAAAATCTTAATTCAACTAAGTGTTTGGGGCCTTTCAGTGTAACACTCCTTTAAAAAGTGAATCATTACAATATTCCGTGAGATTGAAAATATATGATTGTATTTAACTCTGCTGGTTCTAATACCATATTTTGATTTCTGACATTTCAAATTGTTTTTTTCATCTCTTACATTTCAACTAAAGGTAAAGGAACCGAAAGCCAAATCTCTGCAGCACTTCAGAGTAGTAATAATCTTGTGAAGTGACCTCTTGGTTACAGTATTCCCCAAATACCATTTTTCAAAAGTCACTTTTTAAGTTAATATAAAAATTTAATTAAAACTAATAAAGTGCTTTAAGACTGCCAAGATTAAGACCAAAAAAACACAGTCAATGAAAAAATTTATTTGATACTGCAGAGTTCAAAACCACTTACAGACAAGGAGGAAAGCTCCAATGTGAAAATTCAGAGGAAGAATAATGTATTTCTTTATTTGTTAATGCAGTTTTTATTTTCCTCTTCAATTTGCAGGATAAAGGGTTAGCCATGAGATGCACAGCTGTTAGTCAGATACTTAATGTACAAACCAACTTTCATAGAAAGCAGTTGCCTGTTGTACAAATAGCGTTTCATTAATCAGAATGATTAAGCAGTCTATATTATCACTTTTTAAAGCATAAAGCAATTAAAAAGTTGTATGACATTCTGGAAAATGAAATTCTATGAAATTCTGCACTACATACTGTAAACCCCAGTCTCACTTGTTATAAATACTTAAAGAGAAAAGAAACCCTTTTATTATTTAAAGGCAAATAAAACTTTGCTTCTCTCTCAAACTGGAAAGTCCCAAAGGTTTTATATTCTAAAGTCTTTCCCTCTAAAAGACTTTTCCAATTTATTTTCAAAATAGAAATCAGCAGGACAAAGGACTAAAGGGTCCCCATGGAATGAAAGTGTGGGAATGATCTTCCCTTTCTCTCTACTCAGATTTGTTTAACTACAAAATTGTAAAACGTTTGGCCACAATGGGGAAGAATCAACTTAGCTAACCATCTTGCTGTCCATGACCTTGTGGTCAGTATAAAACAAGACAAAATGAATTCAATACTTTTAGCTAACGATACTCAAATACAAGAACGACAGGATTTTATCCAACTAGAACATATAATCAAATACCTGAATTACAGCTGGTTCTTCAGTCATCTGAATTAGCACCAAACCCACTGCTGACCTTTGACAGCAAAGGCAAAGCCACAGAGCCAGAGGGAGGCCCAGGGTTCTCCATTCGCAGCTGGGGACGTATCATCTCAACGGGGTGGCCTGAGGGCAGCAGCCGCACTAAACAGCCCATGCCTCACCTGCAGACTAACACCATGGCCCCCTCTCTTCTCCAGGGCTTGGCACACAGGCAAACCTTGCAACGCTCAGCCAATACAGTATGATGTTTCAGGGAGAAGAATGTTGAGAGATTTCCACACTATCGGCACTAGCAGAAGGGTTTGTACTGACCAGTATATGCAAGGATCCAAAAACTAAATCTTCCCTCAAGAAAAAAATTCACTAAAGGTTTCAAGTTTTGCCCAAAATACTTTTAAAACCATTTCTTGCATAAATATAATCACACAGAGCAGGAAAACTTACTGCAATTGTCAACAACCAAAATTGAGTATACCCTACGTTAAATCACATTTGATTAGACAGATGTTCTCGCACCTACCCAGTGGTCTGGGATTGATTGCATTAGGATTATTCATGCAAGAACTGGAAAGTGTGATCACTTTTTTGTAAGTACAAAATGGTGACTGTCTTACACGTTCAGGTAAAGTTAGGAACAAACAAGAACTATATTTTCAAATTAAACATCATATGCAACCCTGATAATAAAGATCTAGGAAATAAAAAGATCACTGTAGCACACTGATTAGACTTCATCATTACAAATGACTTTTGCATAAAGTGAGACACATGTAAATATCTGTTTTCCGATTAATACCATGATGAAATTGATACAGCTTTGGCATTTTGCTAGAGCTACTTTGAAACATTTATTGCTTACTCGCCACAAAGAAATTCTAGTGAGCTTGTGACTGAATCATCTGATCCAGTAGAGAAAAATCAAGTACACAACTTTCTGGGGAAACGCTGCACCTCCAATCAAAGCCAGCAGAGTGGGACAACAGGGACGTTTTATTTACAGGTTTAGATGTTTATCAATAAGTCTCCATTATGTGACTGATGCTCCGCGTTATTCATGAATGATATCTCTTAATACACTAGTTTTAAAAGTCAAATGCTCAAGAAATGTATTCATAGCTGCAGTTTTACTCATAACAGAACCAACTGCATAATTTGTAAAATCTTTGGCAAAATGTTTCATTCAAACAGTAATATATAGATACAATCTGAATATAATTTGGTTTTAATTTACAGCTGCAATAGTAAGCAATATATGAAGTTTATTAATCTCTGCCATATTTCTATGAGTTCCAAAGGCAGACTTTACTTTTGCAAACATATGGCACAACTGTAGAATAAAAGCAAATGCAATATGTAAAATCTCAGCTTTGTACATACTAGCAGTACCCCAAAAAATTCAGAGAAGCAGAAAAAAAACCCAAACACACAACAAAAATCACATTTAAAAGGTAAAAACATCTACAGCACATGCTAAACCTTTAAACATGATAATTACATAGCATTTGAATGCTGATTATTAATGATTATTAATTTGGATTCTTTGCTATGCATGTAGCTAAAAATGACTCTGGTGTTAAAACCAGAGCTAAACCCAAGCAGACAGCTGTTCTGTAAAAATAACACAGTATTTTTTTGATTATGATAGGGAGAAGGAAAGACACAGACAGAGTGGCTGTGTCTACACCTAGCACTCAACACCAAATAAGCAGCCGATAGCTGCTCCAGCACTGCAGATGCTGCGGTTTCCAGACCTGCGATGCTCCTGATGGAAACATGCTCCCAAGGACCTGTGAGCTCTGCAGCAGGGGAACCTGAGCACAATCACAGCCAGACCAAGACAGCAAATGCTATTCTGCCCCAAACAACTGAGGCTCTCTTGTGACAAGATCTTAAAAGTTTTTCCTAATATACTTCTTATTCTGGTGTGAAAGACCCATACAAGAAAAAATCATAACCTGTTGATTGAGCTGTTCAGCCACAAGATAGGAGTCAGCATTCAGTCGCTGTTCTCCCGCTCTGGGCCTTCTGACTAGAAATGTCTAAAGGTACCACATTATCTACCTAATTTCATAATTGTCTCAAATAAAATCAGGTAGAATTATTTCCCCTGTTATTGGAAGTCTGCTTCAAAACCTCTGTCCTCCAGTATTCAGAAACCTTCTCATTTCCAGTCTCAATTCATTTATTGACAGTGTTACCCATTTGCTTTGGGTTTAATGCCAACTTTCTCTCTTGGACATCAATCCTGTAATATATTTATAGGGTAAATTTTGCCCTTTCTCAGACTTCACTTTATCAGAATAAACAAAGAGAAAGCTATTCTGGTATGATTGTTCTTTTCTTCCCTGACCTTCTCTGCACCTGTGCCAAGAGTAGTCACCTTTTATGAAAGTAGATGGTAAAAAAACGTACACAGGACTCCACCAAGTATCCTTTGTTTCTAATGAATACAGAGTATACCCCACTTCAGCCCAGAGAACGACTTTTTCAATACTCAGACCAGAAAGACAAGACATTCATGGACAAATTTACATTCTTTTATGAATAATTTCAAACCAATAATCTACTTCCTTCAACAGATATAGCATACAATAGTTCCAAAGAATGAGACAGCCATTTGATCCACAAAAAACCAAAGAAATGTATAGGTGTACATAATAAGAATTTGTTTGTTTGTATAAAATATGAATAGGGCCTGTGATATTTCATTCCTTCTATCCTGGCCTCAGTACTAATTTAAAGGACAACTCCATCTCATAGCCTAAGTGAGCTGAGGTGGGAGCTACTGAACAGTAGAAATATATTTAAACTAGATCTTGAATGGCCAAAATTTTACTTCCAACAGACAATAGTGAATCCAGTTAATGCTGGACCACAGGTGAAATATATTTTTAGAAATTTGACAAAAAATGCCTCAGTAGATCAAAGACAATAACTTTTTGAATCTCCTTTCATTCCTATACAACCATAAAAGTATCCTGCACGCTGTTTCTTTTCTTTTTTTTTTTTTTCATTAAATCTGCCTTTATAATATATCTTTTCTATTTTTCATATGTTGGAGATGAGTCATGTCACACTCCAGTCACCACTAAAATCCTACTTCTTGTAGCTACGTGTGTATCAACATATGCTCAGGTTATTAGAGACTTCAAGTACAAATAAAAGAAAAACACCATAAGGCACCTCTAGCTTTGTCCATTAACAACTGGTCAGATAATCAATGCCTGAAATATACTGAAAGCATTAATTATTTAAAGGAGTAATGAAGACAGTTCTGCTTATGTATTCCCTTTTAACAGTAAGAAAATTGTTGTCTGAAAATCTCATGGCTCATCTCAGGGCTCCTACATGTTCCGTTCCCAGACATTTTTTGCTGTTTGAAATTAATTCTAATTTTAGGGAGACACTGAAACTCAAGACAAGATAAAATGCTAAGAACCATGCATACCTTCTTTTTCAGTCCTTTTAAGTGCATATGTTATTGCCCACACACATCTAGCATATAATTGTTGGCAGTGATGGTTTTTGGCTGGCACATCCTTTAGTGGTTGAAGGTTTCTGTATTACTAAAATGAAATGGTATGACTGCCTCAGAAAGAGACAGAATACGGGGGGTGGGAAAAGTTCATATTGACATACTGCACTTTCCCAATTAAGTTAAATATCACCACACTCGCAAAATGCCTGAGAGATTTGGTCTCTACCTTTGCTATAAGATTTTGGCAGTTTGTTGGCATTTGGCAGTTAATTTTACCAAACTGTAGACAAGGCTAAGGGACAAAAATGATTCCATTATATTTCTGTCTGGCAGACTCACATTTGCCCAAGGGCAAATCTCTCAGATGCATATTTTTAAAACTAGAGTGGCTTATCCAAACTATCTGTTTTCATCTGCTGTGGATTTTTGGTATTCTCTGGTAATTAGAGGGCAGCGACTGCACGTTGGGAACCTGAAAGAGCAAAAGATAGAGGCCACATAGAAGCCACTTCTGCTTCTCATCATTTACAAACTTCAGGTCCTTTGATTAGACAAAGGATAGATAAAACTTGGACAGTGTCTGCAAATTTCCACATAGTTCTGCCAATTCGCCTGAAGCCTAATCTGGAAAGACTGCTTTAAGATGTCAGAGAGAAGTTCATCCTCACGCTCACAGAGGCTGCCAAAAAGAATGTAATTGTGACAGGTTTTGTTTTTTGTTGTTGTTTTTTTGAATGTGAATACCATCAGTTCCTTTCACACAGACTCCCAAACAACCATCAGATGATAATGAATTTCTGTCAATATAGACTCGAGCCAAATTTGAACTGGCAAGCTACGAATGAAAGACTATGTATCTGTTACCTATCACCTGGACTATCCATTCCTTCTCACTCACACTTAGTCTTAATTTACAAATAAACTGTCATTCAAAGTCAAAGACTAAAATTAGTTGGGGGAAAAAAAAATGGAATGCTGTTTAAATACATACTTCACACCATGATTTTAGGGTAGCAACAAATAGTGAAACCACGAAGTGGGGAGAAATACATTGGGTATGCTATTACTACTGCTACAAGTGCTTTCTGTGAAGCGTCAAGCACAATTCAATATTTAGCCATGACTTTTCACCCACTGTCATTGAAGGGGGACACTGGAGAAGAGCTTATACTTGTTTCACATAAAGATGCTTCCCAGATGAGAATCCCCTAAGAGGGAAAGCTCCGAGTCCCCCATATTTCAAACATACCAGAGCCATGACCCCTCACCACTGTAAGCTCATGGAAAAGGTTGTAACAACCAAGTGATTCCAGAACTAGATATCATAGCAGACAATTTGATACCCACTGTGTTTTCAACCTTCCCGTGTAAGGCGGTCCATTAGACTTATCAATGGGAGATGACACAGAGGTAATGTCAGTTAGATGGTATTTTACTCAAACGCACACTCCAGGAAGTGAAAGTAGCCTAATGGGTTTATTTGTTTCGTCTTGATTGAGTGGATTGGATCCTTCTACAGGCTGCTGGCTTTTTTAATGCATTCTGAGATTCTGAGGACCTCTACATAGTCACCACTAGGAAATAACTGAAATTTAAATGCTCACGGATACTGCAAAACACTTTCCATTTCACAGGTACACCATATTTTAAAACTGCGTCATCTATTAAGGAGTGAATCAGCTTTCAATGCATACTAAACGTCTAGGAATTTGGTTTGTGCATCAATGAAAAAACTGCTGAGAACAAAAGACTGAGAAATAAATGGACATAGGAACGGCTGTAGGGCTGAGAGAGACATCTCCACATCAGATGAACGGGACGCTTGGAAGCATACCTATTCAAAACCAGCCACAAAGTATGTTCTTAGATGAAGTTATCTGAAACGATGAGCATGCAAAAAGAAAACTCTCTCAAATACAAAGACAGTCCCTCAGACATGGCTTTCTAAACAGCAAAGCCACTCCATTAGCAGACCCATGTTCAAAGTCAGTTTGTTCTTGCAAATGAAATTCTTGTCTTTCACAATGCCGTAAAACCTGGTATCATCACAGCCCAATTAAAATCTTTTTGCTAGTAGACAGAATGAAATGAAGGAAGAGATGTGGCTAAACAAATTTAAAAGATATGTGAACGGCATTATTAAATGTAAATAAAGGTTCTTTGTCAACATGAGGACGCTGTATGTGTTAGTCCTACAGGCCAAAAAGTGGAAAAACAGTACCAGTGTTTCTTTATCTCGTGTACCTGCGCCTTCTGACTCCAGCTCTAAGCGGGGAGCTTCCAACCCACTTCTAGCTGAACAGAGTCCATACTGTTAGATTTAAATTGAAAGATTTCTTAACTTGAACTCTCTTGACTTTATCATTAGGATTTCTTCCTGCTGGGTCACTCAATCTCTGCCTCCAGTGGAACAGGCGTGTAGTTATAATTGACCCCCTTGCTATATCCTCCCACCTGTAGCCCTGAATCTGCTGAAACAACCCTGGGTCTACCTAGGGTTCTGGGAACCTGAACCCAGCGACAGCAACCCACTATGGCACATACAGCTCATGTGACGAGGTTGAACAGAAAAATGAGTTAAAATGTTTCAAGTATTGAAAAAAACCTGACTAAAATGAAAAATTAACCAACCCCAACCTACCTATGCTTTAATGACATGGAAAAAAGGGAAAAATTAATAATTCATTTTAATCATTAAACTAAGTGCCAAATAAATATCTGGAGTTTGGTATTAATGCCACATACTCTGTGACTATATACTGTGGTTTTCAAAAACCCTGTCAGGGTGTTTTTCATTTAACAGCAGCAGAAGTTCCATCTACAGTGGAGACCTTTGGTTCTCTGTCACCTACAGCCCTATGGTTACTGAGAATGAGGGCTATTAAATGTACGGTTTACACAACATTAGTATTTCATATTCCTCTACGTTAATTACTAATGGAATGCAATTAACTCATTCTCTCATGAACTGTGATACCAGATATAACTAGCTTTATTCTTTTCTTTCTCACTGTGGCATAAATTAACAGTAACTTCATTTATACAATATAATGTTATTGACATGAAAGAGATGAATGGATAAAAATAGAGAAGAGTTAGGACAATCTAATATCAGGGCAACACATTTGAACACTATGTCAAGGTAAGGAATAACAGAAAAAAATGTTTTATTGGACTAACACATTTTAAAAACACTGTTATAAAAATGCGCTCGAAACTATGTTCATTACTTTTCTAAAAGCCTTACACAATGCAAGACCAGCCAGAAATGCTGTTTAGTGAACGTTACCTAATGTCTTGGCAATCCACTGCTGAAAGGTAGCAGTGAGAACAGAATTTGGTGTTTCAAATTTCTCTTTAACGGATTAACTTTTCTCCCTCATGTTAATTTAAAATTTCACCTTAATTTGCCTCTCTAAGCTGCAAGTGTGTTTGAGATTTGTAATTAAATGTAAATACTTCCATATTTTTTTAAAAATCTGGTTTAAATCCTGCAAGAAGGTTACACCTAGTCTTAAAAATATCATATATCTGCAAAAATATTAATTCAAGTTTTACTTACAAGTAACAAGACTTGTGTGAATTTGGAGGTCACAGGTGAAACATTTTTCTATAATTCCTAAACATAATTCCTACAACTGCTGTCTAGCATTGTCCTAAAACAAAGACCAGTGTCACAACCTCCTAATAGTGGGGGCTTTTAGGCAAAGCCTCAAAGGCCATGATCTTAAACGTGATAGAAATTAATTTACAAACATTTGTTTGAGGCTGCAGTTTGGCAAATAGATAGTTAAAGGCTCCATGTGTTAATAAGTTGTCCATGATTCATAAGATCTTTATTTATCAGGATCCAAACTGTACAGTCTGGTTGGAGGAGAATAAGAGTGGGTAAGAACAAGAAACACCATCCCCCTCTGGATACACACCACTGATTCTTTTGCACCTACCAAGTAGAAGGACTTGACAAGATATATTTGTTTTTCAGTTAATATTCATAAAAAGGTGTGAATAGGATTCAGAACTTTTTAGTACAAAGCAAATCCAAACAAAAGGAATACTCAAATTAAAACTCTTTCATTTTTTCAAGACACAGCAGCCTTTTCTAAGCTTTATTAGAAAATTATCATGCCAGCTGTCTCTTTTCCCTGACTGTTATTCACACAATATGCCTCTCTCTTGTTTCTTTTCAGCTTTGTACATGTATAATAATGAGTTTTCTAGAATGGAAAACCCAGTGGAATATTAAAATTGCAAAGAGCAGCTCTTCGAGTTAATTTCACCAAAGTGCATCACAACATAATACAATGTAGTAAGAATGAATTTCTAATAGGAATTCATTCATGGAAAAATTAATTAAAGAAAATGTTATTGCTAATATAGCTTTTCATATATGTACTGTTATGTACTGACAATAATAAAAGCTGAATATTTAAAAAAGCAAACTGCTCATGACATACTTCCTAGCCTGTATCCTGAACAATATCTTTTCACAAAAACATAGCAAATATTGACTTAAGAAATGTACGCTCGTTATGATATTATTGAAATACAAAGCATGGGGAAGCCCACTCCCCACAGTTATATTTTACCAAATGATAAAATAGAAAAAAATCTGTTGTGCCATTATCAAAATGGAAGCTACTAGAACAATCAAGCTTTTCATAATGATATTCACTAAAATGAAGAGGTAAGAATACAATGGAATTTCCTAATGAACAAAAAGGAGACAACGTCAACACATAAGACGACTGATATCACATATAAAGAATGAGAAAGCCTCAACGAGTTAAGTAATAGAGGTAGGATGAAATTCAATGCAGAGAGGGCTACGCAACTAGAGACTAATAAGAAATTATACTATAAACCAGAATTACAGTAAACTGAAAAAGGGAGGCAGAAAAAGACATATAGGGTCATACGGGTCAACTTCCAAAAATGACAGATATGATCAGAGGCAGGATAAAGCAATCAGTACATTTCCCGAGGAGATTGAGAAAATACTCACCGGACTGCATAAAGCACTGACAAGGCCCTGTCTGGATTCCTATCGACAAAAGTGAACTGGCAAAGCAGCAGAGAAGCATATTACAATAGTTGAGAAGGGACATATTACCAAATAAAAGGCACCTACATGAATTGCCTTGTTTGAAAAAGTCAAAAAAAGCCTGCAGATAAAAATATATGTTCAATGGACAAAATCAAGCTAAAAGTCAGTGCCAGAACAGAAACAAATAGCGATGAACAAAATTAAAACAAACTGGTCGTGAATAAATTCAGCCTAGAGATTAGAAGGCTTCTAGCCAAAAGAGAATCAAAGCACAGAAATAGCATCCCAAGGCAGAAAAAAATGCCTGCTTTTAATCTGGAAGGTGGTAGATTGTGAAAAGATTATGTGAAATAATTGCCTGTGATAGATGAGGACCAGGCAATATGTTTCAGGAGATTCCTTCCAATCCCAAGTTCTTGAATTCATATTCAACTATGCAAATTGTGCTCGCTCTACATCAACCAGCATATATACACCTCTCTGTTTCTCATAAAGATAAAATGTTATCCTGTTTTTCTGTAGGTTGTTTTTTTCCTGCATGTTTCAATTATAACCTTGAATGCTTTTGTACTTTTTTTTTTTTCCTAGTAGGCTCAAATCTGCCTTAAATATTTGTTTATGAAACCACATGTAGACATCTGGCTTCTTGTCCTAGGTGCTTGCTGTTCCTGTTACACATCACTTCTGTAACAGGACCAATAGAAGCAATCCCAAAACAAAGTAGCCTTTACCTTGGTAGTAAGATATTCATCTTGGAAAATGCAAGTTTTAACCTCCTAAAGAAAAGGGGAATTAAAACTTGAGACCTTATATACTACATGAAAGCTCTTGATACATCCCATGTGAATACATCCAAGTTAATACATATAAAAAGAAACCAGCTTTTTAAAGTAGTCAGCTCAGAGGAGATAGGAAGCATGAGACATCTAGAGATGGCGACAAACTGTGGAAGCTGAGCAGGTGGAAACAGCTTCCCATTGTCCTGGGCAAGGTGGCAAAAAGCACAGGTGGGGAGAAAAAGATTTAAGTCCCACAGCTATGCTGGGAATTTCTATTGATCTGTGAGTCTCTGACTAGAGGCTCCCTGAACAGCATGCATGCTATTTTATTCCCCTCGCTGAATTGCCTCAGCATCCTCATATGTTATCTACATCACGTAAGCACATCACCAAACGCCCTGAATTCTACCTTGGAGGATTTTGTGGATATACATACCCAGATTTAACTTCCCGAAGATTTTACATGCAAGTTTCAAATGTGTAGCCACATGCAGGAAAGCAAGTAATGAACAGAGAGTGATCAGAAGGGGATGGAATGCTATGATCACAGAGACACAGGCTGATAAATCTGTTGCCTCCAAGATGCTTCGCTGCTTCTCTTCCCTCTACCCTCTCTTTTTTTTTTTTTTTTTTAAAGTATGTAAAGTGCTGTGCAGAATATCTGATAAATAGAAAAGAAAGTCAAATAATGGATAATTTTCCTGGAATATGTTACAGATTGCTATTCATTCACATGTCAGCTTTATTTAAATGTGTGAGAAATGAAAGTGATCTGAAAAGACTCACTTTCTGCAAAGTTACAGATTTAAAAGCAAGTTTACAAATCTGTATTTTAGCCCTTTGAAGCTTTTTTGCAGCTTTTACTTTTATTTCAAGGCCTATAGACATGTTCTCTTTTTTTGTATCCTCTAAACATTAAAATTGCAGCTCCCTTGGGATGAATGACTTGTGCTCCGAGTTGACTTTTTATCAATCACGTTAATTTGGAAATAAGCTATTGGTTTGGCTTTTTATTCATCATAGTCAAAAGTGGATTGTGTTAGCCCTGTCCCACTTGCCCTTAATTAACAACCGATGAATCCTCATATTAATTAGCAGAGCTGTTAGATATTTTTACATCACTCTTCACTATAGTGGATAATTAAAAGTCCCGTTAATAAAACTCTGGTATTCATAATTTGTATAAACCTCTTATGAAACAATAAACCTGATTACACTATAGCTTTTTATATGCTTGTTTATTGATATGATACTGACTTAATTTAAAAATAATTCACAGCCTTATGAAGGTTTTAAAGTGGTGGCTTTAGTTTAATTCATCTAGCACGTGAAACTTCTGAGATAACTGACTTAAATACTTCCTGAAACAGCCAAGAAATAATCACCACTATTGAAAATGAGCAACATTTGGCGTATGTGTTGGTTTAGGATTTGGTGGTTGGGGTGGTTTGTTGTTTTGGTTTTTTTTTTTGTGTACATTTACAAACCCACAAACCTGCATTTTTATTTATAACATGGAACAAGAGACTGACTGATTCCTGCTTGTGCACAGGAGGTGCAATCCAGGAGACAGCAACTTTAAATGACAGCTACAGCTTAATTGGCATCATCCAAGGGAAGCTGTCCTGCTGAAGCACTGAACCATCATTTCCCTACGGCACCTTGGCCTTGCCACGTCCCCAGTCAGCGTCATTTTTGCATTTTCAGATCAAGCGCCTCAGGGCATTTTGCTGGAAGATCTATGCCAAGGACCTCTGAAACTGTGAAGTCCAATGCCTTAAAACTTTTTGTCACAGTCTTTGATGAAAATGAAGTAGAGATTTATGTTCGTAAAAAATTGGACAGGTGACAACTGTCAAGGATGTTCAAGTGACAGTGACAAGATATTAAAAGCTGCCTTACTGCTGCTTACCTTGTACCTACAATATATATTTTAAGGATTAACCATAAAGTCATTGGGTCATTCACGAAAATTCAATTAGCACAATTTGATCCATTTCAAACCTCTACTAGATAGGCTAAAAAGCGGTCAAATTATAATTTGTAAGGGAATCTATTTCCAAAGGGGACAACAAATAACAAATGCAACCCCTTGGACAAGAGACACCAAATTTATTTTTAGATACTTGCACCAAACCTTCCTTCAAGGGCAGAGTTCATCTGCTTCCCTGATAGTACTTCCATTGTTTTCAACTGTTTTCTTATAAAACTTTGGTCATTGATTTCAAGAGCCTCCAATATCTTCTGTGAAACTTGCTGAAACATCAGGTTTTGAAAACCAAGCGTGTTAAATATTGCTGTCTCAAACTAGTGCAACAACAACGTGCAACTAGTGCAACCCACAAAGATGTTAATTGCTTTTCTGTTACATGTTTTCATCCTGTGTTACAGCATCTAATCACCAATTAATGTTTCTTTTTGAGACAATTTCAAAATGTGGAGGTAAAAGCCCATTCCCCAAGACTTTGAAACCTTCTGTGTGAAATAAGCAACTACTTCATTTAGAGCAAAATACAATGACATTTCATGCCAGCTCTGGGAAAAAAAAAAAAATATCTAGAATGACATTCAAGAAGTCATCACAGTTTCTTCACCAAAGAAATTCATTTCAATTTCAACTTTAAAGTTAAATCTAATTCTGCAACTCTGTTTAATTAAGCAATCTTTAGCTCTTTTCACTGAGGATTTGTTATTCCCTGCTGCATTCTCACTAGGACTGGTTAGATTTGCTAAGTTTAATTTTTATCACAGTTCTCTGGCTTTCTACCTCTGTCATGCACTCCCAGGCAAAAACCACCTGTTAAAAAGCCCTACAAGCTTTCATTTGTAATAAGAGGTTAAAAATTAGAGAAAAGCAGCAGAAATGTATGCCAACTCTGACATTCCCTCAGGAAACGTTGCAAGTTAGGGAAATTTTTCAATATTATGAACTAAAGGCTTGGGCTGTCATTTCCGTGGGAACTGCTGATATTCTGCTGCTATGACTTTTGTGCAAATGAAACTCTGTGTGGGTGAGAACTGTATTTAAGTAGAGTGGCTGTGAATTTATAAAATGCAGACAAGATGTTCTGCTGCAATTTAACAATTTAGCAAGAGTTAGCAATTGCAAACAAACAGGAGAGATACCTGAAAGCCAGCTTATAAATATGCAGGTGAAAGACAGTGAAAAGCATATCTCCCACCAACAACCTCTCCTCTCTGTTCATTCTTTCAACTAAATGTATGCTCACGTCACAAAATATTGCTCAGTATTGCACTAATGTAAGTCAGATACAATAAGAAACGATACCTACTTAATATATCAACATCTTGAAATGATGTGCACCTCGAGTTATGGTTTGTAGAGAAAAAGATACATCCACACTATATTCTGATTTTATAATTGATCATTCCTACATTTGAAATTCAAGATGGTGACTCACTTCCCAGCACGTTTTCAACACAATAGAATATTGATTCTGTGAAATAATTTCCTAAAGCTACATAGAGTTTCCAACACTCAGGTATTTTGTAATCCTTTGGAAGTAGCTATGGGCGTAAACCAAATGCCCAGGAAAATGTTTCTAATATTTCTTAAAATCTACCTAATATTTCCTACAAAGCTCATTTTTGAAGGATTTTTAAATAATTAACACACCAAACTTCCATTTAAAAAAAAATATCAAAAGTATTTTAACCATTTTTCTAAAGGAAGAATAAAAACATACTTCTCATTATTGACTTTTTAAAAGTTTGTTATCCCGTACTTCAACAGAAGCTGAGAACAGGAATGTTGGTAACATCAGCATAGCTGATTTGCAGGTATGCATTTTAATGGTGCATCAAAAAATCTCCTTTTAACTGCATAAGGAATAAATATGCTGGTATCAATTACTTTACTGTAGAAAGATTTTCCTTGCTTTTCTCTACTAATAGTGAAGAAAGATATTAGTCACAATGAGTAAGGTATAAGAAAGCAGGTTTTGGAAAGGAGATTAATATAAATAATCCATTAAAAAGAAGGAAAACTCACGCCTCATTTTATACTCTAAGCATGAATATTTAGACTTGATTTCACTATGGATATATTTAAAATACCTTCCCTATAATCAGCCCATCACACTGACACATGCTAGTGGTGGATACGACCCTTTATCTACAGCAACGCTTCATTCATAAGCAAAACACAGCCACTTCAGATGCAAGACACTATCAGGCATTTCTTAGAAACAACATTACATGACAGTACTTCAGAAGAGGAAGCGAAGAAGATAATTAATTGGAACTTTGAGGCAAATTTTTGGAATAATGTAATTAGTTGGCTTGGAACACGGCCAGAACAATAGGACTAAATAACTCTTACTAGTGAGAAACAAACCTTGAGATATTTAAGCAAAAAGGTTGTATGCATTGCTGACTTTCCAAGAAACAATGCAAGATGCTATTGACGTAAACATCAAGTATACCTGAAAATAAACTGCAGTATGCTATGCTTGTGTTTGTACAAAACAACTAAATCCTCATTCAGTTAAAATAAATGCCTTCTTTTTATTAGATTTGATGAAATCACTAATGAATTCTTTAAGGCTAAAAAAAATACAACCACTTTATCCGAGAAACAGTTGCAGATTGGCGGGTCTTAGATACCTGAGCTGACTCCCCTGCTTGTTCTATTTGAATAAAGACGATTAGAACTATCAGTTAAAGTCCACGATGGGTACACATTTCTCCCTTTATCTATTTAAACTGCTGTACAGAACATAATTTATGGCATTGTTCTTTATTTTAAAATATGCTACAATAAAGATAATCAGGACAACTTCCCATGCTGTGATAAAGTAATAAACAGAGCAAAGAAATTAAAACAATAATTGAAAAACCTGGAGAGCTATAATGACTTTTTATTAGAGATGCTATGGACTGTATGCCAACGAGGTTGCAAACTGAAGTTGAGTCTCTCACCCTGTACATGTATACCGTCATTCATCCTCTCAGCTCATTCGCCATTGTGACCCTGTAGATACTCATTAAATAAAAAGGTCTTAAGTGAGAAGGAGATGGCGACGGGAAGACAAAAAAAATATAAACCACTTCAGTAAGCATGCTGAAAATTTTTAACTGTGCTAAGGAGATCTGCCATCTGGGATGTTGGAATGCAAAGAAAAGGAGCATTTGGAGTTCTGAATATGGATCTGGTATGGTGCATATTGTTTCTACTTCTATGGATTCACCACTCTTCTTCAGACCAGCATAATCTATTTCATAAATTCATAAGGGCAATGGTCAGGAATGGTCAACCAAAACTCTTAGGGACTGTTTTCTGCAATTTGTTTTTGAGCTATATAATTGCTGTAGATTATGTCCCCCTTCCTAAAGGCAGGCTTTGCTGGCTCCTGAGCATAGTTCATTGCTTCACATACTTGAAGAGAAGGTTATCAAACCTTTCCTCTGCCTCCGTGTCAATAGTTTTTGCAGCAACATCTTTCCATCTAGTGTGACAGGAGGTTAATGAAGATTCATTTCATAGTAGATTAATGTAGATTAACTTTACCCTTCAGACTCCCTGCACGGATATCCCCATCAGAAGTAGAACCACACATAGCATACCCTATATGGCTATAAAGATTCGCAACTGCCACACAATAGCAAGGCATTTTTGTGAGTAGGAGTAGATCCTTGCAGGTATAGAACTGGTATTTTTATAATGACTGTAGAGGTGTGCATATGTAGCTGAAAGGAAGAGAGAAGCCCAGCCAAGTCTCACTCATCTGGTGGCAGACAATTTCTTCATTCTGTACTTATTTTAAGGCTGTTTTTAAAAGCATCTGCACCTACGAAGAAATCCTCAGTGTGTATTTCAAGGAGACATTTAGATTCACACAGTTTGACAGCATAAAAGTGGGTAGAAATCTCTCCACCCAAAGAGTAGATGGCCTTTCAATAAATCTTTAGAAACAAACAGACACACACACACTCTCCACCCCTGATTTCAAACTGTAGAAGAATTCTCCTCTGCATGGGGTTATCTATTAAACACATGCTATGCCTAAAGCAGGCCACTGAAAACCAAGCAAAAAGCAACTAAAAAGGGATTACCTGAAAACTGCTATTTCTGTATTTTAACTGAATAAGTAGAGGAGCACTTCCCCAAATAAGTACTCGGAGTCTATCCCTTCTACCTCACCCCCCACCAAAAAAAACCGTTTATTTTTTCTGTGTATCCTGTCTATAAACATCCATCCTTGTTATGACAGGTCCAGAAGAATTTGAGACTCCACTGTCACATCCCAACATCTGCCTCCACAGCTGACTCTGCATACACACCCTACTGCCAGCTGTACATCAGAGCCGCAGCAGCCTGGGCAGCCAATACAGCAGGGTGAGCGTCGCTGAATACCATCTCAGAGCGATGATCAAGCACATTACTGCTTCACCGTGACACTGAGGTCTGAAATAAGGAGGGTCAAGAATAGAATCATGCCACCTTGCAAATTCCTTCCTGTTTTCTCCTAATGTAACTGGCAGTTAAATTTAAAAGCTCAAAATACCAGTCTTATTCTTCCTGCCTTGACCATAGAGCACATATTAACGAAAAACAACCTATTCTAGTTTTTGATGTAAAGTGCACTCTTCGAGAAACAAAGCATCTCTACATTATATCACAGAGGTTTCTTTTCTGTGGCATTCAGCTCAGAATGTTCCTTCAAAAAATTTATAGCCACATTAAAGTGAGTCCTTGTGAGGAGAAGGAGACTGTCTGGGAGAGCAGAGGTGAATGTAGTCGCAGGCTATGTCAAGGCTACAGATTTCTCCCAGCATAGCTGCAATGGTCAGGTTAAATCCCTGAAAAATTATCTGCTGTGGGATAATTGTGAATAATCCCTAGCATACTATAATCTAAGTCTTACAAAACAGCACAAAGTGCAGCAACTCCATTGTCATGTTAATCCTGGGAAAGAGTTTCTACTATGCGCATAGACCTAGTACACTAAACTAGAGACTGATTCATTGTCTACACTTCTGCGTAATAGTTATTCTTCACATTCATGCTTTTTGTTTTCTAATTTTAAAATTTCAGCTTCTCTTTAACTCAGTAAAATCTATTCTTCAAAGAAATTCAGTCAAATGATACCTGGCAGGTCAGAAATGCAATGACAGAAATAACATTGAAAGATAGTCAACAAACTTTGGATTAATGAATGCTTAACTTGCCACCTTACTGCCTATAGCCACTCTTCTCTTGTAAATTAGGCTGCAGAATGACACGGTAGGAATAAAATGGTGAAAAGAGAGGTGAGTAGCAATGCTGAATCAGAGCTCCCCGAGCTAGCATCCGAGCTGGTATCGTCACTGCAGACAGCACCGCCAAACTGACTCATTCAGAGCAGGACTGAGCGTCTCCGTACCTGCAGCCTATCTCCCATCCATCAGCTGGATAATCTACCCCAGGATAATTGAGACAATACCGTACTAATTTTCCATCCAAGAGTGATATTGGCTTTGAATGCTGTCATAGTGACTTTGCAAAGGCTGATTTAACAATGATCTAAAGAAACAAGTGTAGCACTTAAATTTCCAGTATAAACACAGTAAGGATCTATTACAGTCATCCACACCAGTATTTCTACCCCTGCAAAGTCAGATGAAAACTTGGAAAAATCCTTGATTTCATTTTAGGCAAATCTGAACACTGAATTTCCCTTTTCTATAAAAACCTGAGTAAACAGCTACCTTCAGCATTCTTAGTTGCCTTATCACAAGGCCACATTAAATGCTTAATTTTGAATTTTGAGACTACAATTTAACTGGAATGGTTTTGTTTTAATTTAATACTTTATAGAATATTCCCTAATAAAGAGCACCTCACAGGAAAACTTCAATTTAAGCCATTTTAAGTTTCTGTGAAGGATTTACTGAACTTTGTCTACATTGCATTCTTGAATTCATTTCATCCTTTATCAGACACAACTCCCATCTCTGGAATAAAGAAAGGCCTCTCAAAGGGGTTCTTATGGTTCTAGCCTCTACAGATTGGCTGCAGTAGATGGTAAAATACCTGGCAATCTTAAGATACAATAGAACAACACCATTAAAGTAAGTGGAAATGCGTTTTCAATAAACTGGCTCTAAATTTCCTTATATGCATCATAAGCTCTTGTTTCCCCAAAAGGGCTTATTAGATGCAGATAAAATGTTTTAGAAAATTCCTATCACCTAACTACTTTAAGCTGCATTAATCATTTTAAATTCCACACAAATCATGAGCAAAAAGTCTGCTCTCATCTAATGAATATAAATGCCTTCCCTTCCACAGCTAAATTTCTTGGGCTGAAGTTTCAGAAACATTTAACGGGAGATGTTCACAGAAAATCCATTAAACAAATAAAAGGTTGTGTGTGCAAATTTCCTGTGCAATATGTGGTGTGGAAATTCATCCTCTTTATTGCTTAGCATTTTCTTTTCAAATATCAGAGTTGGATTCTAAGTATTTAAAAGTCATTCTTTTGATTTTATTTGGTTTTTTTACATCTCATTACTCATAATATCACTTTAAAATGATTTCCCTGCAAATCATCCTGAGCCTTCCCTAGACAAGCAAAAAAAAATGAGGCATGGCACAGAAATCACACAGGTGAGCAGTGGACAAATATCTATGGATAAATATCTTAATTCATTCACCTGGATCTCTCCATAGCACATATAATACTGAAACGCATGGTTTGTGTGGGATTTAGTTCTCTGCCTCTTACAGGTGCTGTTATCGAAATAAAGAGCACTTAATTCTAGCAGGTTTCAGACCCTGAAATCTCTGATTAGAAACTTTCTCTTTTCTTTACGAGGCCCACAGACACAGTTCTTTCCCATTTTATAGTCTGTATTAATGTTGAGCTGCTAGTGGGTGGCACATAATGCCGTGGGTGTAAATGAGAGAAGTGTGCAGATGACACTCACTAATGCATTAAACTCTGGCCAGCTGTCCCAGTGTAGGATGACACTAACAACTTGATGAAAGCAGCTGGCTGAAGTGAAACCTAGATCACAAAATACCAGATTAGTCAAGGATTAATGGTAAAGGCACTGGACTGGGATTTGAGAATTCTCTGCTCAGTTCCTGTTTCTACTCCATTTGTGACCTTAAGTAAATCACTTGGTCCCAGAACCCCAAGAGGTAATTAGACACCAAATTTCCAAGGATTTCAACCTCATCTAGGTTTCTAAACCTAAGTGGATCTAAACTGCAATTAAACTTGCCAGATCTCACCCGAGTTAAACCCGTCAACACCAAGACTACCCTCTCTGTCCTGGTACACATCCTTATGGATTCTTTTGCTAAGGCTATGGTAGGCAGGCAGGCAGCGCCTCAGCCCCCTTGATGGACTCCTCTCCATTAGACCAGAAGTCTGGGAAGCCAACAGGCCATTCAGGCTCACAGCACAGAAGAACAGCTCATGTGCAGAGTTTAACACTCTGTTTGTGAGGCACCCACAAAATATATTTCCGGAATACTATAAACGGATTCAGTTAGATGGAGAACCAAAGGAGAGGCAAACCAGTTAACCTGAAAAGAAGAACTCTGCCTTCTCAGTATGAATAAGGTATGAAATCTCCAGTGCCCCTTAAATGGAAAGTGCAGGAATAGAAACAGCTGCACAAAGCAGCTCCTTCCATCCTTTTCTGACTGAGCAAGTATGCTAAAAACTCGAGCTACTTACATTCAGAGAAACACTAATGCAAGAGCTTCCTCAGCATATCACCTAGCACTCTGGGAACTCCCTCTTCTCAAAAGCTGAGTGACTGGCTCACTTGACTAGGTACGATATTTTTAAAAGTTCAAGAAGATTCAGTACCCAAATGCAAAAGAAATTAAATAGAAGTTTTATAATTAACTCTTTTAAGCCTTCTGTGAAAATCCCAAACAGTATTGCCAGGTGAAACACAGCTTTGACTTCACAACTCCTAACTTTGCACATACTTTCTGCATTAGTGATGAGAACTCCAATAAAACTCATCCATGCAATAAGCTCACTGAAGCTAAAGAAATTACAGCGATGACTACTGTGGTCTACTGTCTCTTAATTAGCTTCTTTCACATTCAATTGACCATGTTTTAGCTAGCACTACAAAACCAAAGGTTATTGTATACAGAGTAACTCATTTGCCACAGATGCGCTAGTTTTAAATCACACTGATCTCCAGAAGACTCTGCCCCCGGATCTCTCCATCTCTGCGCAGGAATAGAAGGTAGCTGCCCTGTGGCTCAGGCAGCTGGACTGCACAGAAGGTTCTCTGCAGGTCTGAAGATTTTGCAGCTGGGAGGAGTTTGGCCATGGGCACAGGGCAGGTATGCTGCCAAATATTCCCTCCTCAAGCCAGAAGAGGATAAATACTTCAAATACTTCCATGAGCAGTATTTGTTTTTAAATCTGCACTGGCAAACTCTCTTTGAAGAGCACCCTGGAGACACATATTAGCTAGGAAGCATCTAATGCTGCAAGTCTCCCCTGGGCAAAGGAGAGGCAAAACTTCTGCAGTTACAATGGGAGCACAGGGGCACTCACTGACCTTGTTGGATGTTAGGATCTACACAAATCTCTGGGAAAGAGCGAGGTTTAAAGGCTATATCCCTGGAGTCTTATACAGGAAAGAAAAAAAAAAATCTCTTTCCCAAGCTGGAGAATTTCAGCACATACACTAATGACAAAAATCACGTACAGTGTCTTGGCTTTACCATGTGTATATTCCCCAAAAGTATACTAAGTGGGTCACACATGAATTTAGACATGGATGGATTTATACCATCAAATATTAATAAGTCTGACCAATTATTTTTTTTTTTTAATACAAAACTCATTTCATTAGGCATTCGTGAACAGGTTTGGGGTTCGGACCCAACAACAGGTCAAATGCTCATGCAAGTTTTCTCATAACTGCCCTCACCACAAAACTTTTTCATGCTTCCACATAACTCTCTGTAATCCATTGCTCTATATTTGAGAACAAGACGCGACATCTCTTGCTTCCCACTTCAGATCTTTTCTTTTCTATAAACTAAGTAGATCTGCTCTCCCTTCTCCAGAGGCCACCCAGACAGTCCTTTCAGTTTTCAGCTCTCTAGATATATTCCCATAGTGAAGCCTTATTAATACAGTCCACTCCTTGAACACATCTTAATAATGCAGAGAAAGACATGGAATTCTCTCACTTTATTCCTACTTTCCACCATCAAGATTCTTCTGTTTTTTAAATATTTTTAGGCTTTGAATACAGTGTAAAATGAAGTGTTTCACAGACCCAGACAGAGGTGGAAGGGCAGAGAAGCAGACCCTTATCTAGATAGTTTTGGGGGGTTTTTTAATAGAGCTGCTTTCAAGATTTAGGTAAGCATTCAGGATAGGTTTTCATAACTATTCAGGAAAATACACACATTTTAGTTGGTCCTAGCCCACTCACTCAATATTTCTTTGTAATTACTTCAAATTTGGAGTTGCTACTGTTTTTAATGAGTGCACATTCAATGAAAGACGTTAACGGTCATATAAAAGGTTTTCAAGAGGATACAGAAACCAAATACAATGAAGGAGGTTCACAACTAAAGCCATGTGAAAAGATATGATTTTAGCAGAGACAAAAGAAATCTAGCAGTGTAATTCCACATAGTAAATCAGGTACTGAAACTTATTTCCTATCTTACAATTCTTAACTACAACAGAGGACAAATCTTTTTGTGATTTTTATTTCCCATAAACATGTTATATTCCCATTCTGCAGAAGTTTTACAATCCCCATAGCTCTACATATTGTAGAAGGAATAGCATATTTTTCTCTTTTTCAGGATAGTCACAGTAGTTCAGAGACTTACATAGCTGGAGCCCAGCAAGGTTTTGAGCAGCTTCTAACTGCAATCCCCAAATACTTCCTTTATATTTTAAATACATACATAAATAAATAAAAAAGGAGCATAAAGTTAAAAAATCCATTTTTAAAATCCTTCTCTTGGGAATATAACCCAGATTGATAAAGAACATGGCATTTATCTTCATTTGCAAGGAACGGCATAACACAGCTTACTCTGCTTTGCCACTTGTGAATTGTCAGCACCCCAAATGTATGAAAATCAACACTGCTATTGCACTCATCAGCACCTCTTTCTTTCTCTCTCTCCTTATATATATATTTATTTACCTTTTTTCATCTTCTAAAAGGCACAAAGAACCTGTCAGATATATTGAAGTATATGCAAAATTCTAACTAGACAGACAAAAATAATCCTTGTTCTTCTCCCCCATGTGCTCTGTGGGAGTTTTGCCTTGTTTGTATGATTGATCAGTTTGCATTTTACTTACACAAAACCATTTTTCAAACACATACATGCAGTGCAAAAGCAGAAGAAAAATATTTGAGCCAGACCTTTTACTGGACAGAGGCAACACAGAGCAGAACTCCAATGTTTAACAAGATTGTAAAATATCCCACAAAATAACATTAGAATCCTTCTGGGACATAACGTTGTTTTTTTCCTAGTACCCAGGGTTGTAGGCTAACATAAATTTCCCAGGGAAAAAAAAAAAATCCTAAGATTGGGAATCACAAGATTCCTAAAAGCCATTCTATTTTCTCTGACAAATTAAGTCTTTTTGGGATCCAATGGCAAATGAAACATCAGAAAATTGGCAGAATAAGTTAAAGCCAGCAATGAATGAATCAGTCACCTTTAGAAAAAGTCACATTTCTTTTGATCATTCTTTGGTATGCTGTAATAATAGAAGCATACCAGTACTTCCTATGTATTTATCTTCATGTTTTCTCTTTACATATGACCTTACAAAGATACCCTCTATGCATTCTTATGTTGGTATCAGAGTATAGCAGTGCTTTTTTGGGCAGCAATGAAGGCGAAAAGATAGTCATGCAACTGTACTACCTGGAAGGTAGTTCCTTGCTTTCACCCTTGGCAACCTTTAAAATAATTTTTTAATTGTCAAGAGTGCATCTTATAACTTAAGCTTGTACGTATCAAACTTCCACGTGAATGGAAGATTGCGGCATCTACAGCATGCAGAATTAAATTCATCATCTGTTAATCACTTTTAATGCATAGCAATTCCTCAGAGTTCTTTACCACAAATGCACTGTACAGACTATGAATTTCCTCAGCAGAACTTAATTTTGCAAAACACTAATCTAAAACAATCACCTGTATTTTCTTCAGTTTAGTTCTGGTAGTATTTGCCGCACTGGGTGAAGCCTTATAAAATTTTTCAGTTGAACGGTTAAAATCCACGAAAGTGAAAAATATCACTACAACACTGAAAACATCTTTGTATAGATTCCCAAAGCTAAAAATTGTACTTCATCCTCAACATAACCTATTTTTTCCTCGTGAGAATGCATGTATTCTGCTAATCATCGTCGTCACCGCATACAGCTTCACTGCTGAATGACTGGGTAACGGATCTTTCATTCCTAAAATAGCTGTGATTTTATAAGTGTGCTCATCAGCTCGTTTAGACAGTGTAATTTATCTGAAGTCAATCACTGAAAAAGTATTAAGAAACAAATTTGAAAAAGCAGTTTACTGCATTGTTGCTACACACTATCTCACGGTCTCCTGCATTAACAGAATTTGTTGGTTTTGCAATACGTAACTTGATCATTTTTCTAGACAGGAATTTTTAGAACCCTCTACAAATAACTCACAGTATCAATAGTAATCATCACAGCAGGAGTCACCATCTTTAACATTCCCTTTTTTTTTTTCCCTGAATGATATTGGTGTTTACCTAGAAGTTTAAAGGAGAATCCCGTAACTTCTGGGAAAACGGAGGGTTCTTGTTCAGTACGTTTTCCAGATACCCACCCCTTACTCTCTGAGACTCTGGGTGACCTTAGGCATTTCAATCGACCTCTGTAAACCTCAGGCAGCTCGGCTAGAAGACAGAGCCCCTTAGAAAAGCAGATGTTGCATCAGTTCTGAGTTTTCTTGGATAAATGCATTTAAAATTAAAAGAAAGCTATGACTGTTCAATGACCTTTCAGTACACTTAATGTCAAGAGCCTTTCTTTTGGAGACTAAGTGTCTATCTGGAATTGCTAATACAATTTAAAAAAGGAAAAAGAAAAAAAAAATCAAATTGCAATAGCTTACATACAAATGCAGATGTAGGGATTGCATTTTCATATGCCATATGCTTTGTCTGTATTGCAGCTTTTCTCTTTGTCTGTTTAAACATAATTCATTTATAATACCGTAACATCTTATATTTGTGCAGCTTTTCATTTTAAGTTTATATTTATGCTGGATCTTTCATGCTGAAACATCTCAAAACACATACAAACTTAAACTCATACACACACAATACACACTAAACCAAAATCTGTAACAACATGACGAATATAGTCAACTAAACAAATTGACAGAAAGCTAAGAAACAATGTTGGGTATGTGCAAAAAGAAATACAGTTTTATGTAAGGAGGATAAAATCTCCCATAATATCCCCAGGCCCTGCCATCTGAGCACGGATGTTTGCACTTGTCAGGTACCGATTCCACAGGCTGCGCTGGGCGGCCGTGAACCACAAGCGGAGTGAGCAGAGCAGGGCTCGGTGGCTTGAACGACTGACAACCCCAGGGCTGGGGAGGACTCTGGCAGTGGCTAAAGCAGTCCCCAAAGTGGCAGGAGTGAATGTTCATCAGCTCCTCTCTCAATGACTCAGCACACACACATATATATTTCAGTGCAGTTCCAGTGTAATCTCTGCTGGACTTCAAAAATCACTGCCTGCTCTTCTCGAGGTTTTATTCCCCTGCTTTTGCCTTTTACAGTAAGAGAGTATAATGTTCACCAGTTTTTGGGCTTGTTTTTTTTGGTTTTTTTTGAGTACAGCAAATCAGGATATTTTATTCATCTGGTACGTGACATCAGTTACCAGTTCTTTTCTAACTGGATCCACACACGTCTTCATTTATACAAAACTGCTTTTAGTACAACTGCCCAGGAAGTATTATCTTAAGCCAGGTCAAATTCTGCTTACTATTATATTCTCTGTTACTCAAGTGCAACTATTTGTAAGGCAAAAACGCAGCCCTGTTTAACACAGTAAAGTCACTCCGAGTTTTTTCTCATCACCAGAGCTCCAATAAGTATGAGGGAAAAACAGAAAGAAAAAAGTAAACACAAGTTTACAAATTCCCACATCCCAAACCCCTAGACTATATTGCTTCTAAGCCCTTACAAAAGTTCTGCGTGCTGTAGAGTGTTACTGTAACTGTGCTGGTATGTCAGCTTTAGAGGCAAGAGAGTACTAACTGCATAGCAGCCATTTAATGATGCACCGCACCCATAAATTCCAGGAAAAGGTGAGGAAGGAGTTGTTTTGGTCCTTGACTGACTTGATCCTCATCCCCAAGCAATGCATTTTGTCAGAAGCAACTGGTTGCAACAGACTGATATGGTTGAAAGCCTGAGCAGAAAGTATATCTCTAGATATTCAATAAGCTGCTGGAGAGGGAGGGAGGAAATCTGAACAGCCCAACAGTGCTCGGCATCTTCCCAGCTGGCCACTGCACACTTCCTTAAGGAGGAGGAGAGCACATGCTCCAGCTCTGAAGAAGGCTTCCTTCTCCTCTACTCCTCTGGACCTCCCCGCTCACAACCCAGTCATCTAGCAACAAAATCAATAAAAGCAAAGCAATAACAAAAAGCCTTACTGTCTTTCTTTTTTACGAATATACATCCATACGCTCTTGCTACTGCAGACAGAACAATTTTCTGACTTTCTGTGCTGTGTTTAACCACACAATCCCCTAACGAGACTAAGAAAGAAATCTCGAGAAAGCTTAGGAGGCTATATAATGAGGACAAAAGGTCACCAACCCAAGCACCCATTAGGAATCTAAAGTTTGGTTCAATCTTTAATATATTAATATAGTGCACAGTATTTTAATACGTAATTATCCTTACAGTATACTGCTAGTATAATGAAAAATATGCTGTTGAGAATAACAAAGGAGTATAGTAGAGCCTCAACCACAGCTTTGGATTTCCTCATGAACAAAGAGACTGTCATTCTGAGTGTCTGATGACCTCCTGGCTTACAGTGGGTATTACCATAAATGAACAACAAAAATAGTAATTATTTATTTAAAACTAGAGACAATAAGTAGGAGTTTTAATGTTAAAATGTTACTATTAACCAAACACAATTACTGTAGTTCTAATGCATACTCTTCATTATCTTTTGTTGGCTTGAATACTATGCGTAAAAATGAAATTGTGTGGCCTTCCTAACCAAAAAAATTCCAGTACAGCCTTACAAAGAGTAGCTGACCTTATCAGTTGAAAACGTTGTGAAGAATTTGGAATCATTCTCTGGAAACTATTAACTGAACTCCT
This sequence comes from Rhinoptilus africanus, assembly GCA_013400135.1. NCBI lineage: Eukaryota > Metazoa > Chordata > Aves > Charadriiformes > Glareolidae > Rhinoptilus > Rhinoptilus africanus. The sequence continues at coordinate 544,464 of VXBO01002238.1, read as the reverse complement.
CTACATATTTTGGGAATCTGTTCTGCATTCAGATACCTGAGGTGATTTCTCAAGATTGTCTAATTGCCCACCCACTCAGACCAAAGCATCTTAATTTACAGAAATTATCTCAAAGACCATATTCAAAAACCTTGTTAAAGTTGAAGTAAATAATCACTTTCCTCATCATCCTCAGATCCCTTTATCTTATCACAGAAGGCAATCAGGTTGGTTAAGCATCCAAATGCCTTCCCCATCACATGCCCAGAAATACGTTCCAAGAGCACCTGCTCCATGATTTTTCCAGGGTCCAAAGTGAGGTCAGCTGGCCTCTCCTTCCCTCTGTAGGCCTCTCAGCCATTTTTGAAGATGGGTACAACATCAGTCTTTCTCCAGCTATTAAGAACCTCCTCCAGTTTTCATGATCTTTCAAAGTGGATGGACAGTGGCTTCTGTCAGACGTTAACCAGCTCTCCGAGTACCTTGGATGCTGCCTATCTGCTCCTGTGGTCCTGAACGGGTCGAGTTCCCTCAAGTAATCCCTGCCTCAATCTTTATCCACTGCTGGCAGCTCTCCTTGAACCCTGTCTCTAAACTAGTCCTAGAAGCTTGGGAGATCTTGTCAAAGAAGATTGAAGTAAAGAATGTAATGATTGATCATGAGATTAATCAACTGTCGAACCAACTCCAGCCCTGCATTGGGAGTGCTGTCATACCAGCAATACCATTATCACAGTGTAAGAGCGGGTATTAAGCTTAACATGTTTGTCATGCACAAAACATTTTTTTATGCTGTCTGTGTCTCACCACCTTATTTCCTCACACCAGAGGGATCAATCAATTTCATAAGCAATGTCTTCCAGGCTATTTTTGAGATTAAACAGTAGGATATCATTCCCAACACCTTAATCCTCACATGCTCATACACGTTCAGCTGCAGGTCATAAGGTTGATTTGAGAATAACCAAAGCAGTTCATAAGGTTAATTTGATAACATCCAAACCTGTAATCTGCAATCAGCTGAAGTAAGGACCTCCGGCTGCACAGGTGGTACAAAGATACCCATGCTACTCATAACAGCTGGGGAACAAAAATCAACAACACTGTTGTAGGAAATTTGCAATGTGTACACAAACCCTTTGAAACAAGGCACATAAACAGCTCCTGTGAGAAACAAAAGCAGTCAAAAATGAAAATACAACAGTGTGCTGTGATATACATTATTTAACGTCTCTCATGCAATCATGCCTATGATTTTACATTAATCTCATTTCCCATGATAGGTTTATAACTGCTGAATTCTGAGACATGAATATTGATCTGAAACATGATGATCATCAGATATTTTTGATTTGAAATCATATATTCACTATACTGTAATTTTATCCCTCACAATTGCAGTCTGTCAAAATCAAGGTACCTATGCATTTCTGCAGTGCAAACAACGCTAGTGAGTAACTGCCTCTATCTTCTGTTAGGACTGCAGAGTAAATCTGGACAGCTGATTACACTAATCAACTCTTACAACACAGAGACCTACGCTCTTCTTTCAGACAGACACACAAAAGTAACTGAAAGGGCCTAATTAGGACACTGTTGATTGAACGTACAGGCACAGCAGTAGTGAATTATAGTTTCTCTATATCCAGAAGAAATTGCAGCTTTCATAGATTCCAAGAGCTAACTGGTCTCTAACTCTTCCCAACCTAGAAGTGTCACTTACCCCTCTGCAGTAGGGGAGCTTAATGTTTCCGCTCCTCTTACCAACCTAGATAATATGTTTTTCCTTCAGTGGTTTCTGCATTTCTTACCTACAAATCCCATACTCCAGCTGTTCCCAGAAAAGCTCTACAGTGTTCCCGCTTTCTCCCCAGAACCCTACTATATTTGCTTGTTAATAATTTTTCTGTAACACATTGTTTGTGTACTCTTCATTATGTTCTACCGGGCTGCTTGCCCCATTTTCTGTGTCTAATTCTGATGTTGCCATGGTACCATAGTATATCAGAAGTAAAGACACTACAACAGTAGATCACCTTTTATTCCACCCGCCTTTTACTAAAAAGAAAACAGTCCATCTCAATAGTAAGTATTGCTCCTACTAAGCTGATATAAAATGCTTATTTTCTGCATATATATCTAACTCCTTTAAACCAAAGGGAATTCTGTGTGCTGAGAACTACAGATTTTTCTTTTTTCTTTGTTACTGACTATTACCTAAAACCCCTAAAAGCTTGCTAAAATACTTGCCCATGTATGTTTTTTGTCTTTTTTCTTATTTAAAGTTTTCCAATGACTGAGACGTTTCCCAACAAGCTAAGACTGATTTCACAAATAACTCTTTACAATAATATCCTCTGCTATATATCATTCATTTTCCTAGGGAAAAAAAAAAAAAAAAAAAAAGGAAAAAAAAAAGATTTGAACTTCAGATAAGTAATGTGTGGTTATGGGAAATACTCAATCTGAAGCACCACACTCTTGTTTCTTGCTACACTATCATCAAGACTAGAACAAACCTATTGTCTAGTTTGAGCTTAGATGAGACCAGATTATTAAAACCATAAGGATTTTTCCAAGATACTGGCAAATATCTTAGGAGATCAACTAGTATTTCAAAACATTAATAAGATAAGGTTAAAGTTTGGGATGACCACTGCCATCACAGAATCTTTCTGTAAAGAAATGTCTTTCAGTTTGAAATAGGGAATAAACCATCCAACCAAATGATGCTTGAATAAAGCAGAAAGTCCAATTCCATGTATACTCTTAGTACTAAAAAGGATATACAAAGAGGTAGTTAGTGAATAACTTCAGTCTTTTACATGCTCCACCAAGAATCGGCATATTTTTTAAAACTGCATACATATGCATGCATACATACATAGAAGCACACCCAAACAACACCCTGCAGGATGTAGCAATTGCGCAAGTCAACTAGACTCCAGAAAGAGGAGTTGTATTTCTTCAACGACATCAAAATCTGGGGACCATGCAGCATTCACCCATACACACAGAACACTTTTTCCATCACTATCTGTTGAAACATGAGCCTCACCACTCCTAAGGATGAGTGGTAATTGTTCCAGCAGTGAAAAGAGAAGCATCTCTCAATCTTACACAGCTGTGGTGAAGCTGCTTCCAAGTCACTTTTCCACTAGCCAAGTAGCAACTCCAAGTCTGCTAGTTTCATTACTAAAAGCAGCACGCTGTAAGCAAGAGAACAGATAAGCTTGGGAGGGTCTCTGAAATTATTCATAGACTTTCTACTGACAGTTTCAGTGGAACTTTTAACATTAAACAGCTTGCAAACTGAGATCATCAACAGCGCATCAGCTTGCATCAACTATAATCCTTCTGCAGGTTTCAAGTTATATGCAGTGGGCATTAGCATAGCTCAAAGTGTTTAAAGAAAAGACTGTAGGAAGCTGGAAAATGCAGATATTTCAAGCACAATTCAGGATTTATCTGTTGCTTATGGTAATTTTGTTGTGCAGTTTACCTCGTTTAATTCTTGGAGGGAATCATTTGTATTATTTTCTCATTATAAAACATGATTTTGTATCCATTAAAAAAAAAAGAGAGAATGCCTAGATTTTAACCTATTCTTTCTTTACAATGAGAAACTACATGATTGACAATTGCCAGTGCAAAGTTTTTGATATGCCAAGTAATACTTAAGATAGAACTTCAATATTTTTTCTTGTACAGACTTGTAGGGTTTGTAACTATCTTTTTTTCTGTGACTCAAGAAATCTTTACATACTCAAGAAAAATTCCTTTAAACTTGATGTTTGCAAAGAAAAGCATGCATATAAGATACATTCTACCATACCACTGAAAGGTTTGTGAAATTTATGATTCCGCTACATGCAGGGTACAGTCATACTTTTGTAAATCTTCATCAGCTTAAAGAATCCTTTTTATTTTAGGAACATTCAATAGCATTAGAGAAGGGAGATGTTTAGAGATACTTTAGGCTTAGATTTGCATATCTACTAAAAGTCAAGTTAGTATGTGGACATGTAACATTAATGTCAACTTATTTCTTCCCCTTTACTACCATTTTTCTCTTTTAAGCTTGCCAGGTACATTCTGACAATTGGTAAGCCATGCAGATTTACCAGATTCAATTTCTTGTACGGAGGTTAATCTATTAATGCCAGAGAGAAGAATATACCACAAATATTTAGTTAGGCCATTAAAAAAAAGAAATAACCTTTATTGCACTTTTAGACTCAAACCTTCTGTTTCACTATTCTATTAGTAGGTTGCACTTCCTTTCATTTGCCTGTCTTTTTGTGCTACTTGCAACATGGTCCTTCCCTCTTTCTTGTTTAAAAATATTCTATAATATTATAGCACTGCAAAAGCAACAGCATTTATATTGCAGCCCTTATTTGGGGAATGTTACAGTCACTGAAAGGTTGGCTAAAACATTAATTGATTTCATCAAGTTGTAGATTGAGCTTTGCTGATATGAAATGGTAGACGACTTCTGATGCAGCCCACAGGACTATTTGCAGTTGCTACTAGAAGTCATCCCCTTTTAATTTGACTAAAAAGTAAACAAATTATCATGGCTAATCATCTCCTACACTTAGACAACAAGTACATAGCTTTGTCACTGATCTGGCAGAGCACTTAAGCAGAATGTAGTGTATGACCGTAAGTAAATGAATAATCTTCCTGAAGTCCTTAGTAGCATCTTTCAAGGCATACACATTTTGCTGTACAGAGGCCCAGACTAGGATGAAAACCTCCCGTATTCACAGCAGTGTAAAGCGAAATGGCTGGAGAGAAATTACATGTGGACAAAGGTTAAAGCTGTGGGAGTCTCTCTCGTTGTCCTTGTAGGAATCCTCCTGACATCCCACTCTGCAGTGTTTCAACAAGTCCTCTACATAGCGAGGCAACTACCACTTCCCTTGCAAGACTATTCAGGCTAATATACTAACTACCTCCGTAAACCTCATCTATAGGTACTGCAAATTGTTCTTTGCATGTGCCATTTAGATGAAGGAAACAGTAGTTGTTCTTTTAGTCAGAACTAGGAGAAAGATAACCTCCCCCTCGATTTCAGAATTTGGCTATCCGTCATAAGAGACTGCTATGGAACATATCGATAAAATACGCAATTTCACAAAGACAAGCATTCTGGTTTGCATCATGCATCTGTTAGGGCTGATGATTTGTTAGAATATTTTCTTCTTTCTCTTAAAGCTTCTCCTACTCTTACAAATCACTTTCTGCTCTTTCTCTCCTCTTAGTTCTTACTGAGTTTCACCATAGTTGCTGAAAGAAGTTCTCCATTTCTTTACGGAGGACAGTAAGATTCCTCACTCTTCTAATCCGTTCTGATAGAAGAGTTCAAAACCACCAAACCCTGTTGAGAAACTGTCTTCTATCAGCTTGAGCTTTGCTACTTAAGACCACAGGATTTGAGAATTGTCACTTCGACAATTGCAAAAGACTGTCTCTGTTTATTATCTTAGGCCAAAATATGTGGCAACTTTTACAACTAATATCAGTGCTGTTTGGCCTGCAAGATTAAGCCTAGAATTTCGTTGTATTTTCTGAGGACACAACGAAAGGGGCACAATAGTATCTTCAGTAGCTGGTACAGACAAAATGAAGCTTGTAAGCGTACTAACAACGTTCCTTGGCAGGTACGAAACCAGAGAAGAGAGTACAGTCTTTTAACTGTTCAGTGAAGGAAGAAAGTGAATGGAGGGGGTTTTACATGCTACTGGGATTTTCCAGAAGCAGCAGACCATCCAGAAGCATTTTCTAAAACACTCCATTCTTGGAGTGCTTGACTTTACCTACAAAACCACCTCTATCTGCCTTAAGATTGACCTCAGCCAGCTGCTGTTCACATGGGTGCTGATCTCATCTAGACAGGGGATATTTGGGATACAGTTATTTGGATTAGAAGCAAGTGGGATATACAGTTGATGACTATCTGTGCATTGCTGGCATTTAAAAGAAGAAGCGCATATCCAGCAAGGCACTTAAATTTCTACTCAACTTTGACTTCAGTAAACTACTCACATTTTCAAGATTAAGCAACCGCTCCACTGGATGGAGACCACAGTATCCTATAATATATTGAAGTAGAGGTAAGTAGTCTATCTTACAGTGATGTAAATCTAAAATAACTCCAGCGAAATCCAAAGGCTTCTCCAGATTTACACTGACATGAAAGCAAGTATGACCTATTGTATTCACAATCCCCACAGCTACTATACTCACTTCTTTATATTGCAAGTTCGTTCTTCGCTTTCTCAACAGAAATATCTATATAATTATTCCACGCAAGAGTTATATTGCCTCAGAAAAATCAACTAACATGGGATTCAGCAGGCCTAAGAATTATGCAGACTGCTTTAATCAGCTTAATGTTTAAAAGAAACTATTTTGTTTTTTAAAAAGCACATCTACCACAAGTGCAACAAAGTTATTTGTACACAAGCAAATTAGCAATATTTTTTCTGTGCAACAGAAGGGCTGTGGACATTGGAAATTTAAAACAGCCATTCCACAAGGAAAGAAAAGCTACATAATAATAAAAATATACTTTTAAAGCAAATGTCTGTATTCTCTTTTTTGTGTGCGTGGAAATTAGAATTAGATGAGAGGAAGAAGGAAAAGAGTAAACAAAGAATTTTTAAAATCAACTAGAGACTTTATACCCAGTACAAAAATAGGCTATAGCCGGCGCTGCTGCCAGCTACACTTTTATTGCAATTAGTGGAGCCACAGCAATATACTTAGACTGAGTATAATATTGCCTAACTACATTCAAATTCTAAACAATATAGCCCTGAAGTTTTTTTTTTTTTTCCATTGTTAATATTCATATGAGTGGCATACCTTGCTGCTGCCTTTGGATGTAGATGGATGGCTTACGGGAAACATCTGCTACTGTATCAAGGGCTAACTGCTTCCACTAACCCTATTAACTGTAAGTGTTTGGAGAAACAAGTCTTTAATTAGCATTATAAATAATTGCCAACTACATTTATTGTTCTAGGATGCAGAGAAAAGTTGATTCGAAACTAATTCCAACCCAGGAAATTTTTTCCTTTTTTTCTGCAGTTCAGAGATAACAGGTGGAAGAATGGTCCTCACTCAGAAACGAATGGCAACCTCTTTATAAATTATTTTCCAGGTCATTTCACTGAGTGTTTTGCAGGTATTTCATTTCATTCCTTGACAACTGACCCAAAACTTTGAGCTGGGTTACTTGGGAGATAGGCATTGTCTTTGATGTCCTTGGGTAAAAAATAAAGTTCTTTTTCTAGCCTGTAATTCTTCCCTGTATATCAGTGAAGACTCTCTCCCAGCTCTCACCCTTTTTCTTTACAATGGCATTTTGGCCTTATTAGGATTAGAAGCAAAACATCCATATCCTTATAAATTAGAAAATGTTTAATAAGAATGAGCTTGAACAAATTTTTATTATAATGAAAGGATTAAAGTACATGATAGCATTAATATTTAGGAAAAATTAAACAAAATTGCTTTTTATCTGCTGCAAACTATGTTAAATATTTAATATGCCACATTATAGGGGCACCATTTCAACAAAGGGTATGACAACCTTTGTGTTACGAGCCTTCATTTCTGGGGTTCAAACTTAGTTGAAAAATTTCTGAAAGCTAAATCAAACATTATGTGCAGCTCTTCTAGGCAGTTAGCGCTGAGACGAGCCTCCAAACCCACGCAGAATATCCACAGCAGAAAGTCATGCAAACAGTGGGTCTAAAAATGCTGTCTCTTGTGGGCTCTACTGCCTCAGCACATGGTTTATTTAGAAGGGAGCTCCAAGTTTAATTGTGCTGGAGCTTATGGGAAGCTTTTTTGTTGCTTTGTTTGGAGTGTCTGGGTATATTTTTAGACAGCTTTATAACACACTAAAAAAAAAAGTCATGCATGTATTCTGCTGTGATGAAAGGGTGGGTTTTTTCAATTATCTGGGAAAGTGTAATTTCTATATAAACATTGCAAGAGGCAAATTCTAGTTCTCAAATTTGAATAAGTGAATATAAGTATTCCCTTATAATTAAAAAGGTGTACTAAATCCCGCTAGGAGAAGTAATATGCTTCTGAAACAAAGGAAACAATTGCCTGCACTCTGAAGGCCTGGAAACTTTCAAGCTTTCTCAAGGAGTTTAAAAAATAAATCTTATGGCGGGTGGGGGGGAATCAAAATAAGTAAATATCCAAACCCAAGTAGGACCTGCTTACAGCGAGGCTATGTATTGGATGAAATCTTAAGGTGACAGAGTAAGAGTAAAATGTAGTAAATTTAGAATAGATTTTTGTTGCTGAACTGAGAAGCAAATAGAATGAAAAAATTCTGCATATACTCCAAAGCTGATCCTTACAATGACCTTGAAAAAAAATAATTTATTATCCTTTGCCTTTATCTCTCCTCCTGTTAAATGTGATAATAAACGCTAGTTAAGTATTATATTTCTATCTTAGGATAGGACTTGGAGCAGAAGACATCAAAACATTATAAGCACCTTGGTTGAATTCCTGAAGCTAGCCTTCTCACTCTATGACCTACAAAAAAACAAGCCAAATTACCTTAACTCTTCAAAACCTGCAAAGGTCTCATTAGTTACTTTTAAACCCTCCTTCTACCTCAGCTGACTTTCATTTCATCCACTCAAGGTAATTGTTTTCAACTGTACACGTCCTAGGCACCTACTAGATATTTGAGTGGGGCGCAGTTTCACAGGCTCAGCCCTGTTGTGCAATCCAAGGGAGTGCAATCATTTGATACAGCAATCATTTTTTTTCCTTCCTTTATTTCTTATAGAAGTTTTCTTCACTAAATAAAAATAGTTTCCTCCTATTCAATTAAAAACTTCACAATTACCTCATTATTATTGTGCAACTGAATACATGACTTCAACTTCTGAGTACTACGGTGTTTTCATGTCTGTAATATACTGCACTTGTTTTCAAGGCACTGTTTTCTGAAGTTCTTATTTCACATTCAAGGAAATACATCATGAAACAGCAGGACACTAGAAGTCAAACACTGTCAAAGATGCAGCACTTGTTAGTAGTTGCCAGATTTTCTGACTCTGGTCTACTTAGCCACATTTAGATATGCTACAAAAATTTGAGACGTTTGTATTTCGCCATTTTCCAATTTTATATAATGAGGAAAAAAATTACAATTAACTATAATTTCAAAAACACAGGTCTTTAGTTTGAAACTAAGACAGAAGATACCCAGTATAGTCTTGCAGAAGGGGGATATCAAAAATGAGTACTGTTCAATAGCTCTATATGTTTGAGACTCATTTACCACTAGTACAGCAAAAGTGATACTATATTTTAATAAAAGTTGACTTAACGTATTTTTAGGGTTTTTTTCAGCTTGACTTCAATAACTGCATTGTGTTACTAAGCGCCAGAGGGGTTTGTGACATTTGAAATTGTTTGAGGGGTTGTTTTTGTTTTGTGCGTTTGGGTTGGGTTTTTGGGGGAGGAGAGGGGGGTGTGCAGAGGGGTGGGGGTGGTTGTTTTTGTTTTATACACACAAAACAACAATGCTTGGATACCACCATAAGAAGGGATTACAGAAGTGCATTTCAAAAGTAGAACTCAAGATATCAAATATCTGTACTTAAAGGTTAATCTTTAAAAAATATTCCAATAAATAGCTTTTATTGAGGCATTAGTGACCATTAACTTCTCATGCATGTGGCTCATGCTGTCAGGCAGAATGTATTAGAGACACTTGAAATGTTGTCTGTGAATATATATACCACTTGGGCGTCTGCTATAAAGTACCTCAGCTTCACTTACCAGAAGGTTTTCTAAACCGTAATCCACATTTTTGGTGGCTTCAAGAGAAATTGCTTTTATTAATTACATGTTAAATTATAGCTATAAACAGCCTTTATTTATGTTAGCACGAGATTCTGTCAGTGGATATATATCTTTATTTCATTGCACCGTACTTTCAAAGAACTAAAACCTTAAAAAGCAACCCTAATAACAAGAGCGTTTTGAACCTGACATTGCATACCAACTTTCAAAATAAAAAGTAAAGACTTTCAGTTTCAACTGTAAATATTAAGGTATTGAAATTCGAGGTTGTGCTGACAACATATATTTGGAGAGCAGAAACATTTTATAAGCATGAAAACCCTCCTTCAAGAAAGGCAAACCAAAACTAAAACCAAAAATATGACAAAAGATCAAGTCTTTTGAAATGCATTCGTGCAATTGTCACTGCCATCACTCTCCTCCCCACACGTACAGGCTGCTTTGAGTGCCTTGATGGTTTGGTAGAGAATGGCTTTCCTTACCTGCAGAATTTCAGGGGAAACCACACAGTGGCAGTAATGTGAATGTAAATGCTATGCTCTATTGTGCAGCAAGGTAGGAGTCTTTTTAGAACTAAAATACAGTTTTCCGTGCTTGAATAGAGTTAAGTTCACTGTTACTTTATATAGAAGACAGCCTGGTTTCTATCGCTCTAAGAGTGGAAGAAAAACATTCAGTCAACATGTAATTTATTTCCTTCTGTAATTTTAGTATCCAGAGGCCTCAGACACAGAGTTAGTCACAGATTTCACTCTGGGCTACTATTTTCTCTCCATTTTTATCCACTCTTTCATTTCCTTTATTCAGATACATTTTTGAAGCCCAGCCTCTTAGTGTAAACTTGGAATTATTTGCCAAAATAAAAGAGAAAGAAAACAAGCTGAAGAAGCATCCCACACGCAAACATATACGCAGCACACACATACCCCAGGCATTTATGATTCATCTAGGTTATTGGTTTCTATACTTTCATAGTACACAGATACAAGTTGATGAGTATTAGAAATGACAAATCTAGAATGCTCTGTTCATTTCACTGTGCTGTGCGTCTCTTGCCAAAGACTACAGCCACACAGATCACAGATGCTAACTTCTGATATGCGAGTATCTCACACTGAGGAGGGGACAATGCTTTAGTCTGAAAGAAGAACTCTCAGTAGATCCCGTAGTTATAGAAATAGAAAAGAACAACGACTCTGACTCCTACACCCTGCTTTAACACCATCTTTTGAATACTGACATGCACTCCACCCTTTCCACCTGGCTTCTTTACCAGCAGACCTGCGGTTTTGTGCTCCCTTTCAGACCGATGTACAGACATCCAGGCCCATGCTTACTCAGGCATAATGGCAGGAAAGCAGTTACCTCTTAAATAGTTTCAAAAGAAAAGCTGCTCATGTTTTCTTATGTGTAACTAACTGATGCCTCATGCTTTTTCTCACCTTGTTTCTGTGCTCCAAGTAAGACTCTCCAGTTTGCAGCTGTACAACAGTGGAATTTCCTCCAGCTGATCATTTGGTTATCATTCTCAGTACATGATTAAAGGCCAAGATTGCATGTAATTTACTGGTTTTCAAGCCTATGTGCTTTCCAGACAGAAAATGTAACAGTTCACATAACCACATATGCTCAAGGAGCATGACATATACCACTAAAACACAGGGCTCTTAATTATACAGAAAGCTATATTCATATGCATGATTCTCATCGAAATCAACTCCCCCTTCATTTCACCAGGCATATAAACAGCATTTCCCCTTTTTTCCTGCTTTTAAAGGAAGTATCAGACTTTTGCCTGCAGGGGTTAACATCCAGTGATTCTGCACCCTTCCCTGCTTAGCTTGACTTACTTCGCTTTTCACTACAGGAGCTGTACTTTTCCCCTTGCCGAGTCATTCCTCAAGTTCACATAACCCAAATGAGCCAAACACTTTCCAGGCAGGATTTGCACCACAATCCCTTCCACCAACACCCCAGCACAGTGACAGTCCCTCAGGAGGGCCCAGGGCACTATGTTTAATAAAAAAAAAAAATACACACAAACATACACAAACATATGCTGCATGACTCCCCTTCATGGACTGAATGACATTTAAAGACAACCATAAGAGCATTAAACTATCCAGTAGAGTAACAGATGGGGAAAAATTCTTTCCTTATCAAAGCTAAATTATTATATCACTGCTGGTCTCAAAGCTATGAGGTACCGGTGCTTTTGAACTACACTGAGAAAAATATTAGGAGAGGATTTTATCAAATATTAAAAGGCACGGTAAATTATTTTAACTTGGATATTCCTCTATTTCTTTCTATGGTGAATATCCTTTTAAGTTGAATCTCTTTTTATCTTGAGCTGCAATGGCCTTTCCTATAAATTTGCTGAAGGGTATCACACATTTCCAATAAACTACTTTGCAACATTCTTCATAGAATGAACCCAGCATTTTTTTTACAACAGCACCTGAAAAAGGCTGAACGATGGTGAAGTCCTCAAACAAAAAGCTAACAAAACACCGCTTTCTTCCTCAGACTTGATAGCAGTTCCTAATTTTGGAAGCCACTAATTTTGAAATCATACATTTGAAATAATTTCACTGCGAGTCCAGCTACCCGGTGCAATTCCCTAGTCAATTTACAACTAGTCCCTAATAAAAAAAATCTAACTATTGAGTTGCTGATAGGGCACTTTCTTTTTGTTACTGTGCTTGTCGTGACACCATTCCCTCGGCCACGCTGTTTGTGGGGACCTGAGCAAACACCCACATCACTCTTACACACCTGCGGGCACCTCCGAAGGGACAGGGCACGCCAGCGACTCCCGGGCCCTCTCATCACCAGCACCTACCGCTTTCCCTTCAAGCTTGGCAGCATTGGGGAGGGCTGGCTGTACAAGAGCACAGAATGGAAAAACCAAGGGAAATAAGGCAGGAAAACTGCACAAGGCAGAGCCCAAGCAGTACAAGGGGGGGAACAGGCAGCGCCTGAGGGAAGGAGGACCCTGGGGCCAACCCCACCACAGCCTAGCCCCACACAAGCCTTCTTGCTTTAAACAAAGCAGTCCAGCTGAAATAAATATTTTGTGCCTTTGTCATCATTTTTAATAATCGCCACGCACGCCTCACTGTTAAAAGATAAAATGAGTTAAATAACTCACAGGTTACTGCAGTTCAGGAGCTGTAAAAAATCCCTTACCAGTCAGTACAACGGAGCTCCCCTCCTGCCTCAGAGCCTCCCGTCTGCTGTGTGAGAGAGGGGCAAACCCAGGAGTCCTCTTTCCCACTCCTTACACACCTGCAGCAAATGGAGAGCCCTGAGGCGGGACACCTGCACTTCGGTGGCACAGCTCACCTGCCGCCCAGGAGTCCCGCACCCAGCGTCTCCATTACAGGCGCTGGAGAGACTCTCCAGCCTGGCTGCCCAACATCCCGAGGCTGGGCGGATGAATACCAGCCTTGAATTCCACCAACAGATCTCTTAGGTGGCAGAGAGGACATGCACGGAGCGAGCTGACTGTCTGAGGGCAGTAATGAAGGCACTGTATTGTTCAAACCTACACTAATGGCTCACGGTTTCCAAAGGCAGGTTATTCCAGTGAAGAACCAGCACCTCACAGCCCCCTCGTCCAGCACAGCCCTCGCCCTCCCCAGCACCACTCATTTTCCAGGGGTAGGGAACTGTCAGCAAAGCCACCAGATTTCCACCGAGAGCCTGGAGCCTCACCTTCCCATTACCCAAAGCATCTGACAGCCGGTTATCCTTGTGCTGCCTGAGCAGTACTAGACAGAAAGATTGGAATTAGTATTTGCTGCCAAAAAAACCTGGATACTTTCTAATCACACTAGGAGAGCTCTTGCTAGGTTTTCAATCTCAGAGATGCTTAATATAGCGAAGCAGGAAGATGACGTTTCACTTTCAGGCTAGAATTCAATAATTCTACTTGGAGTGGTTGAAAGAAAACTTTAGCCACTGCCTCAGTGTCTAGAGATGCAGGAAAGCTCTTACCTCTGTTCTATTATAATCAAATTTTAATTCTTTCAAACCGGTGACACATCATACAGAAGTTAATTCATAATTTAACCCTAGTAACCACAGCATAAAAACTAGGGGTTTATATTTTGGGTTTATTTACAGTTGTCGAATCTCATGAGACAAAGTTCAAGATACAGCACCTATTATTTTAATGTTCTGTTCCTGCATTATCCCCTGCCATACTTATTTATTGCTTATTTTCTCTACAATTCTCAATTTCCACAGTGCAGCAAAATGTTTCTGTCTTCTATTTTATGTTCTATTAAAAGAGAAATTGAACTCATTACTTTGGCTTTTACCACGGCACTTCAAGTATAAGGCAGGTGCCTGGCAAACATCTCACTTTCATCAGAAGTTCACAATGAATAGTTCACATTACCTTTTCCTCTGCACTAAATATTGTTTCTTCACAGAAAATGAATGAAAGATTTGTTGTTAGTGATTCAAACAAAGATTTCAAAATATTAGGCTGGATATTCCAGCCCTAACCGCACTTAGAATTGTATTTCTGATGAATTGCACATCCTATGCTTTTATGTTATATGTAAATTTAAACAGTACTATGTATTTTTAAAATATATGTTGAAAGATCTTTAAAGTTGCAAGGCTAAGTGAAGGAAAGCCAAAATTTAACCTGACTGCGCTGCATCCTGGTGCATTCTCAATTATATTATGTCATAGGTTATTACATCTTGTTAAATTCAACTTCGCTAGCACTCTTCAGACCATTAAAACATTCTTAAAGAGATGTTGCATTTTCTGATTACAGTTTTTGGCTCTTATTTGTGTAGTCTTGTGTTAACAGTCTGATTTTCAAGTACATTTCTTGGTGACACTCAGCTTTGTCTGTGTAGGGCTCTTACTACTAAGTACTTACGGCTGATAAATGCCATTCTTAACAGAGGTGATTTTCATTCTGCTTCGCTCCATTAGTTCAAAGTACAAAATTGCAATGAAAAGCTGCAATGTCCTCTTGGTAGTTTGACTCTGCTTTGAGTTCAGTGCTGCCCATATTTATCTAACTTACAGACTCATTTTGGGGGAAAAAGCCTCAATTTTATGTACTTTTTTTTAAAACCTGCCAAGGTTAGGGACCCAATTCTGTGAACACTTTTCATGCAATCAGTTCCACCAAATGCCCATCACCTGAAGAAAGAGAATGACCTGTTTCAGCATGGGATGCAATGCACAGCTCTGGTCATATTTTGCAGCCATTAAACTCAATACCATGGACTGTAGTGGGAAAAACCTACAATTCAGTTGGTTTAAACTGCCACAAAACCTCCCAACTGCAAAATTCATTGTGATTTGCACTGGTGATGGGGGAACTATTTTCAGGCAGCTGCACCTTTTTAAGATTTTGAAGTTCTCACCAGCACCCCAGTAATTAAGTATTTATAGATGACAAAAACACACCTAGAAGGAATAGACCCATTTGTTTCCTATATGCTTCAAACCTTCCATGAATAAAGTAGTGCCAAGGGTAACCTTCCATGAATACAACCTTAGGGATCACAGAGCGCCCTCCATCAATGCAGGGAACTCATGTTGACAGAGTATATGGGAAACAGATTGAGGTATTAAAGCACATAGCCTCTGGTGTTTTAGATGTAAATACTATAATCATCAAATATTTAGACTCTTATGTAAGCAGTATGTCATTTTTTAAACAGTTACTGCTTGGAATAAATCTTTAAGGGTGGAATTTTTGGAAGTGCTCTGTATTGGCCTAACTTTGCTCTTACCGAAATCAATCATAAAATTTTCACAACTTTGGAAAAGGACTTTGTCTGTTTATATGTTTCCACAGCACTAAGCACAATGAGTCTTGATCCTGGCTGGGGCCTTTTGACTCTGCTGTAATCTAAGTAAATTGATTTATAGGAGATCAGTCAGATAAATGGCAAGGAAACACACACATACATATAAAGGAGCTAGGGTTTTAAAATGATGGTTTAGTAGTCACTTGGATCTTCTTTATTATTTTCTCTCTAAATCCTAAAATTCATTTGCCTGCCTTTATTTTAATTTGATTTCCTTGTCATTCATTTTTCACCAACATAATTCTATGCATCTTTAATTTCCAGTAAAGTATCCAGTCAATAAAATTTAACTTATTTACTTTCTTCCCACAAACTAATCCCATTTAGTTTGCACAATAAGCACATATGTTTTGGGATCTGATTCACACTTAGTGTCAGCAGAACACAACCCCTCCTCCATTTCCACAAAAGCTGTTGCTGATAAGGATGATGTGTTAACCTACCCTGTATTCCCAGGAATAACTCCCTTTGCTGGACTGAGAAAGGGGAAGAGCGTGCATTTCTTTTACAGGTTTGTAGAGTAGTTAGCTCTGTTTCTTTTGTTATGTCAAGAGATTCACATAATTTACCCAGAGACTGACTTCAGAGGCAGTTATTCTACTTTCATATACATGCCAACCTCAAAACTGTCTTAAAAACATCTTATTTGCTTCCAAGGAGCTATAGTAAGACCAAGACAAAACTACGTCTGCTTATCACTCAATGTGGGATTTTAAAAGGTCAATACTGCAATGTCTTTTTCTCTATTTTCTCCAAATAAAACGCTAGAAGTAATTGAAATGGAGGTTATGGTTCCACAGATAAATCTCTAGGCATTTTCCTAGCAGCTGCTACCCTCGTTCCTTTGTCCCTGCTCCAGCCACCTATTCCTACCTTCCTCACCGCTCCTCCAGTTGGACCCATACAGCTTGTTTTGGATCTACGTGATAAACCAGACCAAGACTAAATACTCTTTCTCTTCCTTAAAAATTTACTTTTAACCTGGGCCAGCTCCCAGTGTGGTGATCCTGTGCAGAAGAACAGTAGCACAAGGGAGAGACCAGCTCCAAGGAGCCAGATCTGCACCCGGCAAAGACTGCATTGACGCACGCCTGTGCCATGGCAAATATTTCTGAACCCCCAAAAGCATTCTCACCAGATCCCTCAGGAAAGCAAGAACAAGCACACATTATGTCATAAAACTGGCAAAGGAACAAACTTCAGAGAGTACTCAAAGTTGTAAAATAGGCCAAGGAAGGAAGCGGGTAATGATAACAGCTTGTTCATCTTCTTTACCTATATTCAGGTGATGTTATCGCTAACCCTAGCCCGCTATATATTTTACAGTAAGCAATTCTAGTCTTTCAGATTAGCAAGCTATATATATATTTAGTGCTTTATTCTCAAACTGTTTCACCACAAATGACAGCTCATTTCACAAACAGCTTATCTTATGGCTAAAGATATATAAATACATACTAAAAATGCTGCTGAAAGTCTCTGAATGTATAATGCAGCCTGGTAGACATGGTAGTGATTGTAACACTGCATTGTAGACACAAATGTTAAAGAAACTTGGCAAGAATCAACACATTTTAGCTGCTCAAAATTCAGATTTTCTCAGTCTTGTCCCCTTCTGATGAATGGAACATATGGGAGTATTGTTCATAAAACTTGCATTGCTTTCCTCGATGTCTACCAAAATTCCTCATCATGACAATATTTACCAAGATACATATAGATTCAAATTTGAATTAATTACCTAGAAGTTTTTCTGTGCTCCCAGGTTTACTGGAAAAGAAAAACGCTTCAGAAGCAATGTGTTGTGAGTATTTAACAGTAGATGTTATAGCAACAGAGGTAGTGGAGTGCTTGCTGGGGAAGGCAGCTATCCAGTTAAAAGCCAGCAATGCTGAGTGAGATAAAAGACAGGGAAGAAAGTAGCTGCTTTGCCAAGAAGCAGTTTGAAATCTGACATTATAAACAAAACACATGTAAATCTAGACATAAATCCTCTCTCATATACTGAAGGCTCCATAATATTTTAGCTAGCATTATTACCTACAAACAAACAATTCCTGAGATACAGCATCACAACTGCAGAACAGCCTTTAACCTTGTGTTCATCCACTCAAGAACCATGTTATTTATTATCCTTTATCCTTTAATTATGGGGACTTCACCTACTGCTCTCTGCTCATTTGTAATGCAGAGTAAAATACAATGGATGTCTGAAGACTTAACAGGTGTCAACCAGATATTTGCCAGCTACCGCTACTATTCTACTGGGAGGAGTTGCTGTTCTATAAATACTAATTAGAGTTTTGCACATGATCTTGCTGAAATACCTAAGGTGATGAGTGGCCAGTTGTTACTTTTAAAAGATTAGCACAATTTGAAAAACTAATGTCCCCAATGAGGCAATGCTCACACTGAATAATCAAGAGTTATAGCTGTTCTCTGCCCAAAGGGAATATTTGCTCACTTCATCATTTGGAAAATCTGCTGCCTCTCGAACAACTCACTCTTCTATTTCACTTTGAGAAACTTGTAAAACTTCATGCAGTTGATATAATAGTTCGCTATATGTATCAAAATGGTCTTCCACTGGTATGCCCACACGCTGGACTTTATGAATACCTTCCAAGGACAGAGATTTTCATGTGAAAGCAAGATTAAGAAACTGCAACGAAATTAGGTTGCATTTAAATGGAGCAGCAAAAAAAAAAAAAAAGACGATTACATTAGAAACTGCATCAGCATAGCAAAAATTTAGTTTCCTCAAATCCATCTCCCTTCAAATTCTTCACCTCCACAAATGAGACAAAGAAAAAAGACCCAGGCAAAACAGAAGAGGTCTCTATTATAGTAATTAAGTTTTTCATATTTGTAGTAGGTTTTCTTGAGAAAAACACACCAGTTCTCTAAAATCTTGGTGTAATACTCCTGAACAACCAGCTAATTTAAAGCAAAAATGCTAAGTGATCAGAGGCAGCACATTCCACTGGCTTGAAATAAAATCTTGAGTTTCATCTTGTCCAATTTGCTATGAAGTGCAACTGGTGTAACACAGCATGACACAATGCTGCATTTCTACGTGTGAGCTATGATTCATTGCAGAGAAATTTAACTGATGCATCTGACACAACCCCATACTATTCAGTGTCAACATAGCAACTCCACAAAAAATGCAGAAAAAATGGATAGAGAGACTCAGAACTTAACCTACTTTGTTCTTTTTTATTTTTCTCTATCCCTCTGGGAAAGAATATACAGTAAATCCATTACCGTATATGGGGAAAGTAGATATCATTTTAATCAGAATTTATTCTTCTGTTTTTTTCTTTTTAAAAAATAATCTTTTTCTTTACCATGAAATCTGTTTTTTTTTCCTTATCCTTCAGCATACTGCTTCCCCTTTTTAAATAGCTCGTTACTGGAAATGTTTGGCCTTACTTCAAAAGAGAAGAATATGTCAACACCAGAACATCTGTGTCCACATAGAGTGCTTTGATGACAGTGATATACTCCATTTACATCAGTAACACTGAGCTGAACCTTGATGCTGACTGCATTTAAAGATCTTACCCCACAGGGCAAGAGAATACAGGTCAAAAACGTTGATCTGTGTTTGACACACTCTCTACTTCAAGAGCACTTGGCAGTGATTTGTTCCAGAGTCAAGAATCAAACTCACAAAACGTTGCAGAGCTCGAAGCCATGTTCGCATAACCACATTCAAAACAAACATTAAAATTCACAGTCTCTGGAGGCCAATCTACTTTTGATATCCAGGATTTTCCAAGTAATATGGTCAAATTCTATCCTGAATACAGTGGGAACTTTCTCATTTAAATCCAAAGGGCATTGACTTGAATATCTGTTATTGAGAGGAGTACCGTATGTACATCTCTCAAATGCAAAAAATGTTTTATCACCCTAAAACTCAAATTTGATTTTATAAGAAAGGGAATGGAATAGTTACGTGTGACACAGCACTGCGTCTATCATTGTGGCCAGAGGAAGCTGGGAGAATTTCAGTATGGATCACATGCCTCCACAGACAGGCACAATAATGATGAGTTCCTCAAATATTTAGTACAAAAGAGTTCAGAGATGAGAAACTGAGCCCTGTTACAGAATATTTGCAGACCATGGCTTCTGGTAATCTTCTTCCTTTCAACCAGATTTTAAAACCTTTTGTGTTTCTTCAAATTTTTGTAATATATCATTTTCCAATTTAATTACATGATATCCACTGACCTGCTATGCTGACTTAAATGTTCATTTAAGGCAGAGAGTTTCAATAGTTTCCTTCCACAATTCTGAATCCTGAGTACCCTCGTGTAAACTTCAGCACTTCTGAATGATTCAGTATTGCTTACTAGACTGATATGTACAAAGCATCAAACAGGATCAAATCGATGCAGCTGGATATTGCCCTGTTCGTGTTTGAGGACCACAACTACCTGTATGCTGCATTAGCAGCTGCGAGTACTAGTAAATCCTATTTCAGCAAACAGAGAAAGAGAAAATTTTGTTTACAGGTTTCGCTAGAATGCCATGGAAACAGATACAGAGGTAACTGTAAAAGGCATAATCCAAGTGGAAGACAGCTCTAATAGAACGCATATATCCAAAAATAATGTATGCGTTTTCCCACTTGGAAAACACATGCATAACTCCTATTAACATCAAGACAGAAAATTATATTGAGTAGACCCCAATATCACTAAGGTCCCTGATAACAGTATGAATTAATGTGCACCTTCAAAGTACAGCAAGCTGTTTTCATACACAGACTATTAGAAAAAAATAAAAATACCTTAATAGAATAATGATCTTCTTAAAGAAAAAAATTACAGCTAGAATTTCTGAAACAGGATTAAAGTATGGTAGTAGCCCTGTAGAAGGAAGCTGCTCAGCACCTGCTGCCTACACTGTGCCTGGCTCCAGGCAATGTTATTCATTCCTCACTTTCATGGGAGCAAAATACATCCCCTAAAAATATAAAACACAAAAATAAATAGATCTCCGGGGAAATGGAAGAGAAATCTGTTTTAAAAATAGTGAAGGAGCCTATATGTTCTAGAAAAAGCCCATTTTGCATTGTTTTGTAAGATTTACACTTTAATTTGAAACCAAAGTAAGGCATAAAATTTGTATGAAAGCAATATCTGATTTATAGATAAACTTAACGCACAATATACTTAGCTGCAAATACCAGACCCCAGTGAGAGAGGGAAAAGGTTTTGAAAGATGATTAAAGTATGCTTGATAAATGTGGCTCCAAAACGCCCCAAAAGATTTTTCTGAAGTTAAATAGTAAACACAATTAACATGACTTTTGCTACAAAAACACTAAGCACAATGGATTTTTTTAATTAATTTTCAATGTTATTACATGCTCCTATTGAGCTGGAATTGACTCCATCCACTAACTGTATTGTGAGACGGCTCTTCTGTCCATATGACCTTACCATCTACTTAAAAAAACCAAATAGCCATTCTGTTGGTCACGTGAAGAGGAAGCCATACAATAACAACTAACTTAGGACCAACAAAAATTAGTATCTTGTGGGTGGAAATTTTGTGACAGTTAAAGTAGTTAAGAAAGGTATATTTATAAGGCTCAAATAATGAGCAGCTTGATTAAATGTATTATTAATTAACCAGTAAAAAGTAGCAGCTGTAAAGGCTTACAAGAATACATTACTGTACACTTATGGCCTAACCTTACTATCCATATTCAAACAAGTCTCCTAGATGAAGGCAAATCATATAATTCTTGAGAGTCTTGCATGCATTAGGACTCATTAGATTTGCATATTAATATTCACAGTAGACGTTTTGTTACATTTGCTTTGAGAAATGTACCATCTATGAGTATTCATGTGTTTGATGTGTGCTTGCCTTTCTGTGCTGTATACATTGTGCAGCCTTCTTCTGTCTTCGGTAAAGCAGACCCATCACTGCTCATTCACATGAGGTCAACTCACCTGGCAGAGCTCCCATTCTTCCACTAAACTCCAACCACCCCAAAACAGGGAGAACAAATCCAAACAGCCTTTTGAAACCAGTCCAGGCCCAGTCCATCTTCCATATTGGGAAGACTGCTGGCTGACACAGGCCAAAACTGGGCCAGGGACTGTCCTAACAGTTGGGCAGTAAGGATGTCACAGAAAAATAATTTGGTCCAGGCCCTGATTGCTCAGTTTGCTTGAATGGTCATCACTTCAGTCATGCTACTTGAAACAAGGCATTATAACACACCATCAAGTCTTCAAGGCCAGGTTAGATGGGGCTTTGAGCAACACTACGTAATCTTTAAGGTCCCTTCCAACTCAAACCAGTCTACGATTCTATGATCACAGCAAGGCTGGAAGGGGCCTCCAGAGTTCATACTGACTATCAGCTCCAAAGAGAACCTTTCCTCACATCTCTGCTTTTGCATCAAAGTTCTCTCCTACTCTTACCAAAAGGTGCACCTGAGCCATAAGGTCTTCACCACAAGAAAGTGCCGAGTAAAACACTTATCTCATTAAGTAAGTCTTCGAAAGAATTACTTACCATTTTGGTCTGCTTGTGGATTTCACCATAGGAGCCATCCCATCTCTGTAGAGGCTTTTTGTTTTACTGAAGTTGACGACATTGAAAATTACTCTCTGGGAGTGACAAAAAAAGAAAAAAGAAGAGAGGTCAGGCATAAATTATGAAATAGTTTATATGTGCATTGCTTATACCAGCTGCATAAAAATATATGCAGAAAATATATGGAATAGATGTGCATCTTATGAATTATTGTTAATTTCCATAGATCTCAGAGATACCCTATTTTAATAGTCCATGTTGTTTTCTACTGCAGTGATATACATGGAATGTACATTTTGAATTTAGTGAGTTGGTTTTTCAGTAGGTATACTAGCCATTCAGACAGATAGGTTACTCAGATCTGAAAACAGAAAAGCAAGTCCAGTTTGCTGCAGAGAGGTTGGTGGAAAGCTGGGAGACAGGGTAACAGTCCTCACAAAAACTTTCCAGTTGCTTCATCTCTTAAAGCTTCTTAGTTGCTTCTTTTGACCTCCTTAGGCCTCACACAGCAGCAGGAAAAAGAAAAAAA